>CM054059.1:403480124-403954374 GCA_028641055.1 Alopecurus myosuroides | reverse complement strand
TTAGATAAAAGACATTACGATGCCCAACCTTAAGGCGGATCACGGAATTGAAAAACATAGGAATAAAGAAAATAGAGCATTCTCACAGGTTTATCAGCGTAAAACAGAGAATTACAAAATATAGCAAAGCCGAACGGTCATTTGGATGGAACACATGAAAACACACACGAAAAGTGTCTCGATGCTACCCAACTGAGTCTTAAAAAGAGGTTGAAGTGGATGTTTGAATTTCTATGGGATTGAGGCATAGGAATTTTGTCAAAAACATTCCTTTGATCCAAAGGCAATCCGAAAATTTCTAAAGATTGTAATATTACAAAAATCCTGTAAATTTCCTTTAATCCAAAGAGGATCTAAATTAACAAAGCCAGCAAGTTTCACACAGAGCTATTACATAGGCTGAGACGTACAACTTTGCCAAAGATAAAAACATGTGAGAGCCTAAACCAGCACGGCTCACACACAGCTAAACAACACCACAGAACAAGCTTATAGCGGACCGGACCGAGGTGTCCACACACGATAAAGATTTTTGAGCTTCTCAATAGCCCAGCGCGCCTCGTCCTGCTCTTTAAGGCTCAGCTTTGGCATCCACAGTTGCAAGAAGATGGCAGTTTTTAAAATGATGCCAGTTGGATGGCGAATAAGCTTCTCTTCAATAGCGTGCTTATTTCTAACTGTCCAAAGCGCCCAGGGCTTCGCAAGGAAAAAACGCCACACGAGACTACGACTATGGGAGGGCAAGGCAAGAACAATCGCTACCCACCACTCGGGCAGACCTGCCACATGATACCTCAGGCAAACTTTGCCAGGGTGCAAGAGAAAAGAAAATGTGGTATGCGACCTCAATGTTGCCACACAGGTTGCATTTCCCATCCGACGGCCCTTGCCGGGATGCAAGTTGAGCCCCAGCTGGCAACCTGTCCAGTAGCAATTGCCAGGCAAAGATTTTAATTTTAAGCGGGATCCTTGCCTCCCACGGGACTTTAGAGTGAGCTAAGACCGGGCCTCGAGACAGCGAAGCGTACATAGATTTCACCGAGAAGTGCTCTGAGGCTTCAAGAGACCACGAAATCCTACCTGGCAACGCCGAAAGCTGAACATCCCCCGGGATCCCATCTAGCACATGCCATTGAATCATACCAGCCTGGTCCAACGATTTGCGGAAATGGATACCATCCCGGTTAGCCACCGCCACTGAGACACAGATTGATTAACGCAAGAGTTAAAGAGGAGCAGGAATCTCTGGCACATGGGCCCTTCCCCTTGCCACCAATCGGTCCAAAACCGAGTTCAGGAACCACTGTTTATGTGGTGCTTGGCCCCAGCTTTAAAGAGATGCTTGATTTTGTTGAGGCTTTTCCGAAATTGCGAGCCCCCACGCTCAGAGCTAGAGAAGATGTCCCCTTTAGGGTGTATTTGTTACGGATAAGGACCGCCCAGATGGAGTTATCAGCTTGGTAGATCCTCCAGATCCATTTAAGCATCAGATCTTCGTTCATTCTCCTTCAGTTAATCAACCCTAGACCCCCTTGGTCCTTGGGTCGACAAATCAAAGGCCAGTTAACCATATGGTACTTATGGTCAGGCCTGGATCCTTCCTAGAAGAAGAAGGCTCTAAGGGAGTCAAAATTCTCGTGGATTCCTTTTTGGAGGAGGAAAAGGCCCATAGCGTACGTGGTGAGATTGTTTAGACAGGAGTTGGAAAGGATCAGGCGGTCGCCCGAGGAGAGGAACCTACCAATCCACGGTTCGACCCTAACCACCAACTTTTGATTCAGGAACACTCATTGTTCCTTTGTGAGCTTTTTGCCGGCAATCGGGAGACCAAGATACAAGATGGGGAGCTTTCCGAGCTTGCAGTTCAGACGTCTAGCTACATTGCTACAGCCCTTCGGGGACTGGTTGAGGACAATTACTTCACTCTTGTGATAATTGATATTTAGGCCCGACATGTTCTCAAAACACATGAGCAGGAACTTGAGATTGGACACTGCCAGGTCGTTGTTCTGGATGAGTATGATTGTGTTATCAGCGTATTGCAGGTGCGTGACCCCCAGGGACTAAGTGAGGAACTACCCCACTTATATAGCCATCAGCCACCGCCTTACTAAGCATTACCGACAGGCCTTCAGCAACGAAGTTGAACAAGAGAGAGGAAAGCGGGTCACCCTGACGCACCCCCCGCTTGTTGCGAAAAAAGGGGCCCATCTCCCCATTAATCGAAATCGCCGTCTGCCCCCCGACAACGAGTTGGGAGATTCTATGGATGTACCCGGACTCAAAACCCTTTCGACGTAGCACTTTCAGAAGAAAATCTCAGTTGACACGATCGTAGGCTTTCTCGAAGTCAAGCTTAAGTAGAACGCCCCCTAGCTTTTTTATTTTGAGCTCGTGTGTGATCTCTTGCAAAGCCAAGGCCCTATCTAGAATGGATCTTCCCTTTATGAAGATTGTTTGGTTCTGACTAATCACTTTATTGGCGACTGGGACAAGCTTGGAAGCAAAACTTTGGACGCATCCTGGGCCGCCGCCGTCTCCCCAGTCTCTTTGGAAGCGTTGTCCCCTCGACCGGGCCGTACACTCTCTGTTGGAACAGCCCTTCGCGATCGTAGTTTCTCCTTCCTCCCCGGCCGTACACGCGCCCTTGCTGGTATGAACCTTGGCCACCCAGAGGAGGACTCTCTCACCGCCGATATTCATCCCTGTCCTATCGTGGCGGCGAGGACCTGCTATTGTACGACCTCATGTTCTTCTCGTACTCCCGGTCGAGCCAAGAGGTGAGATCCCAGCGGTTGCCGCCACCAGCATAATCAGTGAAGGAATGCTTGCTTCTTCTGTCATCACCGCGCCCACGGGGGTCCTTGTCGCCATGCCCCTGATGGTCTTCCTCGTCGCGTCCCTGCTCCATGCGCACAATGCGAAAGGGGGAGGAGTCAGTGCCCGCGCCCACGTTCTTCTTCCCACACGGCGGTGGCGCCGAATATGTTCCGAGTTGGCAGGGAGCCCTAGATCACGATCTAGGTTACCAATCGGGAGCCAACGCCAGTTATATACCTGCGGCTGGTGGGTCTAAGACAACAAGAGAAGCATGGAGGCCCGGCCCACTCGCAGCAAATCGCGATCCATCCGAACCGTCCCCACGGCGCGCATGGTGGACCCCCTGGTCCACTGGATCACACAACTCTTGAACCGGGCCACGGTCCACCAAAGAAAAGCCCACGGACACAGGCCCAGTCACCCTCAGCTGGCTCAGTGCCGCGTTTGTCCTCCGCACCGGAAACCCTAGAGAACCCGTCAGAGGCGGCGCCAGCCCTAGCGAGGCCAATAGCTCCACTGCCACTGCTACCAAACTGATATGCACCAGTGGCCACTCTGACAGCCCCGCACCCACCGCCAGCGCGGAGGAGGAGCGCGAGGGAAGTAGGGGGAACACCTCCGACGTTGCCGAAACTGGCAGATCCCGACGAGCCGCCCCATCCATGGAGCCTAGGCGACAACTCAGCTGCACCGGAGCCGAGAGCGAAGGTCGCGTCGCCAGCGCCGCTACAATGTTTTGGACTTTTAGCCACAGTTTTTTTGTTGACAAAATCAAATTTGTCACGTGATATGCCTAATAGACGACGAAATTTTTTGTTTTGTTACACATTTGCGTTAATGCACGACGCACAATTTTTTCATGCAATAGTAGATTTAATCGTCATGTATTACTATGATGGAATTATTTCGTCATGCATCTATATCGTCATGGATCTAAATGCTTTCCGAATTTCATGTAATTAATTTATTTCGAAATAAAGTATTAGTTCGTCATCCATCTGCATCGTCGTGGGTTTTAGTGGGAACAAAATGTCATTTAAATACGGGACGGTGGTAGACACGAAGCTCTGCTTTGAGTCTAACATGGTGAAGACATATATTTCACCCTCCTCTTTGATACCTACTTCTTTCATAATCTTTGTCCAGTTCCTTGTCATCTAGGCATCTCCTTTGTTTCCCGTGAAGAACTTAACTTTAGTAGGATCAATTCCATTCGTGATAACCACAGGAAGATCCATGGGTGCATGCCGGATCAGGTACGCCTTGCTGGACTTAATCGTAAAGTACTAGATGAGAAGTACAAAGTTAGTTGTTGTAGGATCAATCTGAGTTAGAATTATTAAACGAGTCCAAAATTTACCATCTTGGCCCTTCCATGTCGGAAATTAGACTTTGTCATCATGCAGACATGGAATGGTACATGTGGCTTTGTTATGGCGACTTGCCTTCTAAGATAGGCGTCTTGAGCTTCCGTCAATGCCACATGTTTCCAAAATAGCAGTGCTTGTTAAACTCTTCATCCCCACTAATGTTGGGACCCAAAAAACAAGAAATAGAATTTCAATGGAAATATGCAACTGCATTTAGAGTACTAAACAATTAGGTTAGGAACTGTCGCCTCTAAGAGTTAGCTTTTATTTTCTAGCTTTCTTTACTTTAGTTTGATTGTCATACTCTTATTCCACCCTGACGGTAGGACCTAGAAAAGAAGAAATAAACATTCCAGTGCTAATATTTACATGCATTTCAAAGTACAAAATCATTTGGTTAGGCAATGTCACCTCCAAGAGTAATCTTTTCTTTCCTTGATAACTGTACTTTAGATTGCTTTGTTTCTGAAACATCTTCCACCATGGATTTTCTTGATTTCTTGTCTCTTATTTCCAGCTCATCGTCAGTGGGTATATCAATAGCCATGGCTTTCTTACTTTTTTTTTGGCTCTCTTCAATTTGTCCATCTCAGCCACGGCATTATCCCTCTCCCCGGAGAGCTTTTTTATACTGTTGTGGACTAGCCTAAATCCTTTCCTCTCTAACAACATTTCAGACTGGAGCCTAAGGCACTCATTGAGATTAGTGTCTCGACTTGCGGTTCTAGCGTTGAATCTGGCGATCTCATGACCAGTAGAGGGAAGTATCAAAGTGTTAGCTAGGACTAGAGCAACATATCAGTAGAACATAATTCCTCTGCTCTTTACCTCTATTGACTGAACATGGGTGGTGGAAGCAACCACGAACGGGCCAGACTAGGTGGAAGACCCCTCATTGGTACTCTTCTTGCTCTTTTGAATATCATTGGCCTTGATTGAGCACTAGTTACAGCCATGATCACAAGGTGTAGCCATCTGCAGACTTGCTACGGTTCAACCACAAGTTTTGTAATTAATTACGTCCAATCGGAGTCTAACATGTATAATTGATTGAACTAATGGTTTACAAGAGTGGGTAGGGAACTAGGGATTGATGTAGATTTGGATAAATCGAAAGGATAGGGAATGATATCGTTGTACAAATAGCGGGTACAGATTGACCTAGATTTGGATAATCGGAAGGTTTCGAGATAGGATGCATCAACGGAACTTACCAGGCAGTACAAGCCGACGGTCTGTGCGTCGGTGGGGACGAGAAAAAACGGGAAGGAATAGTAGGTCGTCGGTGAGGAAGTCGGCATTGTCCGCGGCCATAGAAAGGGAGTACGAAGCGTGTAGGGGTTATGCGCAGAGTGGTCTATTTGGGCGGTGTATGGGGAGAGTAATGGGAGAGGAGTAGCGGGATGAGCAATGTATGACGTGTGGGTCCATACTCTGTTTTTTAGAGTGTGATTAGGACGATGGTAATTAGAATTTGGCGGGAATCTAGTACATAGGCAAATAAGTGACATGACTAATTTTGAACATGAATGTAGTATAACAAATATACTTAATAAAACATGTTACGTTTTCAAACTGTCGTTTACAAGCAAATTATGTATCCATACTGCAACATGAACAATGATGTTGCCCAACGTAGTGTGCAGCATCAACATGATGTGGAACAAAGATTAAATTAGTAAGTTTCCAAATCGATAGATAAGATAGTGTCAATGCCAAAAAAGGTATAATTGAAATTAATCAGTCCATTCTTTAATGTTCAAAACCTAAAACTTGTTATGATAATGCAGTCAAATGAGTACATAATCTCAAGCTATCTAAATAGGTACAAATAATATTAGTGAGTTCCGATCAAACAGACAATTGGCACGATTAAACTTCAACAGACGACTGCCATGACTGAGTTAGATAATTTAAAGTCACATTCTTAATAGTCACAAGTCATACCCTAACATTAGGCACATAGCCAACAAATAGGTAAGGCCCATTTTCCCCCAACACACAGCATAAACAACATCTTATCATCAACTTTTAAGCTAGGTTCCTTCATAAAGAACTCCTTCCAGGCAGTACTGATGCAAAGACAACCATCTTCAACAGAAATTGTGTATGACCCCTTCACCTTGCTGTATGCATTACTCATAATGGTGATATGACTATTGCGAGGCATATCTTCGGGGAGATAACGGCGTAGGATTTTCTGTAAGAACAAGAAATATGGGGTTAAACAATAATATTAGTAACACATGACATGCATGGAACAAAAAAAATCTAATTATTACCAGGTGCTTACTGTGAGTGCAACAGTTTGTCAAGTTGAGAGTATGCATCATTGCTGCAGTGGTTCCTTGTACATAATCTCCAGCACCATGCAACTCCACGAGGTGCTCTCCACATATTGTATTACTGTTTCCATCATCTTGTTTTGATCTTAGTACCATCACTGGCACTCAGAGAGTCAACTATTTCACGATCTTTACGGGACAAATTGTAATAAGATGTAGAAATACAATGGAAATTTCGAAATTTACAACTAGTGGCACCTTACAATTTGTACTCCAGAAATAGGCACTTAATTACGTATACTCTTCGCATGACTGTAAGTTCCAGGGCAGATTACCTGGATGGGTGATAGGTAGATTTATAGTGCTGACACCTGTCTGTGTACCATGGGTGCCTTACTAAAATATAACTCCAGCCTGCTTCGAGATAATATATTCTGGCAAATTCTTTCCAAATTCTTCCACTAACATAGGTTATCCAAGTTTGGTTGGTGATATTAACAGAGAATCATAATTCTTATTTCGTAACGAGTGATGTCGTAAAAGTTTTCCTTTGGCACTTGGAAAACACATATTCTGAAGAAAATATGCTTTGGTGTAGCAGGGAATGACCTAGAAAAAAAATCTTTTACTGTGATGCATACAAGTTTTGAATACTAAGTATATGTGCTACTTCTAAACATATAGATTAGATACTATCAGTGCCAACAAAATCAGTAATGAAATTAATCATTGCAATCATTTTAAATAAATATTGTCGGATATATGCCAACTAGGGGTATATCCCGCATCAGCCTGAATGGCCCAAAACAAGCATTCTTCCTTTGCACAATGACATGCCACAACTCATTCCAGAAATAGTCAAGCACATCAAGTTTCTGAGTCATACCAGAGAGCCGCTTCTCATGAGTGAGGAGCATTAGATTCTTGAGGAATCCTTTTATTTCATCAATGTTGCCCGCTTTGGGGTTGATGGTCTCCCGATAGATCCGACGCATAATATCATAGGTGGGGTAGAGGCCCTTGATAAAGACAACTACAAACTTCTTCCAGTGATAGAGAGGAGTAAGTTGATCCTTGGAGATTGATGCGGCATTAGGAGCATGTACACGCAACCACCCATTATCATAGTCGGGGCTACCAACAAAAGGTCCATGATCTGGATAGCCACCAAGAAGAACACCAACCTCGGACCACTTTATAGTGAGCTTATGCCCCTTGGTCATCCAAATGAGGTGACGCTTAGTCTCATTGGCAATATGCACGATTGACAAGAATTCACAGACAAGGCCCTCATCATAGTCTTGCCGCACTTGCATAATGGGAGCAAGACCAAAAGCATTAACAATTTCCAGGGCTTCTCCAAAATAGTTGGGATTCCTCTCCATATGACCAAAATCGATAGCATGTTGACGGGCAACATTTACCTTGGGCTTCCTCATAAGGATCTCATGATAGATTTCAGCTTGGAAGATGGTGTGGAATCTTGTGTCCCGTCCCCGAAACTGTGGCATCAAGCAGTCGCAATCAACAATGTACGGGTTCTCGCGGAAAGTATACAAGAACACACCCTCGGATACTTGAGAGGCGGATTTCTCCTTGTGAGGAAATGTCTTCTCCGGGGCCGGGAATCTTGGCTAGCGCTTGGTTTGAGAGGGATCCAACGTCTCCTCAATCTCATCAACTCTTGGTGCCTTGCGATCGCCCATCTTCTTGGTGCGAGGGCCCTTTCCCTTGGAACCGGATGAATCTAAGAAAGAAATATAGAGGGAAAAACATGATGAAGAGATAATGCTCAAGTTCAAACAACGCACAAATCAAAGAAACTAAGATATGGGGAATATTAGAGATGAATAACGACGAGGTGGGGCATATGAATATAATCCACCATAGGAACCGAGGTAATTCATGCCTAATACTCACAATCTAGGTTTCTAGGGTTTGTACTCGTAATTTCCTACTCCAAAACCCAACTCCATAAATCTAGATGTGAAGAAAATGTGGCTCCTAGTGCTTCTCCATCCGTGAACGAGATGAGAGAGAGACCTACATACCCGCATCCATGGTGAGAGGTGAAGGAGGAAGAAGATCCCGGAGAAATCCAAGGCAAGGAGAAGGACCTCCCGGTGGCGGAGTGCTCTTCCCGGCGGCAGAGACAAAGGGGGTGGTGGTGGTTTGGAGGAGAAGGAGTGGGGGCGAGTGGGGAAAATGAGATCTAAGATCTCTTTGACCCGCTCGCCCTAGCCTTATCCCTGCGAAGCCGCAGCGGGCGGAGGCTCCGGTGCTTTCACCGGAGGTTTCTCCCCCTGCCCATGCGGCGCGGTTCGGTACAGATCCGCTGGGCGAGATTTCGCACCAGCGGAGGTACCGGTGGGCTCCGGTGGACAGGCGCAGTGGAGGCTCCGGTGGTTTCACCGGAGATTCCGCCAGACCCAGTCTGAGCGCGCCAAGATCAGAAAAAACGAGAGCATTGAGATGGGAATGGTCTTTTGAGCAAAGGGAGCTTGGGTTGGATAGATGTAACTGTCATACGAGAGACATTACTTGATGTGAGTTCGCAAGATGCAAAAGAGTAAAAGCCAAACTCGCACAAGTTGTCAAGGGGGAATAGTATGTGCGTGAAAGAGCCAAAATAAAACCGACTCCGTGAGTAGGAGGTCGGTGGCCGTCGCCACCATGTTTGAGTGTGTACTTTGGCACCGCGAAGATATATCTTGGGTCCCAGAGTACTACTCACAATTAAGCACGATGAGTCACAAAATTACTAGATATGCAATGAAGAATTGATTTCCGCATAATAAGAGGAGTGTACACTCATGAGTTGAGTGACGCTCCCCCTATGTCCACGCCTACATCCAAACCTAATAACACATATAATGAAAGTACGTATGCAAGGTTTCAAGTGAAGTTGGATGAATCGATGACATTTAGTTCATTCCTTAAAGCTCGAAATCTTGGTTCATCAAGGGCCTTCGTGAAGATATCTGCAAGTTGATCCTTGGTTGAAACATAAGAGAGATCAATATCACCTTTTTCAACATGATCCCGAATAAAATGATGACGAATCTCAATGTGCTTCGTCTTGGAGTGAAGAACTGGGATGTAGGCGATCTTGATAGCACTTTCATTATCACAAAGAAGGGGCACCTTGTCAAAATGGATACCATAATCCTTCAAGGTTTGCCTCATCCAAAGCAATTGGGCACAACAACTTGCCGCAGAGATATACTCGTCCTCGGTGGTGGAGAGAGCAATGCAGTTTTGCTTCTTTGAAGACCAACACACCAAGGAGCGACCAAGGAATTGGCAACCCCCGGATGTATACTTCCTATCCTTCTTCTCTCCCGCATAATACGCATCCGAATACCCAGTGAGCTAAAATCTTGAACCCTTGGGATACAAAAGTTGGGGTATGAACTAAATATCTAAAGATTCGTTTGACCGCTTCCAAATGACTTTGCCTCGGAGAGGCTTGAAACCTTGCACATTTACCTACGCTATACATGATATCCGGTCTAGATGCACAAAGCTAAAGCAAAGAACCAATCATGGAGCGGTATACCTTTTGATCTACCTCTTTACCATTTGGGTCGGGTTTCAAGTCAAGGGTTGTGGACATGGGAGTCTTCATAGACTCGGCATCATTCATATTGAATCTCTTGAGCATGTCTTGAGTGTATTTGGCTTGTTTGATGAAATTTCCTTCATGATATTGATTCACTTCAAAGCCAAGGAAATACTCCAATTCTCCCATCATAGACATCTCAAACCTATCGGTCATAAGCTTGCAAAACTCTTCATTGAAAAAAGTGTTTGTAGACCAAAAAATGATGTCATCCACATAGAGTTGGCATATGAACAAGTCACCTCCAACCGTCTTGGTAAAGAGGGTGGGATCTATTAAACCAACATTAAACCCACGATCCACTAGAAACTCTTTAAGGTGCTCGTACCACGCACCTGGAGCTTGTTTAAGTCCATAGAGCGCCTTATCGAGTTTATAGACATAATCGGGGTGGTTGGGATCCTCGAAACCCGGAGGTTGCTTGACATATACTAACTCATTAATGGGACCATTTAGGAAAGCACTCTTAACATCCATTTGTTGTAACTTGAAATTATCATGAGATGCATAAGCAAGTAATATGCGAATGGATTCAAGACAAGCTACGGGGGCAAAAGTTTGATCGAAATCAACACCTTCGAATTGATAAAACCCTTGAGCCACTAATCTTGCCTTGTTGTGAATGACGATAGCATCTTTATCTTGCTTATTATTGAACACCCATTTGGTGCCAGTAACATTCTTGCAATCTTTGGGTCTTCGCACTAACTTCCACACCTTGTTGCGCTCGAAGTTATTGAGTTCATCATGCATGGCTTCAAGCCAATCTTGATCTTCGAGAGCTTCATAGACTTTCTTAGGTTCAATGAAAGAGACAAAAGCATGAGCCTTGCTAAAGTCCGCCAATTGTTTCCTAGTGACAACTCTTCCACGAACTTGCCCAAGTATATTTTCCTCCGTGTGACCCGCTCGTTCAAGATTCTCTAGCCTTATCTTTGCTATACGAGCTAGCATCTCCTCCAAAGATTCTTTGGATATAGCTTGAGAATCACCTTCTTCATCAGATTCTTGTCCATATTCATCTT
Organism: Alopecurus myosuroides; assembly: GCA_028641055.1. Taxonomy (NCBI): domain Eukaryota; kingdom Viridiplantae; phylum Streptophyta; class Magnoliopsida; order Poales; family Poaceae; genus Alopecurus; species Alopecurus myosuroides. The sequence goes on along the minus strand of CM054059.1, from coordinate 403,943,252 downwards.
GTCCTTGATCAAGAATGGGTGAAGGATCACCCCTAGGTTGAGCTCTCTGAACAATGATGGGACTTTGATCATGACTTGGATGAGTAGCTTGGCCTTGATCACTTGTTTGACCTTGATCATTATCTTGTCCTTGATTACTCGCTTGACCTTGATCATTAGATTGAGGGCTTGGTGCATCTTGTTGGGTAGCTTGTGTATCAATGGGTGTAGTCAACGGCTCCACTTGAGTGGGGCATAGTCCCTCTCCCTCCGTCATATGGTAACCCTCAATGGGATTATTTCACCAATACCCATTCTTCTCATGACAATGGGGGGAATTGCATCTCCTACAACACCATGACCTATACGCCCCCCTTGGGAGCCGTTATCCTCATCAAACACCATGTCTATAGCTTCTTCAACTTGTCCAGTGGATTTGTTGTAGACTCTATAGGCGTGAGCGTTTGTGGCATAGCCAAAAAGATACCCTCATAAGATTTGGTCTCAAGTTTTGACAAACGTTTACCTTTCTTGCAAATGAAGCGCTTGCATCCGAAGACCTTGAAGTAAGATACGTCCGGTTTATTGCCCGTGAGAATCTCATAGGGAGTATTGTTCAAGATCTTGCGGAGATATAACCGGTTGGTAGCATGACACGCGGTAGAGATGGCTTCGGCCCAAAAGTTATAGGGAGAAGAAAACTTCGCAATCATGGTCCTAGTCGCATCCATCAAAGTCCGGTTCTTTATTTCCGCAACACCATTTTGTTGAGGGGTATAGGGAGTGGAATATTGATGAGCAATGCCCTCTTCACTAAGAAAACCCTCAACGGTATAGTTCTTTAACTCCGAGCCATTATCACTCCGGATGGCTAATATGGAAGCATTGTCTTGGCGCTCCACTAGAGTGATGAACTCGATGACTCTCTTTTGAGTTTCACTTTTCCTCTTGAAGAAATACACCCAACAATATCTTGAATAATCATCCACTATCACCAAGCATTACTTCTTTCCTCCGAGACTATCATAAGACAGTGGACCAAATATATCCAAGTGAATGAGCTCGAGAATTCTTGTGGTGGAGATATTGGTCTTGGTTGGGTGAAGTTCTCCATGTTGCTTCCCAAAGTCGCAAGAGCTGCACACCCGATCTTTAGCAAACTTAGCCTTGGTTAGTACTAAAACATGATTGCCACTTTGAAGGTCATGAAACATCCTCATATTGGTGTGGGTTAACCGGTGATGCTAAAGCCAACCCACATCAACTTTAGCCATTAGTCATGTCGTGGCACACGTGTCTCCTTTAGAGAAGTCCACTACATACATGCCGTTCTCGACAAACCCAACAAAGGTTACTTTAAGAGTTTTTTTCCAAGTGACAATAACATTCTCTTTATTAAAGAAAGAGGTAAAGCCACATTTTTCAAGTTGAAGAACGGACATCAAGTTATAACCAAGGGACTCAACAAGGAGAACATTATCAATTGATAAATCATTTGAGATAGCCACCCTTGCCTCGTCCCAATACCTTCAGTTCAGAGATGTCACCAATAGTGACGCAATTGAGATGAGGTAATGGAGGTTCAATATTACTCACTGTGTCATTGCTTCCGGTCATATGTTGGGATGCACCACTATCCACCGTCCATCTACCCGACCCGGAAGGACTTCCCTACGAGAGATCAATTTCTTTATTTAGGTACCCATCCTTCAATGGGTCCTCTTTTATTAGTTAAAAGGGTCTTAGGAACCCAAATAGTCCAATGATAATCATCACCATAAGAAGTACCAACGTATTTAGCATAAACATGACCATATCTAGATTTCACGAGGAAATAAGAGGGGTTATATTTTTCGGCGAAATCATTGTGAGTGATGCCCCCCTAGAGGTATCACCACCCACAATGGCGTTGGTCTCCTTCTCCTTGGTCACCTCTCCCTCTTTCACAAAGACAACATTACGAGTGGAAGACGTGACATTCTTGGATTTCTTCTTTGACTTGGCAACAAAGCCAAGTCCTTCCTTCCCTTTCTTAGCTCCTTGAGAGGTTATGGCGTCACTGAGAATTTTCTCTCTTCCTACAATGTTAGTAGTAGTACAAGAGGTAGGCATGATAACAATGCTATCAGAGGAAGATGTCACTTGCTTATTAGATTGTTGAGCTAGAAGCTTATTTTGAGACGTGGTGAGTTTTTCATGGATTTCTTTAAGAGACGTGAACTCATTTTCTAGTTTTCCATGACGCTCAGAAAGTTTCTCATGAGCTATTCCTAGCTTCAACTCCTATTCTTCAAATATTTTAAGTAAAGCAAGAGATTTTTCATTATCTTTCCTAAGTTTGGAAACACTAATGGCATAAGTATCCTCTAGACTAGATAGTCACTCTTCAAGGGAAGCTCTCATGGATCTCTCTTTCTCAAGAGCTTCTACAAGCTCATTGTCATTGTTCTCATGGCCACCACCATAGCTTTCCAAAGTCATGATGATTTCCTCCTTCTCATCTATGAGAGAGTTAGCATCATCAATTTTTCCTAAGAGGGCCTTTACCTTTTTTTTGTTTCACCTTCAAGACTACATGTGGTGACCCAGCACACCACTGCATGTGTAGTGCGCAAGTCGGTGACATAATACTTACAGAAGGACTTATCCGTGAATATTACATCTCTCAGAGTGGTACAACAGAAACACAGCGGGACCAGGAAAAACTATAGGATACAAACTTCATTACAAATCTTGAGAATCTCTTTGACGAATCAAGAAGATCTCCTGCAAATGAAACATCAGAAGAAGCAATTCGAAGATCCAAGCTGGAGAATTACTCTAGCTCAGAACTTAATCTACTACGGCTGATGTCAGCCCTAATCTATGGCTTGTAACAGCTAAGTCCAAGAATGGACTCCACCTACACCTTGATAGCTTCTCCTCCACCAGCGTTGTTGATGATGATGCTTTACCTACTGAGCAATAGATCACTCCACCTAGCTTCATGAGGTAGTGATGGCTTCACGATGATGACTTCCATAGGCTTCAACTCTAAGCAGGGGGTCAAACTGGAACGAATGAGTAACGAGCGTTACTCAGCAAGTTCATGATATATAGTGGGTAGTTTGATGCACTAACTACAGCTTTAGACTCGAAAGAGTCATAAGCTAATGCAAGGTTTTGTAAAACTTTATTCAAGAGGTTGCTTTTAATTCTAAAAACTATGCCCGCCAGATCTTCACAGGATTAGAACTTCATGGAGTTGCCTTTTCTGCGGCGTTCGCAGCTCCTTCCCGGAACAAGGGGTAACATGCCACCACTGGTAGAAAAAGGCCTACAGTCCCGGTTCGCCAGGCCCATTAATCCCGTCCGGGCAACCGGGACTAGCTATGCGCGACTAAAGGCCCCCCCCTATAGTCCCATCTCTTACGGACCGGGACTAAAGGCCCGTCCACGTGGGCGGGTGGCGGAGCCTGGGGTCGGAGGACATTTAGTCCCGGTTGGCCACATGAACCGGGACTAGATTTATTTCGTAATTTTTTTAATTCATTTGGTTTCTAATTATTTTTCTCACCTTTTTTCACTCCCTTTTTTTCACTCCTTTTTTTCACTCCCTTTTTTTCACTCCCTTTTTTTCACTCCCTTTTTTTTTCACAATTTGTATTATTTGCTTAGTGTCTAACTAAGATTATCTCTAGTCAAATTAGTTACTCATGGTCAAACTTCCCGCTCGGTCACCCATCCTCCCACTACTCTAGCACTAGCACGCTTAACTTCCGAGTTCCATCCCGTCCCGAATCCAAGTGTTTCTCACACATGTATATGATAGTAGTATCATATCAATCTTATTAACATGTTGGCCGAAGCCACATTTCTTTATTGTTTGAATTTCAAATAAATCTTTTAATAAACAAAAGTAATGATGTAATTAATAATTTTGAATAAATAAATAAACATTAACTTTTAATTTGTATTATTTCTAAAAATACAAATAATATATCCAAAAATTGAGAAAAATAGAACTAATTCATTATAAAATCTTAAAAATACAAATAATATATCAAAAATGAAGAACAATAATACTAATTCATTTTAAAATCTTAAAATACAAAATATATATCAAAAATTAAGAACAATAATACTAATTCATTTTAAAATCTTAAAAATACAAATAATATATCAAAAAATGAAGAAAAATAATACTAATTCATTTTAAAATCTTAAAATGAAAAAATATATCAAAAATAAAGAACAATAATACAAACAATATTCATTACATGCATAGAGTCGATCACACATAACACAAACATAGAGTCGATCACACATAACACAAACATAGAGTCGATCACATTTCATAATTAACATATATATATAGAGTCGATCACAAAAGATATCCATTACATATATATACTACTAATTAGATACCCATTACATGCACATAGATATCGAACGCATGCATACATCATCTATGGCCCCGCCGAGTAGATGCGGAACAACTCGTACGCGACATATGCATCTATGGCCGCATACTTGAGGTTCGTCATGCGCAATGGGGTCTCCTCCCAATAGAAGTGATTCTCCCGGCGGAAATCAGTCTTCATCCTTTCATAGCCCTGGTGGATGAAGGTGCTTGCCATGACAGCCATCCCGGTCTTTGGCCCGGTCAACTGGATAAGATTCTGAAGATCAACGTAGTGATCTTCAGGTATCATAATACCGATGCGCATCAACTTCACACGGTCTTGCGTGATGTCAACGCTGCAAAAGTCAAACCCCGAGTTGACAAGAAAATCAACAAGGTCCGGGCAATGCTTTGAACTACTGTAACAACAAAAATAGGATATGTGTTAGATATGTTGCAACACACGTATTGTTCACATGCAACAAAAAAACTCGAAGATGCATGCAAGATTGTACACGTGTGCTATATATAGCTTCTACCTTGACCATTGGAAGACCAACACCGACTGCTTGAACGATATCTGGATGACGGCAACATCCTTCTGATTCGCCGTGTACTCCAGATCGAGCCCAAAGAACCGGTGTTCTTCGGGAGCTTCAAAATAGAGATCGGCCAAATGACCTAGAGCTTCATGCAGCCTCGCGGAACTGTTGGTGAAGAGCACGTCCAAATCCTTGCCGCACGGTGTGGAACCATTGTATTGCGTCCAAACTTCAGCCATTTGCGTGCGTGTGCTTGGATCGAAAAGAACAGAGAGCGAGAGAGGAAGAACAGAGAGCGAGAGGAAGAACAGAGAGCGAGCAGTGGAATGGCGCCCTTCTGCCTCGCTCGCGAAATAAAAACCGCCGCGGGGGAGGCGAGACGCTTGATGTTTAGTCCCGGTTGGCCACGGGCACGGGGAATAAAGGGCCATTGGTCCCGGTTGGCCACGGGAACGGGGAATAAAGGACCAATAGTCCCGGGCGGCCAGGTCAACCGGAATTAATTCCCTCCACGCGTCGCAACGCGCTTCCCAACCCGCGACGTCTGACCTTCTGTCGCGGGTCTCCTCCCGACCCGGGACTAAAGACTCATTGGTCACGGTGCGCGACGCTTGGGGACTGATGCTGGCATACCGAAGGCCTTTTTTCTACCAGTGCACATCCTTTTACACTCTGCAAATGTGCGTTACTTTACCCATGGACGACCAAGACCATGTTGCACAACCAGGTGTACATTCCTGTCCACTCCCACTCAGGTGTGGGGCCCGGTTGTTGGTCCAAGCCAAACCGTGCTTCTCCGCACAACGCATGCCCACCCATTTCCACCAGCAGGTTGAACGCCTGATTCCACCCCTCACGATGGAGATCTACGCGCCCCTGGCAGACACTCATAGACCCCAGAGTCCGTGGGACGTAAGGGCTCCCACCCATGTGCATGCAGTCCCACAGAACCTACAGTGTACGTCTCTGGCAGTCCGTTGACATGCGAACGAGAAAAGATCACAACTGACTTACTCCCCCCATAGAAGACCCATGGTTAACGCGAATTTACGGCGCAAGAATCCTGACGGCAGTGGTGATTAATCCTAGGTAATACGTTCCCGTGCAGATGGAACCTTCCTTTGACCTATTCATCTTACCATGGTTCCATCCGCCCACCAAACAGAACACTACCACTCGGGTAGTCATTCAATTAGTCATATTATTATAAAAAATAGGATCATGCATTCTTTTGAGAGTAGGTAATAATACGATAGGGTTTTTGCAATTAGTTTGTTATGAAGTACTGCAAAGGATATGAGCAAATGATGAACTTGCCTGAGATTGAAATAACCATAATAATCAATGTCTTCGGGTTCAAGGGTCGCGTAGAGAAATCCCGAGATCTGAAAGATAGCAAAGTAGTCCCGGTAAGGGCTACTGGAAAACTGGCAAGATGCTATTATGCATTGTAATGAGATGCATCGTTATTTACCCCGAAAATACCTAAGCTTGAATAATTAATCTACGGCTTACGATACTTAGGTTTTATTAGTTTTACTTGACTTGGAATTGTTATATTAGTTCTTATAGTGATGACTTGCATCACTTAAGGTTTTGATCAGAAGTTGGTTACTTGATTCATTAGTTATTTAGGGTTTTAACTCATATGTTTAGTTAGTAAACATTGCAAAAGGTTATGCATTAATGAATTGAGTATTGTTCACTTTTATGCAGGTAATAAGATGATATCTTAATAAGGACAATTCTTTAAAGGAAAACAAACAAGGCTTGTTATGAGTTTGTCCAAATTGTCAAATTGAGAATAACATCTTAAGTAAAAATGGAGTATCTAAAATCCATAACTTAATGATATTGACTAAATATATTTAGTGATCATATCTTATTAAGTAGTGGATTATTTTATGACTTAGAAATACATGGAGTATCACTAGAAATCATAAAAATGGTAGAGTATTTATTTTCAAATATTTTCGTACTTCACCATAATTATAAAAAGAGGTTTTGTTTTATTTGAGAAAAATCCATTCAAGGATATTAGTTTTACTTTTAAAACTTTACAATTAATCATTAAGGTTAATTTATTTTAATAAAATCAAGAATATCCTTTTAAACCATCTCTTACCCCTTGGTACCTCAATTTTAAGTAGTTCTAAATTCGATTTACTTATAAAAATTCTTAGTATTTTATTCTAAGAATAAACAACTCAAGGAACTTTAAATTGTGTTAAATTCAAATTTTAAATTATTTAAAGGATTATTCAGGAGCTTTTAAAGAAAAGAAAATGGCTAATGCTTTATTTGGGCTTAATTGGTTTATGATATAAACTAAGACTAATTAGGCCAATTAACCCATACGCACACACCAACCCAAGAGGCATGGTTGGACCAAACCATGTACGTATCCAAGTACTGGATCCCAGCACGCTCACATGTACATCACCACTCGATTCCCCTCCTTGCCTTTCTCTCTCTCTCACCCGCACGGACGCGCCGCCACAGCGATTCCGGCCGCTGCCGGCCGACTCCGTTGCCGCCACTCCGCAGCGCTGCTCCGCCCGAGTCTCCTCTCCTAAATCCCCGCCTCCACTGTGTCGATTCGCCACCATACGCCCCAATCATTCCTGCCCGAGGAACCCTAACCTGATCTCGGTTGGTTCCTCAACTCCGACGGCTGCTCCACGGCGCCCGCAGCTCTCCCACCGGCCTCCATCGCCTCAAGTTCTCCCCTCGAGCTCCAGGTCGCCTCCTCCGACAACCACGAGCCTCTGCTGGACCGCGTCTCTTTGCCTGCGCCTCCTGGCCGGCCACGACCTCAACTCGACCGTCTCTGCGAGCACGGCCTCCTCCCTCACTCGTGTTGTGCGGTGGGTGTTGTGACAAGGTGATGATGGTGTGGCTCGGCGCAGGTCGTTGTGCTGCTGCTGCGGTGCCCCCTGTGCCGCCGTCGCCTCGGTGATGCCGCTGTTGCCCCATCTTCGATGCCGGCGGGACGATGCCATGTCCGCAACCCCGACATCGACTGGGTCGCCTCCACTGCCTCGGCTACAACTTCTCGAGGTACTTTCTTCTGTGACCGGCGGTGCCGATGAACTGTATGTGTTTGAATGCGCTGGTAGTGGTATTTCTCACTGTCAAAGTGCTTAACTGAAGATGGTCTTCAGTGGTTGTCAGTTACCTATGTACTGCTGTATGAACTCTAGATGATTTACTTGATGATTTACTGGTCGAGATAATGCTCCGATGCATTCTTTAATTATCTCTGCTGCTAGAGTGTACCAGATCATGTACATACATGATCTAGCTATCTGGCTGTGCATGTGTGCTGAAAATGGCTATGTCATTTTTTGGACAGATTTGTGGATAGATACAAATTTGATAAGAACAACTATTGGTCTTGAATTGAAGTGCTGCTAATGATGCAAAGACTGAGGCATGTATTACTTATAAGAATAGATACTTATTTTGATGGATTTTGTTCTCTAGGATGAATTATGCATAGCATTTCTACGCTGCTCTGAGATATTTCCTTTTATCCTCCTAGTCAGATCTATTTGAAGGGTAGCTGGCACAATTTAAAGATGTGTTTTTGGAAGGATTTGGCTTTGTCCTGATAATAACAGATCCTTGATTTTCTTTCCCAAACCTGTGATGCAAGGCCGAGGCACCGATTTAATAAGAACAGATACTAGTGTGTGCTTTAATTCCCTGCGATGATGTATCATAGCAACTCCATGCATACCTGAGAAAACTCTCACCTCTCCCTCTCTTTGGACCATGATATGAACATATGCTATAGTAAATTTATTTGATGTCAACCTGCTGTTGAAGTGGAGCTTGGTCTTCTAGAATCTGAACAACCTGCATCTTGTGGCTAGCCTGCTCCTCCTAGCTGCTTGATCTGTTTCCTAGTATCTAGAGATTTGGGAATGTGTTCTTGCTATTTCTGTGATAGAAACATGGGTTGGTAGATGATTTTGGTTGATGTATGCTTGTGGACTTGCTTGCTTGATTTGCTCGTCTCCATGCCTGCTCCTCTAGTCTCCTAGCTTGGCCTTGTGATGATCTTGCTGGTTGTGTGATTTCACAAATTCCTGGTGGTTGGATTAATTTGTGGTGATGGTTCTTGCTGTGCTACTAGAGATGTGCAGCCCGAGCTGTGAACAGGGAGAAATGGACTTGCTCTCCTGCTGCCCTACCGCTGTTTGCCTTTTATCTGTCTCCTGTAGCTGTGACAGCACAGAGGCATGCACCTCTGTGTGAGCTGTGTGCTTGCCTATGTTGGCCTAAGATATTTCCTGGGAGATGTGCTCGGTTTGCACTTGGTCTTATCCTGGTGCTGTCTTTATTTTTGCCTGACACTTGTATTTCCTGATGACTAGCCAATGAGGTTGTACTAAGGCTATTTCTATAATCTGAACAGATACTTAACTTGACTTAGCCTAATCTCCATGATACAATTAGCAGTGCACTTCACCCAAGGCTGAGAGTAATTAATCCCCACCAATCTACTTTTACTTTTAATTCTTTCCTTGTTTAGTTTGCAGGAACAGAAGATCAGTTGGAGACTTGAAGATTTGCAAGAAATAATTTAGGAATTTCATTTTGTAAATGTCCAGTTGTAATAGAACATGTAATTTTCCATTTGTTGGATTATGTAATGACTTTGTATTATTGTATTATCAATAAAGTTTATTCTTTTTCTTTTACAACTTATCTTAATTAATTTGAATTGAATAAAGATTTAATTATTAAATGTTGCACACTTAATTAATAACTAATTGTTCCAATTATCAATTTGAATTGAAATTTCAAATACAAAAGTTCTTTTGTTTCAATTTTGGAATTGAATCCTCAAATCCAACAACACTTAGAGGTCATGTCGAATTCCTTTCACCTTCCCTCTTCGACTCTAAACCCTAAGTCCAAAAAATCGATGAATCTCTAATTACTCCAGGGTTTAGTATTCGCGAATAGATATCTAGCTTCCACTTCTAGTACGATATTGACTTAGAGCCAATTACCAATTTGTTCTCGTATAATTTGACCTGGTGAAACTCAAGTGTTTAATGCCCTCAGAAATCATCTGCTTACAAGATTGATCAGGTCCTGTAATCAAATTATTCTTGCACAACACCAAACACTAAGATTTCACAACATCACTAGATTTTTTCTTATCTTTGTTTCCTTCGATGTTGCTTCTTTTGTAGCCTTGGTCATGCAGGAATGCAGACATATGGTTTTGGAAAGATCACAAGTAGTTATCATGGTTTAGTATTGTTTTACGAAGGTTTGTTTCCTCATTTAGATTATTTCTTTAGGACTGATGAGATCATTCAGTTATGCATGACTAACTTGCGGTAGTAAGATCATCATCTGTGTGATTTGGATACTCACCCCTGTTTGAGTTTTTAAATTACCCAGATGAGTACTAACAAGTCACTAACAAACTTGTGGTCGATGTTGTTGGAAGTTAGTGTTGGTCATAACCAATTGTGTTTTTCTTAATCAAATGATTTGGTTTATGAGATGTTGGTTATAAAGATCACTCCAAATGTGCTCTTGACCAGATGATCTAGACCTATTTTATCATGTCGAGAGAAACATTGGTCACTTTGGCTTGTTTAAACTTTTGTTCCAAAATTTCTCGTATTTTTAGATGCATGCATTGCAAATGCACATATTATATTTAGATCCTTATAACCTCCCAAACACTGGGATGTTACACTACATAACCAAGAGCCTAGATTCTTGGCCTCCTCATCATCAACAATGTTTTAAACACAATCCAATAATGAAGGAGAACTAGTAGCAATAGACTTGGAGGTGGAAGATATTACCGCGGTGGCTTTTGGCCATGAGACATGTAGGTCGGATCAATGCCTTCTCATTGGGGGATTCAAATAGAGAGACCGATGAAGAGGGAGACGTAGCTATGGCGACATGGGCCACACCTACGACTTCATCTTCTCCTTCATCTCCGGAGTAGTATGTTTCCAATGTGGTCCCTTCTTGAACATATAGATCCCTTGGGACTCGTCTAGCAAGGTTCTTGTTTTGTGGTGCTTTGTTCTTGTCCTCACGAACAAGCTTCCCTGCATTCTCTTCTCTTGGCTCAAAAGGACACTCCTTGACGAAGTGATTTGCACTTCCACAATTGAAGCATGTCCTTGGCTTCTCCCCCTTCTTCTTGTAGATCTTGTTTCTTGAAGGTCTAGGAGCACCAGCCTTGTGAGCCTCCCATCTCTTCCAGTAACCATGCATGGAAAGAGCGATGCACTTATGAGCACCCTTGTATGTGTCTTCATAGTCCTCATCATCCTCATCCACTTCTCCTATCCGAGCAATCGCCTTAGACTTCAAGGCGAGGTTGGGAGACTTTCCAACTCCTCTTGAGCGAGTGAGAGCATCATCCACGCTCTTGTGAGATAGGGATATGGATATGAACTCACTAAGAACACCAATGGAGTTTAGAGAGTTGTAATACGATCTTGTTCGAATACTAGAGGATAGGTTCTTCTCAAAAGGTGTTATGGCCTTGACAAACTTCCTCTTTATCCACTCATCGGAGATTTCCTCTTTTTCCAAAATCCCTCAATTGATTGCCAAGGGTGACAACTCTTCCATATAGTTCCTTCGGACTCTCATCTTCAAGCATAACGAAGTTCTCGGACTTGTCAATAGCTACATCATACTTTGATGATTGGATGATAGCATTGACTTGGAACAAGGTGTCAAGTTTATCCCAAGCCTCCTTGGCGGTTTTGATACCGCGGATGTGTTCAAGATGTTCTCTTGGTAGAGCCTTTTGTATAGTGAGAAAAGCGGTCTTGTTGAGTTGAAATTCAATGTATTCTCTTGGAGTCAAGTTGCTTGCATCATTAGGGTGAAATCCATGGAGAACACTTCTCCACAAGGCGGTGCAAGATCCTAAAATATGAGACTCCATATCAAACTTCCAAGAAGAGAATTCGTTAGTGTTAAGCATGTGAGGAAGTCCAACATTTAGAATGTGTGGCATTGTAGCAATGGGATGGATAGAGTCATAATTGGAAGGTGGTGGAACTCTTGAATTAGACCCCGAACCATTAGCCGTTTGAGACTTGGATCCTTCGAAACTCCTACCGCTCTTAGCCTTTTTATCAGCCTTTGCCTTGGATTTCGCCTTGGCTAAAGCAATGTTAGCTTCCCTTTCGGAAATGTCCGGAATGGACTCATCATCCGAGCTAACATCTTCGACAGTGGGGAGTGGTTGCTCAAGCTCCTTGGTTTTCTCCATCATGGCCTCCAACATTTTCTTTATGCTAGAAACCTCCGAACCAACACTAGAACTAACCTCGGACAATTCGGTTTGGAGAGTTCCAACAGTTTCCTGTAGGTTAGTTATAGTGTTGGCCATTTTGGCGATTTCCGCATTAGAACCGTCGGGCATATTTTCATTGACCATTAATACTCTTAGGCGGTTAAGCCCTTAGCAAGAGCCGAGGCTCTGATACCAATTGAAAGTGCACTATGGTCAACTAGAGGGGGGTGAATAGGTTGACTTCCATTTTTTCTTCTTTTCCTTTTAATTAGGGCTAAACAAGATAAGATAAGATTCTCTAGATGTGCAACTAGGTGAGCAACCTACGTGATACAAGATAAGATACGCAATTGAAGTAAAACGAAAGGTAACAAGGTAAACCACAAGTGTAAACAAGGAGACAAGGATATGTTTCCCGTAGTTCCTTCTCAAGAGAAGCATGTCTACGTTGGAGAGGTGGGGATCCACCTAGGCACTCCTCAATAGCACAGCTGTGCACACCTTATTCTCCTTGAGCCTCTCCGGCGAGGGAGATTCTCGTTTCCACTATGAGGTCGACTTGAAGGCGTTGACCAAACCTTTACACGAGCTTGAGGACACTCCACAAGATGGATGGAGGCTCTCAAACAATACGAAGCTTCTTTGCAACAAGGTGGAAGTTACAAGCACAAGGTCTACTAAGGTTTCTATGCCTCAAGTAGGATTATATATCTACTAGGATGTGGTGGATGGATTTGCAATTCCTTTGGTGGAATCACGGATCTAGGTCTCCTCTAGCTCTCCGCAAAGTTATGGAGTGATTGGGTGGTTGGAGAGGGAGATCTAGGAGGTTGAAGAATTTATTAATGGCTAGGAAAGAGAATGGGAAAAGCTTGGAATTTATGAGGTAGGGGAAGAGCTTTAAATACCCCTTCCCCAATCCAACCGTTGAATAGCCCACGCAGCACCGGAGGCTCCGGTGGTCTTCGCTTGTACGCGCCAGCGCGTCTCCTTTTCTCTTTTCTGGTATCTATAGTGGTGGAGGCTCCGGTGGTGCTAGCAGAGGTTCCGCCCACCGGAGGTCCACCGGAGCCTCCACTCATATGCACCCGAAGGCACTTTGAGCGGAGGTAGCACCGGAGGCCAGCCTTCTTGTAGCGCAATGGAACAAGCGGAGGCTCTAGTGGACTGAGTGGAGGTTCCGCCCACCGGACGTTCCGCCGCCACCTCCGCTCGTATGCATCCGAACGCATTTTTAGCGGAGGTGGCACTGGAGGCTAGCACTGGGGAGCAGTTGTGGAAATGAACGGGGCGGAGGTTCCAGTGGTTTCCCCGGAGCTTCCGCTACTTATAAAAATAGCATCCCAGCTTTGTTTCTTCGAGCCCTTTCCTTTAGAACAATTCATGTAACCCTTTGAGAATGTATACTTGAAGAACCTGGACATTTCATAGATATCAAATAAAACCTGAAATTGATCTAAATAGATATTAGTCCGACAGTTATGTTGTCATTAATTATCAAAAAGGAAGATGATCTTTCAGCCCGGCGACCTGCATGCGTAGAGGCGAGCAAAGATGGCTTCAATTTCTACTGCATGCGGTTCGTTTGGTAAGCAAAACATATGTGCTGTACCGGCTAGATCGGACGTGATATGCCCGTCGTGCAGCCATCCAGAGGCGGGGCTTAGTTGAGTTTAGGGGGGGCGGTTGCCCCCCCAGCAAATCAAATATTGCAATTTGCCCCCCCTGGTAGTTGTGCCAAGCTCCGCCAGTGCAGCCATCACGGTGGATGCGCGGCGACATGTGTGCTCGCGGCGGCTGACTTTGACAAAATTGTTCCTTGTTTGTGACCCCTCGAGTAAATGTGACGAGAGCAATGTCGGGCGGCCAGTACATCCGTACGGGCCACGGAAGCTGTCTGTTCGAACAATGGAACACTTGAAATGTCTATGATACCCTTCTATACCATCCACTCCTCCGGTCGCACACATCACTGAAAACTCCTCTTTGACAAACAAAAAGATTAGCCCATGTCAAAAAGTCGAAAAGGCTTCGTGTTTCTGGTTGTCCTTGCCGTTTTCTTTTCTGTTGGTTTCGTGTAAATAAGACCTCTGTTATTTTCAATAGTGGAACCTGGCTCACCGTGGGAGGCGTATGTAAAAGAAAATGTAGGAGGAGTAGTCCTTATTTTCACCTAGGAATGTCTTGACATAAATGTCATCTTAAGATCGCATTATTCGAGATAGAAAAATGTAAAACTCTTGGCGTGGCGTCACAAGTTGGCCAACCGAGCTCAAGCTCTCAATAAAAACCATGGCCACACACACGCAATCCTCCACAACAAGCTCACACAGACACAAGCAATGCCTTCCACAATGTCCGTCCTCCTGCACTACTCGCTGCTAGTTCTCATACTTGTTCAACCCACACACTCAACCACCATCGGGAAGTCCCTTTCCTCGAGGACGAGATTCAGAATGCTATCTTCAACCTTCCCTGTGATAAGGCTCCAGGGCCGGACGGGTTCACCTCGAACTTCTTCCGTTCCTGCTGGCTAGTCATCAAGGAGGACTTCATGTGGGTCATCAATGCTTTCTCCAAGATCTCAGTCAACAACTTTAGGATTATGAACACTGCCAACATTGCTCTTCTGCCTAAGAAAGACGGATCCAATAGCATCTCGGACTTCAGACCTATTAGCCTGATCCATATAATCCCCAAGATTATTGCCAAAGCTATGGCTAACAGGCTTCGCCCCAAGATGGATGGTATCATCTCCAACAGGGTGCCTTCATCAAGTCCCGAAGCATCCACGACAACTTCATGTACGTCCGGGGCGTCACCCGCTGCCTTCACCAAAACCGCACCCCTGCTCTACTCATCAAGCTTGACATTGCCAAGGCTTTCGACTCGGTGCGGTGGGATTACATCATGGATGTTATGCAACAGCGGGGTTTCCCACCTCGTTGGCATGCATGGATGGCGCTCCTTTTCTCGACGGCTTCTTCTAAAGTTCTCCTAAATGGCATCCCAGGGATTGATATCTTCCATGGCCGGGGGCTCCGGCAAGGCGACCCGCTTTCTCCCTTGCTTTTCAACATTGACATAGACCCCCTGCCGCGGATTCTGCAGCTGGCCACTGAATTGGGGCTCCTTCAGCCTTTGCTGGCAAACTTTGTCAAGTCCCGCGTCTCACTCTATGCCGACGACGTCGTGATTTTTTTGCGGCCTCTCCACCAGGACGTCTCCAACCTTGCTTCCCTGCTGCACAATTTTGGGGAGGTCACGGGCCTAGTCACCAATGTGGATAAAATCTCGATCGCCCCTATCCGTTGCTTTGACATCGACATTCCAACAACCCTTCAAGGCTTCCCGACGACCCTGTCGGAGTTCCCTCTAAAGTACCTTGGTCTTCCTCTTTCCCTTGGGAGACTTCGCCGTATCGATATGCAGCCTTACATGGACAAGGGCGCCTCCAAACTTAATCCCTGGAAGGCCAAGTTCCTGAACAGAGCAGGTTGTGATGCTCTTGTTAAGTCGGTCCTCACCTCCATGCCTATCTTTCTCCTTACGACTATTAATGTGGACAAGGCAACTCTGAAGGCTTTTGATCGGATTCGGAGGGGCATGCTTTGGGCTGGCTCAGAATCGGCAATCGGAGGGAAGTGCAAAGTGAATTGGGAGAAGGTTTGCCGCCCTAAGGCCCTGGGTGGGCTGGGAGTCCTACACCTTTAGAAATTCTCTCGCGCCTTGCGCCTGAGATGGCTTTGGTATGAATGGGGCGCTCCGGACAAAGATTGGGTTGGTCTGGAAATTCCAATCAACACCTCTGATCGGGACCTCTTCAATGCAGCCACTAGAGTCACCCTTGGTAATGGTGGGCAAGCGGTTTTCTGGACTTCTTCTTGGCTCAGCGGTTCCTCGCCAAAGGCAATCGCCCCCCTTATTATCGAAGCCTCCAAGCGGAAGAAGAGGAGGTTTAGAGATGCTCTCTTGGACAATCGTTGGATCATAGACCTTTCAGTGGAAACTTTCACGCCTGAGCATATCTCGCAATTTGTCACCCTTTGGGAGCTGCTTCAAGACATCAATCTAGACCCTGATGGTCAGGACACCATCCCGTGGACTCTGCATCCTAGTGGTTCCTACACCGCGGGTTCTGCATACAAGGCCCAATTCCTGGGATCTACTCTGTGCACCTTAAATGCTGTGGTCTGGAAGGTCTGGGCTCCCCCGAAATGTCGTTTTTTCGCTTGGTTAGCAGTTAAGAACAGGCTATGGACCTCGGACCGCCTGGCCGTTAGCTGTGCAATTGCCAGGCTGAAACGGCACGTCACATTTTGTTCGAGTGTCGGTTCTCTAAGCGCGTCTGGAGGGCGGCGGCTTCCTGGCTCTCAATGCACTCCCTCCTGCAGGATCTGGGCTCTGACCGCAACACTGCCTTGCAATACTGGCAAGCGGTTGTTAAACCCCCTCCAACAGCCCCAGGGAGGTTAAGACGGCCGTCACCCTGATCACTTGGGAAATCTGGAAGGAGCGTAACGCCAGGGTCTTCAACAATGCTGCGACAAGACCTCATTTGCTTCTCTAGAAGATGAAAGACGAGGGTAGAAACTGGATTTTGGCGGGCGCCAAACACCTTGCGGAAATTATTAGCTAATTGTGTGGTTCGTTCTTTTATTTTTTGATGGCCTATGCCAAACCATGTTTGCTCATTCTATATTAATATCAATATAAAAAGCAAAGCTTTTTCCCTGCTTCAAGGAAGTCCAAGATTGCCACTCATCCTTCCAGCTCCAACACCTACATCGCCAGCACCGATAGGCTTCTATGGTGCCACGAAACTCGTCCAGCCGCTGTCTCCTACACACGTACGACACCGTGATGCACGGTTTTGCCGTTCGTCTCACTGACGACAAGGCCCGACGCATGTCGAGGATTCCCGGCGTGTACAAGGACACGGTGTACTACACACAGACGACGAGATCGCCGGGCTTCAT
Organism: Alopecurus myosuroides; assembly: GCA_028641055.1. Classification (NCBI taxonomy): domain Eukaryota; kingdom Viridiplantae; phylum Streptophyta; class Magnoliopsida; order Poales; family Poaceae; genus Alopecurus; species Alopecurus myosuroides. The sequence goes on along the minus strand of CM054059.1, from coordinate 403,926,065 downwards.
CGGCCTCTACGAGGAGTTCGGTGCCTGGCCGGAGTCGGAGTTCGGCGACGGCATCATCATCGGCTTCGTCTACAGTGGCATCTGGCCGGAGCGCGCCAGCTTCAACGACAACGGGCTCGGCCCTGTGCGGTCCACCTGGAAGGGGAAGTGCGTGCACGCAGAGGGCTTCACCGCCAGTTTGTGCAACAACAAGCTGGACATGTTCGGCCACGACACGCATGTATCCGGGATAGCCGCCGGATCAGAGACCCGTGGAGCCAACATGTTCGACTTCTCTCGCGGGAACGCTTGGGGCGTGGCGCCCAGAGCACGGATCGCCATGTATAAGGCGTGCACCAAGATAGGAATTTGCGAGGGCTGGAGCATCGCCGCAGCGATCGATGCCGCGGTGAGCGACGGAGTGGATATCATTTCAGTGTCGCTCGGTTTCTCGCCGATGCCGTTCCACGAAGACATAGTCGCCATTGCCGCGTTCGGTGCGCAGCGCAGAGGCGTCTTCGTCGTCCTCGCGGGCGGCAACGTCGCGCCTTGGGTGACCACCGTCGGCGCCGCCACCACTGACCGGGTGTTTCCGGCGAAGCTCGTGCTCGGCAACGAGGACGTGCTCACCGGGCAGTCCTTGTACACCTTGAAGGCTTCACGGACGAGCGCCATCCCGCTCGTGTACAGCTCCTGCGGCGTGGATGACCTGACGCCCGAGAGCGTCATGGGCAAGGGGGGGTGTGCGAGAAGGAAGGTGACGACGTCGACAACGGCTTGTACGTGCAGAGGGCCGGTGGAGCCGGCATAGTCGGCGTGGAAAGCGCCTAACGGTTCTGGGACGCGGTGGACGGCCAGGCCTTCACCCTCAGCTACACGGGACGCGTGAAGCTGGACTCCTACATGTCATCCGTGCCGTACCCGGTGGCCTCGTTCAGCTTCTCCTGCGACATGGTCACGGGCGAGAACCGGGCGCCAATGGTGGCGGGGTTATCATCGCAAGGCTCCAGCCCGATTGTCCCCGAGATCTTGAAGCCGGACGTGGTCGCGCCGGGCGTGAACATCCTCGCGGCTTGGGCCGGTGAGGCCTCACCGTCGGACTCGGAGATCCACCCGAGATCAGACTACAACATCATATCGGAGAGTGGTTTTCCCACTATTACTAGGATGTTAAAGGACTATCCTAACCGTCCATCTGTGTGTGGATTCGAGCCAGCTACTCGCACCTACCAACCCGCTCTCTGGATGCTTTGACTTTTACGCCAGGGTTCTCATAAAACACGACCGTACCCAAATTCTAATTCCTAAAATGCCCCAAGTTTTCAATGTGGGGCTGAGTTGTGAAGACTGATATCTGTAACTTTTTTCTTGTGGGTCACTTGACCATATTGCTACTAGGAGACGGAAATGAATTATCAATAATTTCAGATTTATGAATTAACAAAAAAAGAATCTATGCATTAACATGAAAATATGACCAATTGTTTTACCAATACATTATCAAGAGTTTTAGGATATATTTACTAAGAAATATACGGATTCACGAATTAATAAGAATCTTTTTAAATCATGCAGTAGCAAAAACACTTCAACCATGCATTAACTAGAATTTGTTTAGATGAACGTATTATCAAGATTTTCTGGGTTTATGTATATAAAAAAAATTCTTTTTATTAACATTAACATTTTTTCTTGGAGAGATGCATTAACATAAAAATGGATTTTCCATATCATGCAAGTTAAACAACAAACAATACAAAACGGATTTGTTTCACTGTAAACAACACGTACATGAACATAGGGGACTACTTTTTGGATTAGCATGTGAAACATCACTGTAAAAAAGACACACACATGAACTGCATTTTGGATCCTGCATTTTTTTTTTGCTGGTTTGGATCCTGCATGTCAAGGGTGAAATAATCCATTCCAGCAAAGAAATACGTACAAACATGTCCCGGATTTTTTTTTTCAACTTTTCACTAAACAGCTCGTCATAATTCTTCAGATTCATTTCAGCAAAGAATAAAATAAAATAGTGAAGCAACGGCAGCCCAAGATCCATTTCTCCAGGAAAGGAATAGAAAAAGGATGGGATCCAGAATCAAGACGTAGTATCAAATAAAGCTTTGGATTAGGGGGATCCATCATGCATTTGTTTCACTCTAATGAACAGGTACATGAACACAGCTGCACCTTATTTTGGATTAGCATGCAAAAATCATAGGAGAAAACACACACACATGAACTGTGAAGAATAAGTGCATACATGTATTGCATCGGTTGTATTTTTGGGCCCAAGAACAGAAACTTTAATGCAGATTCATTTTTTAACCGTGTAGCTATGAACAAGAAAATGCAGATTCGATGTTTTCAGATGTATCAACATACATAGAATAATATTTGGTAAGAACATTAAGAAAGAATGACAGGTTGAGCTCAGCACATACGGGATGGAGACAAAAAAAAATTAACCAAAAAATGCAACATTCATAGATCCATGATAGAGAGAAGAAAAGAAAAAAAAATAGAAGATCTTAGATCCAGGATTGGGAGCGTGCAAACGGATCTAGAAAAAATCTCCAGCTTCAGATCCGGCTGGCCAAGAACTCAGATCCAAGAACTCAACGACCCCATCTGGGCTCTCCACACCCGGAGGACACCGGATGCGCCTCGTCCCTGCCACCGGTCGCCGGATGCGCTGTCCCTCTCCGCCGCCGGTCGCCGGATGCGCCGGTCGTGGAGAGCCCTCGACGCGCAGGTCACGGGTGCAGCCTCCCCCGAGCGCGCATATCGCCGTTGCGGCCTCCCTCCGATCGCGCAGGGCGTCGCAGCATGTAGTAGTGGAGGAGTGGAGGTGAGATAACCTATTCTTGGCACGTATGCTGCTATTGTTGGAGCTGTGTGTAAGAAAGAAAGGGAATATAATTACTAACATGAACGGTGGTGGACCTAGGAGGAAGAAACCGAAAGAAATGCCCAAACGGCCCCTCTGCTTTCGGCCGGTCGGGAGGAGGTTAGCGACGCGAGATGGGATTTTCTAAGCTGAGTGTGGGCCATGGAGGGGGAGGGATCAGCTATGGACCTAACCCGGTCAAACTTGCCGCACGAATCTCCAACAGACTTGGGCGAGCGTGATAGGTCGTGGAGATCCTAGTAAGAGTGGGGATGAATTTTCGATCATATCGAGCACGTCTATGGCGTGCCCGCACGTCGCCGGCGCGGCGCTGATCAAGAGGAGGCACGGCGACTGGACGCCGGCGATGGTGAGGTCAGCGACCATGACGACCGCAACGGCACTGGACAACACCCACAACCCGATGTTGGACAACGGTGTCGGCGTTGATGGCCGTGGCGTCGCGACCGCAACGCCGCTGGTCGCCGGTGCGGGGCTCATCCTCCCGGCGCTCGCGATGGACCCTGGCCTGGTGTACGACGCCGGCAGGCAGGACTACGTCAACTTTCTCTGCAGCCTCGACTACACGGTGGAGCAGGTGCGCCGCTTTGTCCCCGAGATGACCAGGTGCAGGACGACGCTACCCGGCGGCGTGGCCAACCTGAACTATCCGTCAATGGTGGTGGTCTTCAGCGGTAGGAACCGCGTCCGCACACTGACACGGACCTGTTGGTTGATCTACCGGCTTGGACCGGATCTAATTATAACGTTAAGGGGAGGGGCAACAAACCAACGTTTCTGCCTTTGACCCAACTAACGTGCCTGATCGGGTACACCAAAACCAACTGGTTTCGGTCCCTGGTCCCACAGCACCACGTATCTATCTATCTATCTATCTATCTATCTATCTATCTATCTATCTATCTATACTATAATATGGCTTACTGCCGTGATGGTACGTACAATGTTCCTACGTACGTCGGCTCGTCGGTTCCTTGTCCGCGCTCCAAAATCTGCGTACAAAGTCAAGGTGGTACTAAAGTTTGGCTACGATCGGAACGCTAAAAAAAAATAGCCCAGTGTATGGGCCAGCCCAACATCGTTCCAGTTTTCCGTACGTGTTTTCGTCCTTCTCAACTTGGATCCGTCCGCTGCCTCTTCGTAGTCAAAAAGACTCCACGTAGTGTACACACGAGTCACATAATTGGCCATGACATAGATAGGATTAGGGGAATCGATCCATCAATCATACGCACTCTTAAGTTTCTATTGATCGATAGATATAGATTGATGGAGACATCATCGCGACCAGCGACGGACGTGACAAGAGGAATCCGCGGCCCGAGGCATCCCTGGCACAGTGCACCTAAGTAGGAGTATCTGGCAGGTCCAGCACGCTTGAGCATGCGGCGGAAGGCAATGTGCTCTTGCACGGCCTCCTCCACCCCCAACGCTGGAGAGCACTTGCCGCGATCGGCGTCGTACTTGACGGAATCAGATAACAGCCTGCAGAGCACTCGCAGCCAGCATGCTGGAGCACGCCGACGATGGCACTGCTCACCAAGATCTCCGGCGAGACGGCCGTCCCTACGATGAACATCCTCTCTGACTTACAAATATATCGCCGGTGCGCCGCGACGCTGCCGGAGGCGCTCGCAAACCGGGAAGCGCCTGGAGCTCGCGGAGCACGCCGTATCCTATCCCCTTCTCCAGTAGGGGCACTCCACCATGCCGGCCTCTACACCTTTGGACTCTTCTCCCATCGGTGACGTACCGTGGCGGGGCTCACCATGTCGTAGACGTCGGCGTACAAGTGGGAGTACATGATCTTTGTGTTGGGGTACTTGCTCCGGCGGCTGGACACCTTGCTCGATCTGGAGCAGAGAGTTGTGGCGGGCGGAGAGCGAGTTGAACCGCTTGAGGCAGCCGTACTTGTCATCGTCACCGGTGTTGGAAGTCTATCTGGTACGTACATCGTCACGTAGATCGGGAAACAGCCCACGGGGAGCACCCTGGGCACCACGATGTACTTGGCACCCATGCTGATCAGCTTCTCGGTGCGGGCGCCGATGCCGTTTACGATTGTGGGGCTCTCGGCCGCCTGCTCGGGCGTGTACCCGCCGAAGAGCTGCATGTAGTTGTTACCGTCCAGCTCGCCCTTAAATGATGACAAGGAGGGAGTGTTGGGGTTAGAGTAAATGATGACATTGGTCATTTTTTTCAAACCCTTAAAGGTTTGAGACAGGGAGATCCCATGTCTCCTATTCTTTTTAATCTGGTTGCAGATATGTTGGCAGTGCTTATTGCTAGAGCTAAGGAGGATGATCAGGTGGGTGGTTTAGTGCCACATTTAGTGGAAGGGGGAATATCGATTCTCCAATATGCTGATGACACTGTGTTATTCTTAGAACATGACCTAGACAAAGCTGTCAATATGAAGTTGATTTTATCTCTTTTTGAACAATTGTCTGGCCTAAAAATAAATTTTCATAAAAGCGAGATTTATTGCTTTGGTAAGGCTCGTGAGAATATGGACGATTATCGCTGCATCTTTGGATGTGAAGTGGGTAGTTTACCTTTCAGCTATCTTGGTATACCAATCCATTATAGGAAACTTCTTATTAAGGAATGGAAGGTCGTGGAGGACCGGTTCGAGAAAAAGTTGAGTTCGTGGGCTGGAAAATTATTGTCATATGGAGATAGGCTTGTGTTAATTAATTCGGTGTTATCTAGCCTACCTATGTTCTTGTTTTCCTTCTTTGAAGTGCCTATTGGGGTACGGAAAAGAATAGATTTCTATAGGTCCCGATTCTTCTGGCAGAGTGTTCATGCCAAAAAGAAGTATCGATTGACAAAGTGGAATATCGTTTGTCGACCTAAAGACCAAGGTGGACTAGGTATAGAAGTTTTGGATGTTAAGAATAAATGTCTTTTGAGTAAATGGTTATTTAAATTACTAACTGAGCAAGGAATCTGGCATGAATTATTGATGAATAAATATGTGGGAGAGAAAACTCTGGCCGAGTTGGAGGCTAAACCTACAGATTCACCTTTTTGGAAAGGTATCTTGCGGGTGAAAGATGATTTCTTCAAACATGTTAAATTCCATCTGGGAAATGGTGAGAAGATTAGATTTGGGAGGATTGTTGGCTAGGGAATTTACCGCTAGCTATCCAGTATCCTACGCTATACTCAATTGTGAGTAATAAGAATACTTTAGTGTCTACCGTACTTGGTCAATCACCTCCTGCTTTGCATTTTCGTCGTGCTATGATTGGAGACAAATGGGAAAGATGGTTGCATCTAATGGATAGGTTAATGGATGTTTCTTTGTCGGGTGCTCATGATGGGTACTGTTGGAAACTCACAAATTCTGGTGTTTATTCAGTTAAATCATACTATGCGGAAATTATGAATGAGGATGTTAGATTCCTTAATAAATATCTATGGAAACTAAAAGTGCCTTTGAAAATAAAGATTTTCATGTGGTTCTTATCTAGGGAGGAGTTGCTGACTAAGGATAACCTAGCTAGGCGGAATTGGGATGGGTGTAAAAAGTGTGTGTTCTGTGGTGTTAATGAAACGGTTGATCATCTTTTTATCTCTTGTGAGTTTGTTAAAAAGATTTGGAGGCTTGTGCATTTTACTTTTAGTGTATCTCCTCCTACTAGTGTTCTAAATTTGTTTGGTGATTGGTTGGGTGGAGTTGATTTGGGTTCGAAAGCACTAATTCGTATTGGCGTATGTGCTCTGTTGTGGACTGTTTGGAACCACAGAAATGGTATTATTTTTAACAATGCGAAAGTTGGGAACTTTTTGCAGGTTATATATTAGGCCAACTATTGGATGCATCTATGGTCTCATCTGCTGCCAGAGGACCAGCGTGCTCGTTTGGTTGGTGGATGCACTCGGATGATGGCGGTCATTCAGGCTATCTTCAGCAAGGGTGGCTGGTTGCTTAGTAAACGAATATGTAATGGGTAGTCTCATGTTGATGGGGTTATTCTATGAGTCATCATGTTCCGTTTATTTGTACCCCTGTTATTCTCTCTAGGGCTATTGAGTTGCTAGGTGAGGGATGATTATGTGTAAGCTCAAATTTGGATGATGAATATTTAATAAAAGCTGTATGCATCAACCTGATGCAGAGGCTGGGTTTCCCTTTTCAAAAAAAAAAAAAAACCCGTCCAGCTCGCCCATCACCAACATGGAGTTGGCCAGGCACGGCTTGCAACCTGTATGAAGAACAGAAGAAATACCATCAGGCTGCTCTCTTGCATGACCCTCATCAGGCTGTCGTTCTGGACAAGCCCATCCTGGTACGTGCCACCTTCTCCAGCATGGTTGAGGCAAAACATGGTAGACCTGCAAGCCATTAGGGCTAACATTCTTAGAACGAAGAAGCAACCGATTGTCACATCATAGACAGCAGATTATTTGATTAATTTCGTATCAAGGACTTTTTTTTTAGATAAAAGGCAAACGAATTTGCCCTGCTTTATAACTTGATAAAATAAACAAGGTTCGCAGTCACCACCACACACAAACTGCTACGGCATACAACTTAGCCATAATGAAACACAACACAACACCTGGGGCCTGCCTCCCCCTAACAGACAGGTAATAAAGAGTGAAAGAGTCTCTAAGACTGGCGACGAGGCGCGATCGAACGGTAGATGGCCTTAAGCGCGTCGGCCAGCTGTAGTAGTCGGACAAGGATAATTCATGTATTGGAGAGCTGCAACAATAAAATACATTCATAATAATTTTCTTCTTTTCCGTTTGTTAATAAACAATTTTCTGTGATGACAAGAATTCAAGAGATTGGGTGATGGGACGAAAACACAATGAAACCAATATTTTTCTGCTTTCTCTCTTACGGAGAATGAGTCAATAAAAATGAATACACAGATCCGGTACCAAACATGTTTTACTTTCAAGGTGTAAGAACGACTCTTTTCGTTGATCATTTGTTTACAATAATAAGAAACTAGAGTATAATATTTTGCCAAACACGATGTGTTAAGTATTTGTTCTACCCGTAGCAACGCACGGGTATTTATGCTAGTATAAATAGGAGGTGATCGTAACCTGGAGATAACAGAGAAAAAGCACACCTACGGGAAGACCACCTCCTAACCACCGATCCTATAAGGGCGCTGCAGGGATCAGAAGGCCGTCTCCACCGCCGGCATCCATGGGCCTTCTCCTCGACAATGGCGCATGTACTTCATCGGAGTCCTGCCTGTATCAAGCAGGCAATCACGTCCACTTCAATTATCCGTAAGTGCACCTCCTAATCCCTCTCATAAGATTCCAATTGGGTGCTCTATTTGCAATCAGTTTAAGATCTTGTCCTCGCTGATGAGGAGTTTATTCTAACAGGACCTTGACCAAAGTGTCCGTGCAGGCCGAGACGTACAATGTGAAAGTCGTGGCGCCGGACGGGGTCGTTGTGACCGTCATGCCCAGGACTCTGGAGTTCAAGCGTCCGATGGAGAAGAAGAGCTACATTGTGGAGTTCAGGAGTGAAGCGTATTCGGCCGGGACTTGGGACTTCGGCCACATAAGCTGGGACAACATCGACCACAAGGTCAAAAGCCCCATTGCCTTCGAGTGGTAGAATTGAAGGCTGAGCCACCGTCCACCAGGCATCTCAGCTGAAGATGCCACCTCGGAGGGCGATCGACCTCCCTGCCTGATGTTCTAGTCACCATGTTGCACTTCCAGTTTGTCGCACCTGTTAGCGAAATTAGCTCCAGTGTTATCTTGTGTCCTTTACATCACCTGTGCTGCATGCTGTCCCAATTGTTGCTGAAGATGCATTCCCTGCATGCAAAATTATGCCTCATAACTTGGTGTCAACTGTTTCCACTGTCAGATTCTAACCTCAAAGTCTCAAACTGACCATTGCTAACTCGAACATGACATAGCTAAATTGTTCAATCGCCAAAAGATAGTCCATGAAACCGTAAGACGTTGCTATGTCACGCCACTCGAATAATACTCTTTTTCTTCAAAACCAGGGGCAAGAGATTTGCTCCATTTTATTAATTAAGAGACAGTTCAAACATGCATGGGGTAACCAAAAGAAAAGAAAATAAATAAACAATGAGACTACACTCCCGGAGAGCAGGGCAGCAACGGCGGAGCTTACTGTAGTTCGGAGGGGGGGGGGGGGCACCGGCCCCCCCAAGATTTATACATTTGTGAAATATTTTTTCTTACAGAGGTTACATATAGGTCTTTTTGTGTGTTTTGCCACCCAAGAAAACATATATTGCATTTATTCTAACATTGGTATCAGAGCAAATCTGATTGCATTAGAACCCTAGTTTTGATTAGGGGTTCAGTCCTGTAGGGGATCATGTTTAAGTTTCGGCTAATGACTATTGCTCTCTGTTAAGTACTAATGAACATGATTAAGTTCTTAATTGTTAGTGGTTTAAGATCTCGATCAACTTTAAGTGCTAACAGCATGTGTTTAATTCTTAATGTGTCAACTCAATGTTCCATTAGTACCAGAAGTAATTTGTTCCTTCTGGAGCCTCGGCTAAGCAATTAGAAGGAGGGGAGGTTGTGATCAAATTGAACGAAAATCCCCAAAATCGAAACCCTAACCCTAGCCAGAAATTCCCCAAATGTTGACGAACCCTAAAATGAAAATCAAGCACAAAATTTCGAAGGTTTAGGGTTCGGAAGTTCTTACCTTGAGCTGCGGTGGCACCAAATGGACAAGACGGTGCACGGCGCACGGCTTCCGCGCCAAGCGCGCCGTCGTCTCCACTCATGGCCGCTCTCGGCACCGGCTTCCGGTGTTGCAGCAAATGAACGATACGCGCACGGCCACTGTGCCATGCGCGCCGTCGTCTTCTCCTAATGGCCGTACGCGGCACCGGCGTATGCTCGGGTATTTCTTCATCCGGCGACTGAAACCCTCCATAAACCATGCGAGCGACGCAGGTAGTTGCCATCGACGGAGGAGCGCGGGACTTTGTCCGCTACACGCTTCTCCGGAGAGGGAAGCTGCCCGCTGCCATGGAGAGGCGTGGTTCCGGCCGCCGCTCCCGGTCGCCTCTCTCCTCGGTCAAGCGGGAGAATCGGGGGGGGGGGGGAGAACATAAAATGGGTAGGGTTTTTCCAGCCGACCACGTTTTTGTTCAACACGGTGTGCCTCGTGACCATCGGATTCGATCGGACGGTCGAGAGCGACGCGGAGTGATGGCAGGCCTCCGGGTCCTAACTGGGCCATTTTTGCCATGGGTTGCGGTCCAGGTTGGAATGGCCCGTGGCACAATTGTGCTTTTTTTAACGACCACTTAGGCGGGAATTCCTTAAGTGCACCCGTGGGTTTTGGGCCGAATTGCAATTTTGGAGTTTATTTAGTTTTTTTTTTCAGTGTGTAATTTATTTAAAGTTTTTGTGATAATGTATTATGCACTGTTTAATCAGATAAATTCCTAAGATATGATATATAATCTTGAGTATCTTTTTAAATATCACTGAATGTGGAGAAATAATGTTGTTAAATTGATATTTAATATGAGAATGCTGAAGTATTTAGCCTTTTTTCTGTGTTTTAGTGCATTATTGAGTTACAAGTTGGCTAACAAAGTTTTATGCACTATCTCATAAAAATGCTAGAACTTTAAGGGGGATATAGTGCTATAATATTAATGCAATTCATTTCTTTTTTTGTAGCATTTTAATGTTGAATTATGAGTTGTTATTTGAGATGAAGTTTATGTTGATGATTTGATCATCTCTAATGGGCTGAGGCCACCTTAAAGGAATGTTAATTGTTGTGTGGTTCGCTTTTCCGCAGCGCACTATGCAGCCTAACAATGATGAGCCATAATGTTAAAGTATTATGCCGAGTTCATGCACTGGCAGAAGGTGATGAAGGCTCACTATGATGATTCTCTGAATAAAGAAATTTAGAGAATTATAATACCATGTCATAAGTTGACTATTAATAGTTACTGAATGTTATTATTTGGTGAAATTCATGATGTAATATATTCTCTGGACGAGGATGTTTAGAGAATTTAATATTATATCATGATCAAGTGTTGTCATTCATTTGACTATTAAGTAGACCAAATATAGTCATTTGGTGAAATTCATGACGTAATATCCAAATTTTATTTGGAGAATGTTTATAATGTCATTTTCACTAAGGATGCCAATCTATTGTTTACTCTGTGAAATGCCACGATGAGAATGTTCATAATGAATGATACTTCTGTTATCGTGACATTCAAAGTATTAATGATAAAACTTGACATTTTTATTGATGTTATTGAAATTATGGTGTCAAAGTTTGATAGAATATGATTAGTGATAAATTATGAATCCATGTGTTTAATAACATATTGAATTGCATCATATATATTGGTGTTCTATGTTAGTATTGGCTATTATTTTAGCATATGAGTTTGCTAATCATTACGATTTTTCATTTATGAGCGTAAGTTTTATGGTATGTGACATTATTCTGACCAACGTTGATTATTGTCATGTCCCATCTTTTGGATGAGTGATGTTATTCTCCGTTTTCAACCCAACGGTGATACGTGTTGGAACATCGTTGTAACGATTCATTTCGTTGAATGTTTTCATTATGTTTGAAGTTCCTATCGGTGCTCATAAATATGTTGTCCTTGTTTCATCAATAGAACAGAAAGTGGAGTTCATTTTGAACATCGGGGTGATCTTCAAAAGTGGAAGGAAAAGATTATCTTCTGGATAGAGATTTCTTACCTTCGTCATGCACTGTGCGATGAGGTCCCCAGAGTTCCTATAATGAATTTAAGCTGGGGAGAAGGAAAAGTACGACCTAAAAGCAGCTGAGTGGGAGAATTCGGACAAAGTTTCCCTCCTTGTTATGAAGCACACCATCTCCTCTGAGATTAAAGTGCAATTACCGACTCAATGTATGCCAAAGAGTATTTAGCCTCCATTGAGAAATATTTTAAAGATGTATTGCCCGTTGAGAACGGGCTTTAAGGGGTTTTGCTATGAGGATAATGGAGAATAAAGCATTTTGAGACATTTTGTTTATTAATATGAACCTTTTGTTCTTTGTAATGCAATTTTCTAATGTTTTCTTACCATGTGGTGAGAATATTTATGTCCTCAATAAATTATATGTTTTGTAACAACCATATGTGCCATGGAACTCTTAAGATGTAAGTGAATAATGAGACCTCTTCGAAATTGTGGTCATGTTGATTTACCACATTTCGAGGGGGAGAATAGAATGTCATCCCGTTGAAAATGAGCCGTTGAAAATGAGAAATGTTTTAATTCTCCGAGTAGGATGGAACCAACGAGAAGTCTTATTTTGGAGAATGAATGGTTGAATGTTTAGAGGGAATCAAAATCACTTGAAGGTTATGACTTCTTTTAGAATGATAATGTATTTTTATTCCCCTTATGAAAATTATGACTCACAAATGAATGTCAAAGGGAAAGCTTGCTAATATAATATTTATTATGATGTGGCTCATGGTTATATTTATGACCAACGTTGTTTATAATCATGTCTTACACTTCACTTAAGTTGCAAGTTTTCTGTCAGTGTCATGTGTCTCATGGTTATATTCCTGACCAACGTCGTTTTATGATCATGTGTAGCAGGTCATGGAGGTCTTTTCCATCTTCTGCCCAACGGTGTTGTGGTTTTAGAACTGAAATAATTTTTATGAGGATTTTGGATATAGTTTCCATTTTCTTCTAAAATGATCATCATGAAACTTGAAGCGTATGAACATGAATCTTAAGGAAAACTCCTTTAGATCTTTGCTCATATGGATCAAGTAAGTCGAGAGTACATGCCTAATGCAACACTTTGTGTTGAGACTCAACAGTTTCATGTGACTACTGTGTGTGAAAGGTCATCTTAGAAGATTATGTGACAATAGGCTCTAATGATGCATCGAACTCGATAGATTTTTCTCGGTGAGTTGTTGTGACGCTTGCGCTATTATTATAGCATACTCTTGTGTTAACTAAGTTAAGAATATATGTATGACTCAACTCGTAGGTTTTGTCGTGTAATTGAAGTTACCATATGAGTATGTTGCCTAAAGAAATTATATCATGAAATAAGATGACCGTTGGGACACTCACACCATAAGACGAGGGGGAGTAAGATTACTACCTTGTGAAAATGAAATAATCTTGGTTAGCCAGAAAAATTTCTATATTTTATTTGTGAAATAAAGGATCTTGGTGACGTCTCATACTTTGATTGTATTGAGTTTCACCTAGATATTGGTCCAAAAGGAGTATACGTTTTATTATGACGACATACGTCGATAGAGTGCGAAAGAAAATAGTATGTCTTAGCACTCTGTCGCACCTGCTACTTAAGTAAAGGGCAATCAAGGTGGACACTTTAGTGTCCAAGGAACCATTATAAGATGATAAGATAATGTTAGTTCTTTATGATTCCGCTGTCAGAAGCTATGCAAGTTAATGTATGAACGCGCCATAATTATGATCGGGATAATTGGCAAATGTACAATTAAGTCTAGAAACGGACCACTGGAAAGGCCGCAAAAGTCTTGCAGATATGCAAGGCAATAGAGTTTGCATGCTCGCTAACAAGAAGTTTGGTAACCTCGATATCATGGGTTATTCAGACATTATTTCCGTGAGATGTGTGGATATTAAGTTTCCACGTTATGTTACATCCCCACTCTCGCGTATGGAACTATACCGTGGAAAGCTCCATACTGGCATTAGAAATAATGCACTTTATTATGTCGCATGCTAAGAGGCTATTGGGAGTTTGTATGTCAAGAAGATTTATTCCCAAATTGTGGTGGTAGACAAAATTTTTAGACCACCTACTATAATATGAACACACAGTTTTCTATGCGAGTAACAACAAGTCAAATGGCGTTGCCAAAACCATTGACACTATTGTCCATGTTGTGAAAGATAGAATTCAGGATCAAACTATTGAACTCAAGCGTATGAGAACGTTTGAATGTTTTACGGATCCGTTCATCGAAGGCTTACCACCCAAACTGAGATTAGTTTGCTAGCCTGGGTTGCTAGAAAGCCTTTTGATCCTGAAATTACGGACCGTTACAATAAACCACTCCCAACAAGTAAAATGTTTTCCATTTCGAAGTAGTCTAATGTATTATAAGTACTGAGGTTCAGTGGCGTTTTCTTTGACCATTGCAACATCTTACTTTGGTATATTATTCCTATGGAGAATGGGCGAATGAAGTCAAGCCTTACGATCAAGGTGGAGAATGTTGGTTGATCTACCGGCTTGGACCGGATCTAATTATAACGTTAAGGGCAGGGGCAACAAACCAACGTTTCTGCCTTTGACCCAACTAACGCGCATGATCGGGGTACACCCAAAACCAACTGGTTTCGGTCCCTGGTCCCACAGCACCACGTATATAAAGAGGAGGTGATCGTAACCAAAAGGTAACAGAGAAAAAGCACACGTACGGGAAGACCACCTCCTAACCACCGATCCTATAAGGGTGCTGCAGGGATCAGAAGGCCGTCTCCACCGCCAGCATCCATGGGCCTTCTCCTCGACCATGGCGCATGTACTTCATCGGAGTCCTGCCTGTATGAAGCATGAAATCACGTCCACTTCAATTATCCGTAAGTACACCCCCTAATCCCCTCTCATAAGATTCCAATTGGGTGCTCTATTTGCGATCATTTTAAGATCTTGTCCTCGCTGATGAGGAATTTATTCTAACAGGACCTTGACCAAAGTGTCCGTGCAGGCCGAGACGTACAATGTGACAGTCGTGGCGCCGGACGGGGTTGTGGTGACCGGCATGCCAAGGACTCTGGAGTTCAAGCGTCCGATGGAGAAGAAGAGCTACATCGGGGAGTTCAGGAGTGAAGCGTATCCGGCCGACACTTGGGACTTCGGCCACATAAGCTGGGACAACATCGACCACAAGGTCAGAAGCCCCATTGCCTTCGAGTGGCAGAATTGAAGGCTAAGCCACCGTCCACCAGGCATCTCAGCTGAAGATGCCACCTCGGAGGGCGATCGACCTTCCTGCCTGATGCTCCAGTCACCATGTTGCACTTCCAGTTTGTCGCGCCTGTTAGCGAAATTAGCTGCAGTGTTATTTTGTGTCCTTTACATCACCTCTGCTGCATGCTGTCCCAATTGTTGCTGAAGATGCATTCCCTGCATGCAAAATTATGCCTCATAACTTGGTGTCAACTGTTTCCACGGTCAGATTCTAACCTCAAACTGACCATTGCTAACTCGAACACGACAGAGGTAAATTGTTCAATCGCCAAAAGACAGTCCATGAAACCGTAAGACGTTGCTATGTCACGCCACTCGAATAATACTCTTTTTCTTCAAAACTAGGGGCAAGAGATTTGCTCCATTTTATTAATTAAGAGACAGTTCAAACATGCATGGGGTAACCAAAAGAAAAGAAAATAAATAAACAATGAGACTACACTCCCGGAGAGCAGGGCAGCAACGGCGGAGCTTAGTGTAGTTCGGAGGGGGGGGGGCACCGGCCCCCCAAGATTTATATATTTGTGAAATATTTTTTCATACAGAGGTTACAGATAGGTCTTTTTGTGTGTTTTGCCACCCAAGAAAACATATATTGCATTCCCCCCCCCTAGGGAGTTCTGCCAAGCTCCGCCACTTCTGGGCAGGGTGGAGCAGCGCCAGCAGGCGGCAATGGCGGGAATCCGGGGCTGCGGCGGCGGTGGCGGACACGGAGGAGCACGGGAATGTGGAACAAGAGAGAGGGGAGTTGCGTGCGTGGAGTGAGACGAGAGAGCGACCCAGAGACAGGGTTGGCTCGGTTTGACCCGAACGGAAGCGACCATTTGATCACCCCATTTATCCACTTGAACCCATTTATTCTTTTCTTTTTCCAACAAATAAAAATTCAAAAAATCAAGATATTGAGTTTACTTCTAATCTTAAAATTTAGTAAAAATACGAAAATAAATAAATAAAAACCAATGTCTATTAAGTATGTTAAATTAAGAGGAGTGTTAAAATGATTTTCCTTATATTTTTATTACTTATATTAGTGTTTCAAAAAACAATTGAGTGATATTTCTTTTCAAAATAATGATAAGAATTTATAAGTAATTAAAGTTTGTAATATCCTAAAATTGAGTGAGATATATAAAAGTTTTGTAAATAGTGATAATGATTTTGTTCAAATAAATTAACTTTAATCTTAATTTTAAAGTTTTGAAAATAAAATTAATATCCTTCAAGGGGATTTTCCCAAATAAAACAAAACCTAGTTTTATAATTACGAAGCAATTCTAAAATATTTTAAAGAAATATCATCATTACTCTACTATTTTCAATGATTTCTAAATGAATATTCAAAGTAATTCTAAGTTATACAATAAACCACTACTCTATAAATCTTGATAACTCATTTTTCTCAAAACCTTATTATATGATTAAGTTTGGTATTTCAAAAGTTCAATTTCACTTAAGCTATTATTTCTAAATTAACCCTTTGACAAATCATAACAAATTTGTTTGTTTTATTTTAAGAATTATTTATAAATAAGATATTATATTATTACTTGCATAAAAGTGAACAATACTCAATCCATAAATACATAACATTTTTAAATGTCTAACAACCAAGTAAATCATATCAATCCTAAAACTCTATGATATCAATATACCAACTTAATATCAAGTTCTCTAAGTGATCGATGTCATCACTTGAAGGTAAGAAAACAAACCCTAAGTCAAGTGAATCTAATGAAAACGAAGTATATCGTAAGACGGAGGTTAATCATTTAAGCTTGGGTATTTTGGGGGTAAATCACGATGCATCTCATGACTATGCATAATAGCGTCTTGCTAGTTTTCTAGTAGCACTTATCGGAACTACTTTGCTATTTTCAGGGGTTTTAACGCAAACTCTAGAACCCAGAGGGGTTTGAACTACCACTTCTATCACTAGAAAGTTCATTCTTTCTTATGTCCACTTTGAAATATTTTTATCAAAGTATTTGCAACTTACTTATCATTACTACTTGGATTCAAATATATTATGATTTTCAAATGATGTGAATTTCTTATATTATGTTGGATGGATGATGGAACCATGGAATGATTGATGTGGTGGAGGTTACATCGTACGGGAAAGATACATCTAGGATTAAGTCACAAATGTCGTGGTCTTCATGCCATATCGACCGCGTTGACCATAAGATCTGCTATGGACAGTCATGTCAGATGTACTTTCTCTCGTTTACACATCCTCGGCAGAATGGCCCCATTGGGTCTGGCGCGTTCCTGCCAACATCGAGTAAGCGCGGATAATTTACCACCTAGACGTTGTGTGGCGGTAAGGAGCTCAGGAGTGGTGACGTGCTATTGGTCTTAGTACCGGATGCTCACATTGGGAGGATGTGCGTTGTGCGGAGAAGGGCAGTGATTGGCCTGGAACCTTAGACCTGGCTTCGCACTCTGGAAATTTTTTGGTGAGAATACCACTTCGATAGTAGGTTGCGGAACTCTTATGGGTAAAGTAACACATCTCCGTAGATTGTACAAATTGTGGCAGCTACATTCTTGTCCTCGGAAGGGGCTCCGATCTCAGCCAGAAATGAATCCATCATGATTTTCACGCCCGGCGGGACTGACGGACATAGTTTTTCATAAACTAAAACTTGACTTTTGAAAAAATGTTTACCAAAACCTGCATTTTTCCTACGACCTATGGTCAGGGCGGTAGATAGAGCATAAAATACCTTATCCTTATATACCCGAACTTGCTAAGCACGTTGTACTCATTCCCTTCCATTTGAACTCCCTGCTTAGACTTTGGAGCCCTCAAAGGAATAGCTAGTTAGTCATCGTGATGGACGAGGAGGTCTTAAACGAGAAGTCAAATCTACTAGTCGGAGTTCATGGAGTCAACCGCTACATTGCCAATGAAGGAACGTCGACCATATTGCTAATGGTGTGCATCGAGACAACATTTCCAATAGGGTGAACAAATCCAGTTGGAAGGAGGAGTCCAACCCTTGACCAAGATACAGCTGAAGATATAGACTAGGGTTGAGCCGACCACAATAGATGACTAGGAATTAGAGCTTGAGCCGTACCCAGCTCAGAGCTACGATTTGTATCTTTCTGGTGTTTTATTTGCACGAGACTTTCTTCTATCTTTAAAGGAGGTCCCGAGATTTTGTATTGAATAAGTGTAATCCTATAGTGTTACCTTGGACCAGTTATGTTTCTGTTGTACTACTCTAAGTGATGTAATATTTACAGATAATTCCTTCCGTGAGTGTTATGTCCATGAATTGTACACTACACGGCGTACTTGGGTCAACGCATTGGATCTCCATAGACGACGACAGTTTACGTCTTTATGATTGTACCGCGTCTGTTGCATCTTTTTCTATGTTTCCGTTCCTTTGGTTGACGGCCGTGTGCATCTTTGTTATGTAGATCCTGGATATAATGCTTAAACTCTTTATGTAATAAAAGCCCTTTATAAAAAACAGAGAGACTGCAGATAATTTAAGGTAGACTACAACCTCTGTTAGTAGCTTTGATATGCAGATGACACAATTCTTTTCTTGGAGCACGACTTACAAAAAGCCGTTAACATGAAATTAATTTTGTGTCTCTTTGAGCAACTATCTGGGTTTAAAATTAATTTTCATAAGAGTGAAATATTTTGTTTTGGGAAGGCCTGTGAAGAGGTGGATCAATACAAATAGATTTTTGGGTGTGAGACTGGTTCGCTGCCATTGAGATATTTGGGTATCCCGATTCATCATAGGAAACTCGTCAATTGTGAATGGAAGCCGATAGAGGATCGCTTCCAGAAGAAGCTTGGGAGTTGGCAAGGAAAGTTCCTCTCATACGGGGATATACTTATTCTTATTAATTCAGTTCTTACCAGCTTGCCAATGTGTATTCTTTCCTTTCTCCAAGTACCTAATAGGGTACAAAAGAGATTGGATTTTTATAGATCTCGCTTTTTCTGGCAATCTGACCAATCAAAAAAGAAGTATCGGTTAACTAAATGGAATATTGTTTGTCGTCTTAAGATCAGGGGGTTAGGTGTGGAGGTATTTGATATTAAGAATAATTGTTTACTGAGCAAGTGGCTTTATAAACTATTGAATGAAGAAGGGATGTGGCAAGAATTGTTGCATAATAAGTATCTTGGAACTAAATCCTTATCTCATGTTTGTGTAAAACCGATAGACTCTCCCTTCTGGAAGGGGCTGATGAGTGTCAAGGACACCTTCTTCTCCCATTGTCATTTCGAGATTGGCAATGGGGGAAGTGCTCGGTTTCGGGAGGATGTGTGGTTAGGGGATAAGCCACTAGCCATACAATACCCATCTCTTTACAATATTGTGCGACAAAAGAACGTCTTAGTTGCAGATGTATTGTCGGTTCTTCCTCTGAATATTGAATTTAGGCGCAACCTAATGGGGAACAAGTAGGAAATATGGCTCCATTTGGTCACGCGTCTAATGAATATTATTTTGTCCATTGAGCCGGACGTGTTTGTGTGGAACTTAACTCCATCTGGTGTATTCTGAGTTAAATCTCTATATTTGGACCTTATGGATGACCATACTAGGTTCCTGCGAAGGTATATTTGGAAAATCAAAGTTCCACTTAAGATTAGAATCTTTATGTGGTTTCTTCTTAAAAGGGTACTTCTGACAGAAGATAATCTGGCAGGACAAAATTGGAATGGATCTAAGAATGTGTTTTCTGCGATTTAGAGGAGTCGACTCAACATTTATTTCTCACATGTCCTTTTGCTCGTTTTATTTGGAGAATTGTTGAGTTCTCTTACAATCTTCCACTACCAGCTAATGTCTAGAATTTATTTGGGAATTGGTTGCACGGTTTAAATAATTTAGATAAATCACATATACATGTGGGTGTCTGTGCTTTATTATGGTCCATTTGGACTTGCCAAAACGACTTGGTTTTTAACAAAACAGGAGTTTCAAATTATTTGCAGGTTATCTACAAGGATACCCACCATATCCGCGCGTGGTCTGTCCTTCTTGTGGAGCAACGGGAGTGTATAGATACTGGATGCGTTCGAATGGAGACGGTTGCTCGAGCTTTCTACAACCTGGCGTGCTGACAACGGTTTCGTAGAATTGATGTTGTATAGGCGTCGATTTTTCAGCTTGTTTCGTTGGCTAGTGTTTGTGGCCACGTTATCTGATCCTTGAGTTGTAATCCTAGTTACTTTTTCCTACTTGGTTCTAAAAACAAAACTTTGTAATAAAACAGATGTGTGCATCAATTGATGCAGAAGCTGGGGCTTTGCTCTCCAATTCTAAAAAAAAGTAGCTCTGATTCAAAGGGTCTGACAAACTGATTGACTTATTATAGATCAACTTACATTTTCAATATGACATAGATGATTTACGGTCGAGCTACAATATTTATTGATAGCTTTGTTTCTCGGGACTTAATAGCCTTATTTGAAAATAAATCTTGTTTTTCTACTATTGGTACCAAAGTTCTGAATATTGTTGTTGATTTTGTATCAGACGATCCCTGGCTAAAAATTTTGACGGTAACTTGTAAAGCCCATTAGTTGTGTAAGCCTCTACTAGCGTGCTACCCTACTAACTCGGACTGTCCGTGGACTTTCTAACTAAAAGAAGCCAATACTAATGGGTGACTTGAAACCAGACAGTAATGTGGAGTAAGTGACATGCTATTATGTTCTAGTGCATCTCGGTGGTGAAGCATTCAAGTCCGGTCTCAGGGCCGCAAGACCCTCTCCTTGTTTACATGGAAGGCCAAGGGCCACTGATGGTGGCGGTAGAGGAGGAGGAGTCCCCCTGAGGTCTCCTTCCGCTTTGACTTATGGAACGATAGTTTTAATGATCCTATGGAAATCTTACTCCCGATGTATAGGGTTAAATTTATTTGTTTGTCTAGAGATGCGGGTTAGCAGGTCGGAATCGTACCAAAATGTTGATAAGGTTTCTCGAACTTTATTGATAGTGTGGCTACAGATCGATACATAATTGAACCTCGGCGAGTTTATAGATCGACTTGGCCAAAGGATTTTGGAGGTGTCTAGGATTTCTAGGATAAGGCTTTGCGAGTACAAAGATGCAATCTCAGTGAGTTCCAAGCCGAGTTTGGCATGCTTGAGCGTAATTCACAATGCCCTTCTGGATGTAAGTCGTCAGGCATATTTAGTCGTCGACAGATGGATGTCCTCACCTTGTACACCTAGGGTTTTCCCTCCTTACTTGTATGTATATCGTGATCCGTAGCTTTCCCTAAATGTTGTCTGTTGATGCGTCCATTTTATACACTATTTTTATAATGAATTTATGTGTAGAGGTAGGGATCTAGCACCGTAACGTGCCAAAATGCACCATTTATGTCTATGTACACTGGAGACAGAAATCCGGAAGAGATATTTCATACGAGGCATAAAAAGACAAGTATGGAAATAAATATGATGAAATAAAGGCATTAAAAAGCATTCTATGAAATAAGAAATCCACGGATGAAAAGAAGAAGTCAAAACGACCAGTAGTACGGTCACAGGCGACCGTACCGCCCACCGTTCCATAAAGGTATATGTGTATCAACATCCAGTAGCACTTTAACGAGCATTAGTACGGTCGCACATGACCATACCAAGCTGGAGATCTCGGTACGGCCGCGGAACGAAGACCCTCGGCTCATCAGGAGAAGAAGATCCTCATAACAAGCACGGGTGCGGTGGCTACCAACCATACCAACCATTGTACCCTCACTCGTAGGAACCGTCTATTCAAGTATTTTTGTTGGAATGCGTAGAGATAAACAAAAACTTTTCCTACGCGATGCTTCCAAGATCTAGCCGAGGTAGAAGGCCACGATGATTACCACTAGACGCGCGGTTGCGGATTATCGATGAAGCGCGTCGGGGCAGTGCAGTCCACGATCCGATCCAGCCGATCCGATCCTGCGAACGTCGAAGTGCTGAACGTACAACACCTCTGCCGGTATCCACACGTACAAGGAGGAGCTCCGACGGCGGACTGCTAGGTCCGATGCGACGGCTGGACTGAGTGTGTCTAGGGTTCCCAACGCATGGGGTGGAGTAACGTCCCCGCTGGGCAACCTGCGCCCCTCTTTATATAGCGAATGGTATTGGGCTTGACAACACTTGTGGCCCATTCCCTCTGTGAGTCCGACTCACAAACTCAGTCCATTTCCGGTTCGGGTCCAACCCGACCAATACTTGTTCCCGCTCTTAAGTGTGCGACCCTGCAGGCTCATGGCGACTTGGACATGATTGGAGTCCAACTCCTAATCGATCAATCGGTAGCGGCTCCTAGCAGAACGTGCCGACTCCCAAGTTCCATTGAGTCATGACGACATACCTTTCAATGTGATATTCATCTTAATCCCTTTTGCCTCACGATATACCTTGTCGAACTATAGGCGATTTATCATCATCCCTTAAATAGTTTGACTCTCTTCTCGATCCGTGATATGTGATTCATCTGACTAACTCTTAGTCAACAGACACAGTTAACACTTAACTGAGTCGCGCATGGCCATGCTGTCGGATATATACCAAATAGGGGTATAGAAGATGGTAGATAAAGTGCCGGATTACCAGGGTGGCCTAAGTGGTAGTGGGCTCAGGTCCATTAGGCGGCCCAGTAACCCGACGCACAGAAGCTGGATTCTAGAAGAACCCGGATCACGGCCCAGGTGATCTGGCTTGGAGGAGAAGACGGATTCCTTGCTTTCCAAGTTACAAGTTACCGTAGTCCTCTAGGTTTCCTATTCTGTAAGACCTAATCCGGCTATTATATAAAGCCGGACGGGAGATAGATTAAACAAGGAGACGAATAACAGAGAAGCTCTACGCCAACTCGCCGAGAAGCTCATCCTCGTCGAGTAGCTTAGATCTAAACCCTCACATTGTAACCCTGTTTACAGGCTTTAGTCCTGATTAGTGAGAAGTGCAGGAGTAGGCACGTCGTACTGTCGCGACGTACCGAACCTGGGTAAATCCTGTGTTCAACCTTAACTACGCGATCCCGTTACCCCACGTCTCTACCGTAGTCTCATGGCACCCCCGTCTATGAAAACTACTACGATATCTCGACAGTTGGCGCCCACCGTGGGGCAAACGACGCCAGGCGTGAAGTTCCGATCTGGGATACTTGGCGGAATCGGAAGATCAATCACTGTCGGAAGCCTGGAGTTCGACGACGACGTCGGACGCTTCCTCGACAACGGATCCTACATACCGGCGCAAAACCACCTGGTAAGTGCCTGCGTGTTACCGATAGGATCTGCTAACATCTTTATCGGATTAACTGCAGAAGCAATGGGGTTTTGCGGTGGAAGCAAATTTATCCCACCCGCCCTATACCCAGTCGAAAATGACTATGATACTGGATTCTGCTCAGATCGCCGACAAAAAAGTGACTTACACTTCATCGGCATGGTGCAGTCCGCAGTCGCCGAAAACACGGATGACGGAAATCCCGTGCAAGAGGCAGACAACAATACACCCGTCGCAGAGACGGAAGATCCGATACCCGTCACAGAGACGGAAGACCCCACAGCCACGGAGGTGGAAGATCCGACATCCGTCAACAAGACGACGAACTCGGAAGCCGACTCAGTATTAGCCGCTATCGAGGCAAGATTAGAGTCGGAAACCGGATCGGACGACTTCGATTCCGAAGATGAGGACGACTTCGAAAGAAAAGTTAAGTCCTTTCAAGAGGGATTCCATGAAGTTCAAATGGCGAAACCGGCTGATACCACGGACGCCGGCAGCCAGGAAAGCCCTAAAACCCCTCCGCCAGAGGAAGAGAGAGAAGACGGAGAAACTTCTCCGGTATTCCCCAATGTCAAGGAGATGACAGAAGATGAACCTGTCAAAAAACCTCCCTCTTCCAAGAAAAAGCACCGTGCTGCTAAGAAACTCCAATACAAAATCCGGAAGAAAAAAATCAGCTGATCTCGCTGATGAAAACCTGGAAGTAGGAGATGCTAGCAGAACGAAGCCTGCGGAGAAGAAATCCAAAGAAATCACTGCTCCGCCAATGACGGAACAGGAAGAGCAAGAGCTATTGCAAACACCAGTGGGACCAGATGAACCCCCTGAGATGCTGGAAGCCAGGAGACAAGCTTTCCAACGGCAACAGCAACATCTACTCAGATCTCGGTAGCATCTCCAACAAACCCATAATGACATCAAGGTCATGAAGGAAGAAATAGAGGAGTACGAGAGAAAGAATAAATCCGCGTTAAAACCTACTAGGTTACCCGGAATCGCAAGACCGGAAGAACTGCCGCCAAAAGAAAGGTTCCATAACCCATCTTGGCAAAAGCAGGTAAACGGTAAAGATGCTAGGGGCGAACCAATATACAAGACCGCAGCAGAAAACGCGGAAGCAGCGTTCGCCATCCTCAACAACGATCTGTACTCCAACGGGGAAAAACTCCAAGGGGTGTATTCTTTCTTAGGAAAAGCATTGCAACAACAACAGCGCGCCCAAGAGCGATCAGGGAGGCTGCATGATAACTCCGCCCTATGCAAAACAGCTACTTGCGCTGCTGGAGCACCTGGACCGGAAGAACCCGGGGATTCAGACAATTCAAAGGATAAAAAAGATGATCCGAGAAAAGACAAGAAAAACCCCGACAACCGGGATGCAGCGTCTAGGACCGGATCCCATCTCCCGAAAGATGGACATAAACCCCATGATCGGGAAGACAAACACCGGAACGACGGCAAAATAATGCCACCTCCGAGAAACCCAGCTGAGAAAGCTGGGAGATATGATATACCTGACAGGCGTGAGAGATCCCGGACACCTCCTAAGGACAAAGAAAGGCACAGGAGCAGAACTCCGCCTAATCCAAAAGGGCGTGATCATGGAAGAGATAGAAATAATCCCGGAAAAACGCGTCCGCGCAACAATGGAAGAGAAAGGAGCAGATCTCCTTCTGTCCATTCAGCCGGAAGATATTCTGCACACATTGATAGAGCAGAAAAGGATGATCTATACTTTGGTCCTAAGTGTTTTACTGACAGGATCCGAAGAATAACCCTGCATTCTGGCTTTGCCAAGGTCGGTCCAACGTACCAGAAGTACACCGGCAGCACAAACCCGGATACCTGGCTCTCAGACTACTATACAGCCGTCCAGATCAACAATGGGACAGACATGGAAGCTGTCAAGTTCCTTCCCCTAATGTTGCTGGACGGAGCCAGAGATTGGATCAATGGATTACCATCAAGAACTGTGGACAGCTGGGATGATATGGCTAGAGTATTCACTCAGCATTTCCGGGGAACGTACAAACGCCCGAACAGCATCAACCGGCTAAACCGTTGCACCCAATTCGAGGATGAACCATACGTGGATTTCATCTCCAGATGGACAGCAATGAAGAATAGTTGCTCTGGTGTAACTGACGTACAAGCAATGCATGCTTTCGTCAATGGCCTAAAACCTGGACTCGTACCGTTCATGGTTGGTTCCAAAAAGCACAAAGATCTCAGATCTATGCTTACAACCGCCAATGAGCACGCCACAGCCGAAGACGACATCAGAGCAAGAGGAGGCAATATCGAATCACTGATACTTGCCAAGAAGACCCCTCGTTCTGACAAAAAAGGAACTCCAGAAACAACGACGAAACCCAAAGAGGTCAACATAGCCTTTGGAGGAGAAAAGGGGAATAAGTGGAAAGGACGCAACCCAGATCCAATCAACTACACTCCATAGGAGTGGGAAAGGATTAAGTCGGAACCTTGTGTCCACCACTCACAATTTGGGAAACCCACCCATACAAACGCGCAATGCCGGCTGAATAAGCACATGAAAGGTAGTGCAGGATCCGGAAGTAAGGGGAAGGGTTCCAAAAGGAAACCCGCCAAACAAAAGCCAGAAGCTGACAAAGAAGGCAGTGAATCGGACACTGAGGAAAAAATCCAGGAAAAACAACGAAAGGGCGAACCCAAATTTCCGAGAGTTGATGGAGAAGCAATGCTAACTTTCTTAGCAACTCCGTCAGCAAAGGTGGCCAAAAGAACACTTCGAGAAATAAACGCGGTTGTTCCGGCAACACCGAAATTCTTGAAGTACTCCAACACACCGATAATCTGGGATCAGTCTGATCATCCCGGAAATATCCCTGAACCCGGCACACAAGCTCTTGTTGTAAGCCCTATTGTTCAAAACACTAGGCTAAGAAGAGTGCTGATGGATGGAGGATCCAGCATTAATATAATGTACCTGGATACACTGAAGCATCTGAAGATTTCCGAGTCTCAGCTCAACTACAGCAACATACGCTTCCATGGCATTGTTCCTGGCAGACAAGCACGATCCCTAGGAGAAATTTCCCTAGATGTCACCTTCGGAGATAAAGATCACTTCCGGCAGGAAAAAGTATCCTTCGAAGTAGTGTCGTTCGAAAGCGTGTATCACGCAATACTCGGACGTCTAGCTTTCGCCAAATTCATGGCAAGATCTTGTTATATCTATAACAAGCTGAAGATGCCAGGACCCAAAGGAGGAGTAATCACTATTGTCGGTGATTTCAAGCTGGCGAATGAGTTGGAGAAAGAAAACGCCCTTTGCGCTCAGAGAGTCATAGCAAAGGAAGAACTGAAGGAATTAGCCAAAGAGGTATCGCCGACAGAAATGCCGGCAGGAAAAGAAACCCGGAAGCCAACAGACAGCATCAAGGCGTCCGAGAATACAAGACAGGTAATCCTAGATCCCAAAGATCCGACAAAATTTGTCGTCGTAGGGACTGGGATGACTGACAAATAGGAAGGCGAGCTCATCAAGTTCCTCCGTGAGAACTGGGATATTTTTGCCTGGTGTCCAGCGGACATGCCAGGCGTACCCAGGGAACTTGCTGAGCACCAACTCAAGGTTATTCCTGGATCAAAACCCGTCAAACAAGGCCTCCGTCGATTTGACGGAAGGAGACGGAAGGCTATTGGCAAGGAAATTATCCGGCTTTTAGCAGCGGATTTCATCAAGGAAGTAATCCATACTGACTGGTCC
This sequence comes from Alopecurus myosuroides, assembly GCA_028641055.1. Lineage (NCBI taxonomy): Eukaryota > Viridiplantae > Streptophyta > Magnoliopsida > Poales > Poaceae > Alopecurus > Alopecurus myosuroides. The sequence continues at coordinate 403,899,109 of CM054059.1, read as the reverse complement.
GCAAATCCGGTATTAGTACCGAAGAAAGACACTACTGCTCTTAGAATGTGTATAGATTACACAGGTTTGAACAAGTTGTGTCCAAAAGATAGGTTCGCGCTACCGCGAATCGATCAAATAATAGACGCCACTGCAGGCTCCGAACTTTTATGCTTTTTGGACGCATACTCCGGGTACCACCAAATACGCATGAAAAAGGAAGATCAAATCAAGACTTCTTTCATAACCCCGTACGGGACGTACTATTATGTAACCATGCCGTTCGGCCTGAAGAACGTAGGTGCAACCTACCAGCGCTGCATGCAACGTTGTTTGCACAGTCAGATTGGCAAAAACGTCCATGTTTACGTGGACGATATTGCTGTCGTAACCAAGGAAAAAGATACACTCCTTGAGGATTTGCGAGACACTTTCGAAAACTTGCGCACTTACAAGATGAAGTTGAATCCATCTAAGTGCGTATTCGGGGTTCCCTCAGGAAAACTTCTGGGTTTCATCGTTTCTCACAGAGGAATAGAAGTTAACCCGGAAAAGATCAAGGCAATCTTGAACATCACGAAACCTACGTGCGTCAAAGATGTCCAAAGACTGACGGGTTCTGCCGCAGCTGTCAGCAGATTTATTAGTCGGCTAGGGGATAAAGCCTTACCACTCTACAAGCTGCTGAAGAAATCCGACAAAGTCAAGTGGATTGCGAAATCTTGGGAACATCTAGCAAGTTATGTCCCTTTCCGTACTTAGTTCAATTCTATGTAAACATCTTTTGAGATCATGAAATAAAGTTGTCGGAATTCTGATTACATGTTTTACAAGTTCAATAAGTGCAAAGCATGTTTCCGCCTCATCTATTTCCCAATGATCTTACAAATTACTCAATGTTAACCCGAATTGTGCTTGCGTACTCGGAGTTAAAAAACTGAATGATTTTTCAGCCTGCTAACGGCTAAAGGAAACTCGAATTGCCTGCGCGCCCAAGTTTCATTTAATTTTTTTTCTTGTTATCTCTAAGCATTATCTGATTGTGTATGTGTTGGGTTACTGGAACTAGTTAGTAAAAATGCCTTTAGCATGATCCATGTTTTCGAGTTTTAAACTGATTGGTTCGACCCGGTTACTCGACATGACGATTCATATTGCTATTTGAGCCATTTCAAACACTAAGGACAGTTAAAACATATACACCAGAGAACTTAAAAGATAAAGGAATAATAAAATCCAAAAAACTTGCAAAGAATTTCACAATTAAAGACTGCAAAAGGCGGAGTTTTCATTAAATTAGAAGCATTACAATTCGAGTTACATTTTAAAAATGCAGTAATGCTCCTATTGTCTATTTTTGCTATCCAGGTTTAAGGAAACCCTTCAAGCATCCGATTCCTCCTCGCTGCTGTCGTCCTGGGGGGCTTCAGGAACTTCTTCCTCCGGGTAATTAATGGAGAGATTCACCATGGAAGCAACCTGGGTAGCGTGGCCTTTGATTGCATCAAAGATCGCATTTCGTTGGGCTTCCGTGTATCCTTGAGGGACACCGGTGGCCACGCGCCAGGATTTTGCACCAGGGTAGTGCATACGCATTAAGCCAAGTGCCATGCGTGCACCACCCCGTGCAGCGGAGCGAAGGAAGGATTCCCTGGACTCCGCCACCTCCATGATAGAACCCGGAAGTTTTTCAACTTCCGAGAACTCCCCAGTCTTGGAGGGAAGAAACTTGTTGATCAGTTGCATGCAAGCAACCCTGATCGAAGTCCAGGTCTTTTCAAAAACTCGAATTCTTTCAATCCGAGAAAGATCTGCATTATCCCCTGTTTGGTAGCAAAAACCAACCAAAAAGGTTAAGTACCAAAAAGGAAGAAAAAATACAAACTGAATGGTAAACGTATACTTAAACTTACCAACAAGTTTGTCGATCTCGGAAGTTTCCTCCTCACGCAGGCTCAGAGCAGCTTCCAGGCGTTGAATGGTGGCCCGGTCTTTCTCTGCTTGGGCGGAAGCCTGGGATTGAGAAACCCCAAGTGCTAAGTTGCTGGCTTCCAGATCTTCTTGTGCTTTCACAAGATCCTTGTGAAGCTCAACATTCTCCTTGCGGAGATATTCGGCATTGCCAGAATCTTCAGCTGCTTGCTTAGCCTGAGCCAAAGCAGCTGAAAAGAAAGGAAAAATCCGAGTTAATAATATTCCCGGAAAAAGTACTTAGACAAATGCCTGAATCAGAGATTTCAGAGGAAAAATGATTACCTGTTGCTTCCGACAGTGCGAGCTGATATGAAGCCAGCTCCGCCTCTCTCTCCTCAAGAATGGAAAGAAGATTCCTAACTTCCTTGTTCTTGATCGAGAGCTTGTTGAAAACCGCCACGTTAATGGCTTCGGCAGTTTGCTAGAACACGGCAAGGAAAAGAATAATTTGAAAGCATCAAGGTAAAAAGCATGCATTTTATTTAATGCTTGGGGGCTAGAGATACATACCTGGCTCATGCGTTGCAAACCTGCCAAGTTCTCAGTAAACTCCTTTGCGTACTCCGCAAAGAGAGTTCCGGCCATGCTTAGACCGTCATTGATATGCTTGAAATCCTTGTCGAATTTGGGAATTTCTTCGTCAAAAGACCGAGAAGATTTTCCCGCATCCGGAGCCGCCCTTTCCCTCGTGTCAGATTCCGACACAACGGGCTGGCTGGTCTCCAGTGGTTCGGTGGGGGGGGGGGGGTGGCAGCGCGCTCTTCCGCCATTGAGGACGATGAGTCCAGAGGAATGGCAGAAGAAGGATGGGCGCCTCGGCTGGACAAGACCTTGTGTCTTTTCAGCTTCTTCGGCTTCAGGTTGGAAGGAGCCAGGCTAAAAAACCAGAAACCCGGAAAACGTTAACTTTACGAAGACGAAAGAAAAACTTCGACAAGTAACAAAATAACCCGGATGAACTAACCTGGAAGTGGCGACGGGAACTCCGTCAAGGTTGATAACTTCCTCAGAGGAAGGAATCTTCTTTCGCTTACGCCCACCTGTAGCAGCGGTGCGAAGCGCGTCCAGCTCAGCCTCGGAGGCCAATTCCGAGTCTGGAAGTTCAGTAATCTATTAAAAAGAAAAATAAGAGTTATGAGCGAGAAAATCCGAGAAAGAATGATAAAATTCTACCCAAATGACGGAAACATACCTTGGGAGCCGGATTGTCGGCCGTATACATTGGCCGACTCGCTTCGTATTGGTCGCGTGATGCGACCAACTGATTGATGCGCCGTCGAAGCTCCTTTGCGGGCCAATCTTTGATGGTTGTCCGCATTGGGTCCTTGGCTCCCGTGTAGTCGCAAAGAAGGCGACCACCGTGGTTGGCCAACGACTGAATCCGTCTATTCAACCAGCAAAAGACCGTGTCCATGCCGGTCAAAGGTGGAGTGGAGGAGGTGAGCTTAGCGATGCGCCGCTTGATCCTTAGAAGATCAGGCGGCAGAACCTGGACGGCTTCCGTTCCCCAGTTATCTTGGGGAATAGCCGCAGAGTTCGAGAAAGGAGGAACCCCGATGGCCTTCGTTGGAAAAGGCACATCGGGGTGGTAAAAGAAGGAACCCGTCCAAAATTTGACGGATTCCGACGTCTTGATCTTGGGGAACCAATCTTCTCTGAATCTCCGAAGAGTAAAAGAGATGGTTCCGCAAGTCGGGAGTGCGCCCTCCGAAGAGTTCCGCTTAACCCCGAAACAATACGTCCAAAAGTCTAACCTAGGTTCTAAGCCTAAGTAACCTTCGAACAAAGCCTGGAAGCCGGCCATGTAGAGGATGGAATTGGGTGGCAGGTTGTGGGGCTGGATGTTGTAATGGGAAAGAATTTGGAGGAAGAAGGCGGAAGGTGGAAGGCCCATACCTCGAAGAAGATGGGAGGAGAGGAGAACTCTTTCGCCGTCTTTTGGCGTTGGTTCGTTCTCGTCCTCAGGAAGACGCCACTTCCCCTTAAGGACCAGGCCCTCCTTTTCCATGTTTGGAAGGAGAGCCGGAGGAATGCTGCAAGCAATCCAATTGCCTGCAGATTCCGCCTCTTCATCCGCTCCGGCGGTGGCGGAGGCGGCAGCTTCCGCGGCGGCGAGCTCGTCGCCGAGGAGCTGGATCTTCTCCTCCGCCGTTTCAGGGGCAAACGGCGGAGAAGCTGCGGAGCTCGCGCCCGCAACGTCCACGGCGGCGGAAAGGTTCTCCCCGCCCCGTGAAGGCCTCGGTTTTCTCCGGCTCGTCGCCGGCGTGCTTGGGTGGCCCTAGCTGTGGATCTAGGTCACCGATAAGGTCGTCGATGGCGGCGCGAGTGGGCGAGGACGGTGAGGCTGCCATTTCCTGGCGGCGCGGTGTGTTCCGGTGTGCTTTGGAGGTGAAGTGCAATCGGGACAGTACCTCGCTCGAGAGCTTGCGTGCGTCAATGGCGTGGGCAGTGAAGAGAGCAGAAGATTTTCGATGAGGACGAGGACGGCTATTTACAGCTAGAAATCCGTCAAGATACGTGCCAACGGCTATTTGACCGTTGGATGTTTAACGCGTGTCACTCGCCGGAAAATCCGGGAAATGAAACGACAGGGAAATAATGACTATCTCCTCGTTCCCCGTGAGAATCTGTCAGAGATACGTTGCAGGGTTTCCCGCGTGAAACCCAAACGTCCCTTGCGTCAGCATGACTCAGGCGCTGACGTAAGAAGTTCCTTTTCCGCGAAGGATCGTGAGAGAAAAGCCGAATTTTCAGAATTCCGAGTTTCATGTTACCATCTTTTTCAAAAGAAGAATAAGAAGAATCAAGACTGCTGAATCAATATTTCTCGGACAAAGTATATTTGGCGAAAGACGGAGAATCAGAGTTTTAATCCTTCTTGGGGACTACTGTCGGATATATAACAAATAGGGGTATAGAAGATGGTAGATAAAATGCCGGATTACCAGGGTGGCCTAAGTGGTAGTGGGCTCAGGTCCATTAGGCGGCCCAGTAACCCGACGCACAGAAGCTGGATTCTAGAAGAACCCGGATCACGGCCCAGGTGATCTGGCTTGGAGGAGAAGACGGATTCCTTGCTTTCCAAGTTACAAGTTACCGTAGTCCTCTAGGTTTCCTATTCTGTAAGACCTAATCCGGCTATTATATAAAGCCGGACGGGAGATAGATTAAACAAGGAGACGAATAACAGAGAAGCTCTACGCCAACTCGCCGAGAAGCTCATCCTCGTCGAGTAGCTTAGATCTAAACCCTCACATTGTAACCCTGTTTACAGGCTTTAGTCCTGATTAGTGAGAAGTGCAGGAGTAGGCACGTCGTACTGTCGTGACGTACCGAACCTGGGTAAATCCTGTGTTCAACCTTAACTACGCGATCCCGTTACCCCACGTCTCTACCGTAGTCTCATGGCACCCCCGTCTATGAAAACTACTACGATGTCTCGACACATGCTTCCTGAATCATATCACTCGAGAGGGCCCAGAGAATATCTCTCCATTCGGAGGGGCAAAATCCCATCTTGATCATCCACATCACGCAGCTTGTTTCTCATTCGACCCGAACTCTGCCTTGTCACAGAGCAGCGTTTAACAGAACCTAAGTCGGTCATCCACAACTCGGATTGTGCGACAAACTCAGGTCTAAGGATTACATTGATTGAGACATGCAAATGACGACTTGCTCGTTGCATCTCAATGTGGGTCAGTCCGACTTGCTAAACTCTTTAGCCAAGTCCGTGAACGTTGGAATGGCATCACCATGCCCATGACAAATGGAACCGTGTCATCAGCCAACACTCACATTACTCTAGGGTGTGTGTCCAGCACAACCTAAATGACCAAGGACAATCTAGTATGAACAACATGAATATATAGTTCCACAACCGAATCACATATTCAATGACATATATCAGATGTTCAAAACTAGGACAACTTAATAACTTTATGAATACAGTGGGAATTACATCATACATGATTGCCTCTAGGGCATATTCCCAACAGTCTCCCACTTGCACTAGAGTCAATCATCCTGGCATCATATGCCTAGGCATCTAATGCCCATACCTCTCGTGTGCGCCTCATGCTTAGGCTGTGGTAGCGCCTTTGTCAACAGATCTGCAATGTTTGCATCCGTGTGTACTTTGCATAACTTGATATCACCTTGTTCGACAAACTGGCGAATGAGGTGGTACCGCATGAGTATATGTTTGTTCTTCTGGTGTTGTCTAGGTTCCTTGGCTTGTGCGATAGCACCATTGTTGTCACAATATACGTGCAAAGGATTGGACGCGCCCTGAACCACACCAAGATCAGTCAGGAGGTTCCTGATCCAAACAGCTTCATTTGCCGCCTCTGAGGCAACAATATACTCATCCTCTGTTGTAGATGCAGACATTGTATCTTGCTTGGAACTCTTCCAGCTCACAGCTCCTCCGTTCATTACGAACATGTATCCCGATTGCGAACGAGAATCATCTGAGTCGGTGAGATAACTCGCATCTGTGTAACCCTTTACACTGAATTCCTCATCACCTCCATAAACTAGGAACATTTCCTTAGTATTTCTTAAGTACTTAAGGATGTTTTTAACCGCTGCCCAGTGGGCTTCGCCAGGGTCAGCCTGGTATCTGCTCGTAACACTTAGAGCATAGGAAACATCTGGCCTAGTACAAATCATGGCATACATGATGGATCCGATTGCCGAAGCATACGGGATCACACTCATCCGACTTCGCTCATCAGTTGTCGAAGGACACTGAGTCTTGCTAAGTTTTATGCCATGGGACATCGGTAAGAATCCCTTCTTGGACTCTTCCATTTTGAATTTCTTCAAAACCTTGTCCAGATAAGTACTCTGACTCAATCCAATGAGCCGCCTTGATCTAGCTCTATAGATCCTGATTCCTAATATGTAAGTCGCCTCACCCAAATCCTTCATTGAAAAACTCCTTTCCAATGACTCTTTGGTTTCTTGCAACATCATGACATCATTTCCAATCAGTAATATGTCGTCCACATATAAGATTAGAAAATTTACTTTGCTCCCACTAAACTTCTTGTATAAACAAGAATCATGATCGCTCTTGATGAAGCCAAACGATTTGACTACCTCATCAAAGCGAATGTTCCAACTCCGAGATGCTTGTTTCAACTCGTAAATGGATTTCTGAAGTTTGCATACTTTGTCAGCGTTAGCTGGATCGACAAAACCTTCGGGCTGTATCATATACACGTCCTCAGTTAAATTTCCATTAAGGAAAGCCGTCTTGACATCCATCTGCCATATCTCATAGTCGAAATAGCCTGCTATGGCTAACATGATCCGAATTGATTTAAGCATCGCTACGGGCGAGAAGTTCTCGCCGTAGTCAACTCCTTGAACCTGTCGGAACCCCTTCGCGACAAGTCGTGCTTTATAGACGGAAATATTTCCATCCATATCAATTTTCTTCTTAACGACCCATTTGCACTCGACGGGTCTTGCACCGTCAGGCAGATCAACCAAATTCCAAACTTGGTTTTCATCCATGGACTTTAACTCGGATCTCATGGCTCCAAGCCATGACTCGGAATCAGATCCCACCATCGCTTCTGAATAAGTTGCCGGCTCATTACTGTCTAACAGTAAAACATCACGAGCATTTTGTAATCTGGCAGATCTCCGTGGTTCAGGTGCTGTTACCGGTGTAGGTACCACGACCGGCTCAGCCTCCAAGGCGTTCGCCGACTCGCCCCTAGCCGGTTCCTCTCGAATTTCTTCGAGTTGCACTGTGCTCCCACTGACTTCCCGACCGAGAAACTCTTTGTCAAGGAAGACACTATTTCGAGCGACAAACACTTTGCCCTCTTCCCGGTTGTAGAACTAGTACCCCAAGGTTTCCCTCGGATACCGCACGAAAATACACTTATCCGACTTGGGCGTGAGTTTGTCCGACTGAAGTCGCTTGACAAATGCTTCACAACCCCAAATCTTAAGAAAAGACAAACTTGGCTTTTTACCAGTCCACATCTCATGCGGTGTCTTCTCTACTGACTTTGATGGTACTCTGTTTAGTGTGAACGCTGTAGTTTCTAGACAATAACCCCAAAATGATAAAGGTAGATCTGTCCGACTCATCATTGATCGTACCATGTCCAACAAGGTCCGATTTCTCCGTTCCGATACACCGTTTCTCTGCGGTGTACCCGGCGGAGTGAGTTGAGGAACTATTCCACAACTCTTTAGATGGTCATCAAACTCATGGCTCATGTACTCGCCTCCACGGTCCGACCGTAGAAACTTTATTTTCTTGCCGAGTTGATTTTGTACCTCACTCTGGAATTCCTTGAACTTTTCAAAGGCTTCCGACTTGTGTTTCATTAAATAGATATATCCATGCCTACTCAAATCATCAGTGAAGGTAATGAAGTACTCATAACCACCTCTGGCTGTCGTGCTCATTGGACCACATACATCACTATGTATTAGTTCTAACAAGTCAGACGCCCTTTCACAACTCCTTGCAAAAGGTGTCTTGGTCATTTTGCCTAGTAGGCATGATTCGCATGTCTCGAATGACTCTAAGTCGAACGAAGTTAGAAGTCCATCATCATGGAGCTTCTTCATGCGTTTCCAACTTATATGACCAAACCGATAGTGCCAAAAGTAAGTCATATTCAGATCATTTGGTTTCAACCTTTTAACATTTATGTTATAGACTGATTCACTATCAAGATTTAAAATAAATAACCCGTTCTGAACGGGTGCAAAGCCATGAAACATATCTTTCAAATATAAAGAACAACCATTATTCTTAATATTCGACTCATAACCTTGTCTCATCAAACATGAGGCGGAAATAATGTTTCGACTAAGCACTGGAACATAATAACAATTATTTAATTCCATTAAAAATCCTGAAGGTAAATGAAGTTGCATCGTGCCAACTTCCAACGCAGCGACTCTCGCCTTGTTGCCGACCCGAATATCAACCTCTCCTCTTGCCACGCTCCTAGTTCTTACCAGTCCCTGCAACGAGTTGCATATGTGAATAACTGATCCGGTATCATATACCCAAGAACTATTAGGCGCATCAGCAAGATAAATGTCTATAACATTGCACACAAGCGTACCTGAGTTGGAAGTCACACCTCCACTCTTGGCTTTGTCAGCCAAATACTTGGTGCAGTTCCTCTTCCAGTGGCCATCCTGCTTGCAATAGAAGCAATTGGCTCCGGCTGTAGGAGAAGGCTTAGTCTTTGAGGAAGCGCTCTGGACAGGGCCATGGGCGTTGCCTCCTGACTTATCCTTCTTCTTCTTAGTCCAAGAACTCTTCTTGAACTTAGCCTTATTCTGCACCATCAACACTTGACTGACGCTTTTCTTGATATCAGCCTCTGCCGTTTTGAGCATCCCATGTAATTCAGTGATACTCTTATCCATACCATGCATATGGTAGTTCGAGATGAACGAACCATACGCACTAGGAAAAGAGTTCAGAATTATATCAGTAGCGAACTCTTCGTTAATTGGGACGCCCAGCCGATCCAGAGACTGAATGTAACCAATCATCTTGATTACATGCGGACCCAGTGTATCACCATCTTTCAGCTTACAGCCCAGCAAAGCTTGAGAGACTTGATACCTCTCGGTCTTTGCCTGAGCCTGGAACATACTTTTGAGTCTTTCGATCATATCGTAGGCCTCAACATTCTCGAACTGCTGCTGCAAGTCCGGTTCCATGTGTGCAAGCATAAGACAGCTAATTTCCGTAGACTCATCTCTAGTCTTACGGTAGGCATTCATGACAGCGACAGTCGCATCGTCATCTGGCTCTTCTGGAAGTGGAGTTTCTAGAACATGTTCTTTCTTGTCATGCTTGAGGACTATCCTCATATTACGATACCAGTTGGTGAAATTAGTTCCATTAAGCTTATCTTTCTCTAGGATTGACCTCAACGCAAAAGTGGACAACTGAGGAAGGTTGCTAGGTGCCATTGATCTACAACATAAAATATACAGAACACTTAAGACATGTATTTATAAAAGAGCAGGCATATTAAACGTTTTAATACTTATGCTCCCACTAGAACCAACACCCCTCCGATGGTTGCTAAGTGATTCAAGATCCTAAATAAGCAAGTAGACTAGTGAGATTTAGCATCACCGCTAGCCGTCAAGTGATCTAGGTAGACAACACCTTGCCAATCGTATCCCTATACGACTCCTGTTAGTTGGGTGGCATCACATGCCCCGGCTCCCATCCTACCTCGCCCCGAGCCCCACAACCGTTGTGATGGACTCGTCTAGATTACCAAGTGCTTATGCTTGTAAGAGTCCGACTCAAACCCACCTAACCGGAAAGAATTGGTAGCACCTCAATTTTATGAGCCCACTACCAAGAATGTCCGACTTGTGATGGTGCAGCACTGGCGGGGCGACCGACTAGACCTTCTTTGAGGGATTAAAGAATCTACCAACTATCTAAATAGAGGTAAATAGAGACATAACAATGACACAAATAAAACAATTATAATGTGAAATGGTATGGCTCTCTTCATGGTGATCTCCATCTCCACGAAGCTTATAAGTCGACTCGTGCCAACTCTTGTCACGTGCCATCTTACTCCATGTAGCCGACTTGTACATCGACTTGCATGCCTTCCGGGTTCTCCAACAAACTACACTAGCTAGTAAATGAAAATTTATATAGAGAATCCGAAACGCAGGCCGGTATACAATAAAATGACAGCACCTAGGCTCCAGCCGGCTGACAAAAACATGATACGCAGATCATGTATGGATTACACACATCACATGCACATAAGCCATACCATTCACAACTTCCTGCAAAAACAAGTTATGCATAGATACGATATCTACCGGCGTTGTGAAACTCGCAACGACATCTAAGGCGCTACGACAGGGCGAAGCCTGCGGTCCCGATGATTTCGGAAAACGCAGATCTCATCTGCATCCCGATCATGGATTTCTTCATCGGATAAAACGATTTTACCCGAATCTGATCCGTATTCCGATTCGACCAAACTCTTTGATCTTCGATCACCGCAACTGGATTTATGTGTGACGGTATATCCCGATGGCGGAAACCGACCGGTAGGGGTAAGTTGTTCCACGACCTTAGCAGTATGATCACGGAAACCAGATCATCCATTAACCCCGAGTACGATTGATCCAATCAACCTTGTACAAAACCGATCTATCTCATAGACCGACCACAAAAACAACAATTAGATCACATCTAACGCTAACTACATATCACATATGTACGGATCTCGGGCCTAATACCAGAAGCTACCGCTCTGATACCACTGTTGGAACGCGTAGAAATAAACAAAAACTTTTCCTACGCGATGCTTCCAAGATCTAGCCGAGGTAGAAGGCCACGATGATTACCGCTAGACGCGCGGTTGCGGATTATCGATGAAGCGCGTCGGGGCAGTGCAGTCCACGATCCGATCCAGCCGATCTGATCCCGCGAACGTCGAAGTGCTGAACGTACAGCACCTCTGCCGGTATCCACACGTACGAGGAGGAGCTCCGACGGCGGACTGCTAGGTCCGATGCGACGGCTGGACTGAGTGTGTCTAGGGTTCCCAACGCATGGGGTGGAGTAACGTCCCCGCTGGGCAACCTGCGCCCCTCTTTATATAGCGAATGGTATTGGGCTTGACAACACTTGTGGCCCATTCCCTCTGTGAGTCCGACTCACCAACTCAGTCCATTTCCGGTTCGGGTCCAACCCGACCAATACTTGCTCCCGCTCTTAAGTGTGCGACCCTGCAGGCTCATGGCGTCTTGGACACGATTGGAGTCCAACTCCTAATCAATCAATCGGTAGCGGCTCCTAGCAGAACGTGCCGACTCCCAAGTTCCATTGAGTCATGACGACATACCTTTCAATGTGATATTCATCTTAGTCTCTTCTGCCTCACGATATACCTTGTCGAACTATAGGCGATTTATCGTCATCCCTTAAATAGTTCGACTCTCTTCTCGATCCGTGATATGTGATTCATCTGACTAACTCTTAGTCAACAGACACAGTTAACACTTAACTGAGTCGCGCATGGCCATGCTTCCTGAATCATATCACTCGAGAGGGCCCAGAGAATATCTCTCCATTCGGAGGGGCAAAATCCCATCTTGATCATCCACATCACGCAGCTTGTTTCTCATTCGACCCGAACTCTGCCTTGTCACAGAGCAGCGTTTAACAGAACCTAAGTCGGTGATCCACAACTCGGATTGTGCGACAACCTCAGGTCTAAGGATTACATTGATTGAGACATGCAAATGACGACTTGCTCGTTGCATCTCAATGTGGGTCAGTCCGACTTGCTAAACTCTTTAGCCAAGTCCGTGAACGTTGGAATGGCATCACCATGCCCATGACAAATGGAACCGTGTCATCAGCCAACACTCACATTACTCTAGGGTGTGTGTCCAGCACAACCTAAATGACCAAGGACAATCTAGTATGAACAACATGAATATATAGTTCCACAATCGAATCACATATTCAATGACATATATCAGATGTTCAAAACAAGGACAACTTAATAACTTTATGAATACAGTGGGAATTACATCATACATGATTGCCTCTAGGGCATATTCCCAACAATTTTTACCACGTGCCCTCGGATTTCACATAGGAGAGACATAATAGGCTCCACGCACGAAACAACCCCAAACCCTAGCCTCCGGAAGGTATCTGGAGGGTGAATTAGCAGTAGGGACTCCATCACCATCAACGTGAAGGCCTCGGCATTGATCTCCATCATCATCACCATCATCTACACCTACTGATAGCATCTCTCTCCCATCTCGTTGTAAATATAGAGCAACTAGTTGTGGATTTACACGTATATTCATTCACATATCCATTTTCCATTTGCAATACAATCATGATGATGTTTACTGCCATCATGTGTGAGTGGTTCCATCAGCTCTTGGGGAGATGGGGAAGCCCTAGTACTACTATTAATTGAGATAAAGATGCATTGTTTTCCATTGGCTGTTTTATGATAACAATCCTCACGGTGTTTGAGTGAAGTCGACCACTCCATTATATTGCACACGGGGCATGAACCGGTTGTTAACGTTAGTTTGATGCGGAGGGTTCGAGTGAGCACACATATGGATAGAAGGTGGCTCCTCCTCTTTATGGATCCTCATCATGGGAGTAACGGATACTCACGAAAGTAATACTGCATTCATGGGGAGACCCTTAATCATTCGTGTCAGTAGGCGCATCGCCGATTATCTTGGCTAGTAGTGGTTGTGAGTATTGTGTTGCCTGGAGTAACTAAGGGCACACTAATATACGGAGCTCCGCCCTCACAAAACATACATATGTAAACAAACAAGCACGCCTAATCAATTAAGAAATATGTTAGTGATAGAACCATACTTCCTGAGAACACTCTTAGCCCTATTGCGGTTCCAATAAATTCACGTTCAATAGTCCACTCACATTTAATTTAACACTTTATTTTATTTACTGGTGGTTCACAATCATCACAATTAAATACTTTCAACATTTACTCACTTCCTTGGATATAGCTGAGCGCCTTATGGTTGTTTCTCTATCAGATATAGAAGATTCTTATACATGGAAAGTAACACCACCGGTGTTTTTTCAGTGAAGTCTTTGTATATAGATCACATGAATGGAAATACTCGGTTTTTTCATAAGTACCTTTGGAGAGGTTGAAAGTTCCATTGAAAATAAAGATTTTTGTCTGGTTCCTCTATACGAAAAAATCATCCGACTAAAGATAACCTAGCCAAAAGAAGATGGACGAGTTGTAAAAAAGTGTGTTTTTTATGGTACAGAAAAGTTTGTATAACATTTGTTCATTTCGTGTGAGTTTGCTCGTAGAATTTGGAGATTAGTCCATCTCACGTGTAGTATTACTCCACCAAATAGTGTTGCTCACCTCTTCGGTAGTTGGTTATATAGAGTAGACAAAAAAAATGAGTAACCTATGTGTTTTTCTTTGGCCGGAATGATGTGATTTTTAACAATACGAGCGTTTGTCACTTTTTAAAGATTGTTCATCGTGCCACTTACTGTATTTACCGTGGTCCTGCCTTATCCCTCAGGACCAGCCGGACATTTGGACTCTCTATACACACGGTTGATGACGGTCGTTTGGTCTATTTTCACTAAGCATAACTAGCTGAACACTAGACGATTGTGCTATGTGTAGTCGTTCTACTTCAGTGTTTTTCGGATGGCTCATTCATCTGGCTACTTTTTGGGACCTTTGAGATGCAATTTAAAATTGCATTATGATACTTCATGAAATTAATATAAAAGGCCGTGTGCCGAGGCTAGGCTTTCTCATTTCAAATAAAAATAAAAATAAATAAATTTTTAAATAAATAACACAAGATACATAAAACACCTATCACAAATAAACACAACACACGTAATTACATCGCATGGATTACATAACTATCTGAATGCCAAGGATAAATCATGCCACGGGTTTTCTTTTGTAGGCGATCATTTATGTCGAGAGAGTCCTTGCTCGAGGGCATGACCTCTAAAACCGTGTGATCAACACACGTCACATCCATCGGACAGTTAGCAAACGGAGCCTCGCACGAGAACTGGCCCGGCGCAGGCACGTAGTACGTACTCCCTCCGTTCCATATTAGATGACTCCCACATAGATGTATCTAGACATGTTTTAGTACTAGATACACCTATTTGAAAGTCATCTAATGTGGAACGGAGGGAGTACCATCTAATCAGGCTTGGGGATCCCTCTCGTCATTTCTCCAGCTTCCCTTCATTTTTGGCCCCGTGGGCCCTTCTCCGAGGAGCAGCTTCTTCACCAGCTGGCCCAGCTTCTCCCTCATCGCCCGTGGCAGAATCCTCGCCGCGCGGTTTATCTCGCGGCCGATGTCGTACTCCTCCTTGGGCCCCCACTCCCTCTCGAACCCGAGCCACGCTGGCTCCGCCACCTTCCCGGCGCCGAGATACTCCGTGGACACTACCTCGCACCGCCCGCCGCCGGTGTCCATCATGCTCCCCTTGGCGCAGTCATTCCGTATCCCGATGCCTAGCTTCGAGTCTCCCTGCAGCACGAGCCCCTCCCTGGGGTAGAACGCGTGCCCGCTCCGCGACGCGTACGTCACCGGCCTGTTGCCGAGGTACTCGAGCTGCGACGCCTCCACCCAGGCGCCCGTGCTGTGCTGCGATAAGTACACCCTGAGCAGCTCGCCGGAGAAGTTGCTCACGCGCAGCGTCATGTGCTCCCAGTCGCCGACGTGCTCACCGATCATACCGAGCGCGATGGTGAGGGGCCCAACCTTGGCCCGCGCCGGCCCATTGAACGGGTAGAAGAACCACAAGACGAGGTCCGTCGCCGTCCCTCCCAGCATCGGCTTGGCCTGCACGTAGGCCTTCGCGCTGCCGAGGTCGCCCTTCTTGACCCTCTCCCGCTGGCCATTATCCACCGGCAGATCGAGCCAGTAGGCGCCGTCGTTGCCGCCGCCCTGCGGGAGGTTCGACCCGTCGGCGGTCACCGGCGTCGGCGTCTGGTTGCCATTCTGGTACAGTAGCGCGCCGTTCTCGAAGTACCACGGCACGGATGAAGGGAGGTACGGGTCGTTCGGGTGGAGGTAGACCTGCGGCGAGTATGCCTCCAGAATGGCGTGCACCTGAGCCAGGTCGGGCATGCATGACGTGTAGGCCGCGCTGTTGTTCTTGAGACACGCCAAGGTCGGCGCGGCGCCGCCCTGTGCGTGGACCTGGAACGTGCCGGTGCGCACGCCTCGCGCGTCGATGCCACGAACCGCCGGCCTCAGGGTGGCGGCGCTGAACCCGTCCTTGTCGCTGTCCCACACGGCCTCCTCGACCTCGCACGCGTCCGTGAAGTCGGCGCGAACGCACATGACCTCGTCGAGCGGCGGCTTATCCTTGGTCGCAGTGACAGCCACGCCAACGGCCCTGTAGCCGTCTGACGGCATGGGGAGCCAGAAGAAGCCGGCGCCGCCGTCCTGGCCGCTGGACCAGACAAGGGTGTAGTCGAGCGGCGGGGCGAGGAGCGCTCCATTGCCGGAAGCGTCTCGGGCGACGAGGACGTGGCCAAAGAGCTGCCGGTTGTTGGGCTGCGCGTAGTGCCCGAGCGTGAAGAACCCAGTGGGGACCGGCGACGGCTTGAAGAAGGTGGCGCCGAGGCCGTCCTGGCCGCCCTGCGCCGTTGACCAGACCTTGGCGAAGGTGGTGACTTGGCGCGCCTCGAGGCCTCCGAGGTCTATGGTGCCCTTTGCAAATCCTCCATCTGATCAAGCCGGAACGGCAGTTAAAAAGGATTGTCAACCAAAAATGCTCGCGATCGAGAGCTGACAAAAACAAGTTCCGAATGTACTGTATATGTTTTCGAGTCATCGTGGGTGCAAATGGCGTGCAGACAAGAGCTCAGCATGTAGGATGATTATCAGCCGCTTTACATGGATATGTAAGTGCAAGAATTGTTACTGAAATTACTGCTCTGAAAATTGTAGGCCGTAACCAAAAACAGAAACAACGCACATATGCTACTCTGAACGAAGACAAAGCATAAGGTTCCACGTTGCAGTTTGAGCCAAACTACCCCCGGACAATAGACATACCTAAAAAGCCACCTTATGATCGGAAGAATAAAAACACATGGCATGAACATGCACGCACGCACGCACCTGACGACGGCCACGCCTGCATCGGAGCCGGGAGATCAAAAGACCTCTCCACGGGCAGCGCCGCGGTGCTCCTAGGCACGCAACCGAACCACGACTTGCTCCTTCTCATTGCCTGCCGGGCGCCGGCGCAGACAGCGGAGGAGGACGGCCGGAGAAGACGATCGAGAGAAACCGGCCGGGGCCGAGGCTTGCTCAATGCGTGCACGGTTCGTTTCTCGTTAGCTAGCTCGAGTCACTTGCACGCATGCAGATGGAGATGAGGGGCAAGCAACGCAAATGGTGTTCCTTTTAACGGTGGGACTGCCGGCAGGGAGAGAGTCTGCCCAGCTAACCTGTCACTTTCGGCGCTACGCCGAACTGGAAAATACCGGGCCCTCACGGTCTCGGCTCAGGCTAGGATATATCGCTGGCTTATTGGCTACTACTGCTACCCCTTTCAAGAAACCTTGCTCAGTGGCCGGCCCTGGGCACGGTTGCTTGCAAGAAGCACGGTTGCTGTTATTGCCGATGACTTCACTTCTAGTAGTAGCCCGGGCTGTAGCTTGGCTTCGCTGGAGGTTAAGTATGGCTTGGCATGGCTTGACGGCTCTTCATCCATGCATCTTCGAGGAACACAGGTCTCCGGTCGATCTGATCCATCCGACAACTACCCATATCTGTACCACGATATCATTGTCACTTTCCAGGGAAGCATATACGCGTACCAAGTGTGTTGTTTAGTGTTTCGTGGTCGTCTGGACTAGCGTCCGGCCGGGGCTGTGTTAGGTTAGCCCGCGTAGAAGGAATCGTTGGCGAAATTTTATAAACGTGCGCCAAAACGCGACCATGCGTCGCTACGTGCGCGCGCGCGCGGTATGAACAGCGCGGACGAAGCAAGCATGCATCTCCATTCGCTAATGCTCCCAAATGCCACAGATTATTGAGACGTGCACCTGGTGGTCAGGGATGATTACATGCGACGGATCACCTTTCGTCAAAGGATCGTTCGTTCCCAATAGCAAATGCCTTCCACGCTGGGAGGTAATAGTACTGTATTAACTAGTGACTAATTCCATGTGATGATGTGTTGCATAGTTTGGATATATATGCATGCTGGATCAGCAAGAAGGCATGTTGCGCGAGCACAAGACCCGGCCATGTCGTCCCATTGCAACGTGCAAGCGCGCGTTCAGATTGGGCAGCTACTCTATCCGGCCTGCAGTTTATTTTTTCTTTCATCTTCTGCGAGAAAGCCAGCATGCAGTTTAGTTAGCACTACTCTAGTACTACCTCGTAGTCGTAGGTGGAGTAGTAGCGAACAAGTCGCGAGAAGAATATCCGGTTAGAACATCCACTTTCCGATAGCAAAAACTTCGTGCAGTCACATCGTCATGGGATTATCAATTTCTTAGGATTAATAACTGTTCCTGTCTGGGCTGATGGTACTAAAAAGGGACCGGCGACAGACCATTGCACGCATCTATTTAGGCATTGCTTTTTGAGCATATGAGGCGTCCACACTATATTTAAAATGCACCTTAGTTTATGAAAATTCGAAAAAGAAATATACCTTTATCGAGTTACGAAGGAAAATGTGAGTGTACAACATAATACACAATGGAAGACCCCCGATCCGCATCCCGCGTCGCCTCCCCGAGCGAGGCGACCGGGGCGGCCCTCCCCCCGCGCCCCTCTCCACCCCCCTCTCTCTCCCCTCGCGCGCCGCCGCCGGCGGGTGCCGCCGGGCGTTGCCCGCGCGGTGCCATGGCGGGGCCAGCGGCGGCGGGCCTTCCTCTCCCCGGCGTCGGCGCGAGGCTCGGGCGGCGCGACTCGGCGGCGGTGCACCTCGGCGGGCGGCGCTCCTGCTTGGATGGCGACGGTTCAGAGGCGCTACCTCTTGGCAGCGGTGGTGGTGCGCTGGATCTCGCCGGCGCCATTTGGGCCCAGATCTGGGCCCCTTTGGGCCCGGTCTGGGTTTGATTGGGCTGGCTAGGGTTTCCGCGGGCCACCTTTTGCTGGACTACGAAGAAACTCGGGTAGGGGGAAGAGGCTATGGCAGTGCGTCTGCTGCAGCGCGGCGGCGGGAGCTTCACGGGCCCGCCCCGGGCCCGGACGGACCTGAGGGTCTGGTGTGCTCCTGCTGCTGCGTCCGGTCTGCTACTGCCTTTGGCGGTGGAGGTCGACCCCTCCCACGCGGCTGCTGTCCCGATGTCCCCGATCTTCGGTGGTTTCTTCTCGGTCCTGCCGACCTCGCAAAGTTGTCTTAGTTTGACGGCGATGGTGACCTCGCGATTGTGGTGGCGCATGTTGGCGGGCGGTGAGTTCGGAGGAGCCGTTGAAGTAGTTAGGGGAATCGGATGTTGGGGATCGGGAGAAATCCCTGCTGGCTTTGTCGGCACCGGCTCGGCAACGCCTGTGGGCGCCGCTGACCTTCATGAAGGGCGTCGGGGATCCCCCTACCCTATTCCCCTCAGCGTACCGGGAGAAATCCTAGGAGTAGTCCGGGCAGCAGCGGCGGCGTCGTCGCAGTCCTTCTTGAAGGTGTTGCTTGGTACGCGGCTTTTCAGTGGCTTAGGACAGTGGTGAGAATTCTCCGGTGGGCGCAGCAGTTGCAGGCCATCCTCGTTTTCGTTGAGCTGGCGTTGCTGGCATTTTTTTCTTTTCTCTTTCTTTTGTTGTTTCTTTTGGGCTGGATTGTTGTAACACCTGGGGTGTTACCTGTTTGTTTGCTTGCATCATATGCATCACATTGCATTGCACCATGTTTGCATCACAACTGAAATTTCAAAACAATTTAAACTTTCACCCTTGCTCAAAATTTGCAATTTCAACTTGCAAACTACACCCCTCATTTGTTCTTCAATAGTTTGAAAATTGTTTAATCCAATTGCTTGTTAATTTCCCCCCCCCCCTCTTGTTAAAACCCTAATGGTTAACTCAAAAGTTTAAACCAAATCACTCATTAAATTGTTGGGTTTAATCAAACAACTATTCTCAATCAATTAATTAAACCACCTTCATTTTCAAATCAAATGCCTCAACCATAACCACTTTTGAATTTAAAAACTTTAACCATCCAATCAACAACATTTAATCAAGTTAATTCATAGGGATCACCCTATTTAAAAGTGTGGTTTTATCAATGTTCATCTAATAAAGAAAAAAATCATCCAATTTTGGTTTAAATACTAAACAGCAATAATTTTGAAATTTTTTGGAAAACAAAAGTTGGTTTCTAGTTGCTATTTAAAAAACTAAGCTAACCCTATTTTTTTTACCAAATTTTTACTAACCTAAAGGATCTCCTTTTCCTTCTATTTGGTTTTCTACAAAAATAAATAAATAAAACAAACAAAAACAGCAAAGAGAGAGGGAGAAAACCTGCCCAGCCCAATTGTTTATTTTTCCTCAGCCCATCTTTTTCCTAGCCCACCTTCCCCTGTCAGCCCGTTCTATTTCCAGCCCAGGAGAAAACTTGTCGTCTTCCTCTTTGCGTTCGTCATGGCTGTACGAACAGAAGCAGAGCCGCTTGATCCTCCTTCCCCCACTCCAGATGCTTGCCGTACTAGGTCTCCTCCCTATATCTACCTACCCCGAGCCCTACCCTAGACCTAGCCCCTCGCTCCCGAGCTCGCGCCGCCGTTCTTCCACCGAACACCACCCCTCTTCCTCTGTCTGCAACTCTGCAGACCTGAGACCACCGAACACCACCCCTCTTCCTCTGTCTGCAACTCTGCAGACCTGAGACCACCGAACACCACCCCGAGACCACCTTCCTCCCCTCACCGCCGGCAGCCCATCCACCTCGAGGGGGATCCGCCGCCGGGAATGGAACCGGGGCGGTCCCCTGGAGCTCCTGGTGCCCTCGCCTCCCGCTGGGAGAGATCGAGGATCCCGCGCCATCGCCGGAGATGCCCGCTGCTGCCTGCGTCAGGCGGTCGTCATCGACCAGCGCAGGTGAGCGCTCGGGTCCTCTTCCCCTCCCTCGCCTTTCCTCTGTACCGTGCGCTTCCACGCCAAGCACCACGCACCGTCGCCCACTGCACACGCCAAGCAGCCCCACACCGCACCGTCGCGATCCATCCTCCTGCCGGAGAGCCGCTCTGTTTCATGTCCGCTCGCGAGGTTCAGTAGCGCTGCAGGTTTTTCTGTCCGTCAGTTGAGTTTCAGAGAAAAACTCGTCGCAGTATTGCCTCTTATTTTTTCACTCGCCGTATCCCATCACGAGAGATCCACCACCCCAGCGGTAGCGAGCCGCGCCACCCGAGCGATCGGTCCCGGGTTCGATCCCCGCAGCGGCCCCTTTTTGGGATTTTTTCCTCTTCCGCGCGCTGGGACCCACCCGCCAGGGACAGCCACTGCCACCTCACAGCGCACGCCTGCGTGGCTGCCACGCTGGCCCCTCTGGCCCACGCGGAAGCGGCAGTGGGTAGAGAGCTGCTCGGTAACAAACAATTAAAATCAAAACTGTTAAATTCTATTTCTTTTTAAATTGGCAGAATAAGCAATAAACTTAAAAATTCAATAACTTTTAATCTGTAAATCTAATAACTAAACTTTGTATATGTTTTCTGTTCAAAATTTTATAAACTTTCCAAATAACTTATTTGTGTTCTGTTTTGAATTTTCAAAATGCAATTTAAATTCAAATTCAAATAATTCAAATGCCACTTGTAATAATTCATAAATAATTCATTGTTATTCCAAATAATGCAAATAAAATATGTTTTCCATACCATTTCATCTCACTTTTCAAATATAATTTTTTTTCCTGTTTTGAATAATTAAAATTGCCTAAACCATTTAAATCTTGTTTAATGCAATTAAAAATTGTTCAATATTGTTTAATTCATAATTAAATAATCCAAAGTCCAATTTCAAAATGTGAAACATGCAATCCAACTAAAATTTGATAACCTTTTCAAATATAAACTTTATTGGTTGCTTTGAGCACTTTAACTTGTTGAAAACAACCACTACTTGTTCAACACCATTAAGTAACCAATTTTCCAAACTTAATAAATGCTTTCTTAATTGGTTAACTATCATTCTAATTGCATCTAAATTGTTACATTCTTGTTTTCATCATGCATGCATCATTCTAACTCACTTACACATGATGCTAGTGTTAGAACAATTAATTCAACTATAAGGCATGGGTTTGCCATATGCAATCTTTGCATATGGAATCCATTTAAACTTGTGTATCATATCCACTAGTTTACTTTGGTGCATCTATTAAACATGACATGCATCCTTATCTTGATCATGCTGGATCTTTTGCCGTAGTAGTAATTGTTGCATTCCGGTGTTTGTTCGAGGTTCGTTGCTTCTTCTCGGATAGGACGTTGAGATGATGTGAGCAACGACAAGTTCTGCTACCTTGCGGGATCTCAGGCAAGTATACTCACTTGCATGCCACATGGCTGCCTTTCATCACTTGTTACCGATTCTTTCCGTTGATTCTTTTCTGCTAGCCTTAGTAGTAGTTGTTTCTGTTGCGAACCTATTACATGAATCCTTTAACCCTGATATTGCCACACCTCCACTCCTATACCCTTTGATTGAGCCTGTGTCTTACTATCTTGCTTAGGGTTGCTTTTGCTCGAGCTCGTTGTCGGTTACTTCTTTTACTATCGTACTCTTTCATTATCGTACC
Organism: Alopecurus myosuroides; assembly: GCA_028641055.1. Lineage (NCBI taxonomy): Eukaryota > Viridiplantae > Streptophyta > Magnoliopsida > Poales > Poaceae > Alopecurus > Alopecurus myosuroides. Next base: position 403,876,821 of record CM054059.1, on the reverse strand, counting down.
GGGGCTCGAAGTTAATCAATCAATCATGTTAATGCTAATGTTAATAATAAATTTGACGATAAGGCACCGGCGGGAGGCCCACGGGTGGTTTTGAGGCCCGCCAGTGTCGACCCCCTAATTAGGAAAAGGGTCTTGTCTACTGATCCATGATGAGCGCACTACCCGCATTTGGGGAGTATGGGCTCCCCCTCAGTTTGACTCGATTCGCATCTCGTCCAAATCGCCGTACTAGTTCGGGCTTTCCATTTGCTGCATGCATGATCTTGCGAGCCCTTGGTACCCGGGTGGAACTTTCGTAGTCGGCATTTAGGGCGGCGTGGTCTTCCAGTGCTATGAGGGTCCCCTTTTCTTCGTGGGGCTCGATTAGCCGCGCACGCACAGCACGCGGTGCTTTGGGCTTGATGCGAAGAAGGGTTGGATTGTGTTGAGTGCCCCGCTTGGTGGGAGGCATCCCATCTGGCGGGATATTCATGAGTGCGGTTGCTATGGTGCACCCCTGCAGGGTAAATCTTCTCGAGAAGCCGTGTTTTCCGCGGTTATGGATTACTTGGTGAAAGTACTGGCTAACAAGTACTCAGGACAACTTAAACCTAATGATCAACCATGTTACACCCAATGACTAATAATTTGACTAGTAATAGGTTATTCACACAATAACTTGACTCATCTTTAATACCACGGTGTGAGTTATCCTCGGATTGCTTCTTCGGATAAGGGGCGAGATCCAGGATGGGTTTGTTTGAAGTTATCTTTCAGTTGGTTACTATCACTCGATCTTATCTCCTTTCTGATAGTTGGAAGTAATAGAATCTCTGTAGTTGGTTAGTGCAGCCTGCTGTTGCTTATTTGCAATAACCCCTTCCTTTCCGTTGATCCTAAAGTATTTGTATCTTTTGATGACTGGCGACGCCGGTAACTTGTGAGTATGGGTTTTATCCCCCTTGCCAGTACTTAACCGTACTGACCCACGAATCTCTTTCGTGGCTGCAAATTCCAACTTGCAGTCAACAGGTTTGAAGTCTGACGACGTTAGCTTGGGAATCCCTCCGGCTTGGCCTGGGCAGGGATTGGACGCCTTCGGTTATCTTCAGGACTCTTAGTCCAATTTGGATCTTGTCCGTAGCCGGACGTTTGGTTCTTCCGCTGTTATTTGGATCTTTGTAATGTATCAGTTGTAACCCCGGCTCGTTTGAGTCATCTTGTATCTATCTGTTTCTGTTGTAATTGTGGATTATTCGTGAACTATTGTAATGTTATCATAAATGGCAACCTGGAATCGGTTATTATGTGGATTTTGGCGGGAATGCTGAAATCTGCATAGTGCCCGATCTCGGGGCGTCACAAATGGTATCAGAGCCTTGGTTCCGATTCCCGAGATTGTTTCGATACGAATGGTTATCGAAGCAACGGGTCCGCAAGGCCTGTAGGATAACCTCGCTAACGGTCGTTGTTTCTAGAGTGTCAAAAACTATTTCTGCTAAACTATTTTGGAAAAACATCTCGATAGGATTCTTGTTTTCTCCTTATCCCTATTCTATTTCCCCTCCCATCTTATTTGTTTTGGAGTCTGCTCTCGTACTCAAGCTTTCAAAGTGTTAGGATCCTACGTGGGTGGACGTTTTCTGATGCCCTTAACCTAATAGGTTCGATCATCGGAAGATTCCTGGTGGAAGAACATCGTCGTCACTCCGAGCAAGAATCCCTTGTTAGTGGTGTCGAGGAGATCAACTGGAAGCACGAAGAATCGATAGTCGAACTTCTTTCCCCTCCCGGGTTAGCAGGTGGATTGCGAGGGCGCAATCCCTTGTTAGTGGTGTCGTCTGTAACACCTGGGGTGTTACCTGTTTGTTTGCTTGCATCATATGCATCACATTGCATTGCACCATGTTTGCATCACAACTGAAATTTCAAAACAATTTAAACTTTCACCCTTGCTCAAAATTTGCAATTTCAACTTGCAAACTACACCCCTCATTTGTTCTTCAATAGTTTGAAAATTGTTTAATCCAATTGCTTGTTAATTTCCCCCCCCCTCTTGTTAAAACCCTAATGGTTAACTCAAAAGTTTAAACCAAATCACTCATTAAATTGTTGGGTTTAATCAAACAACTATTCTCAATCAATTAATTAAACCACCTTCATTTTCAAATCAAATGCCTCAACCATAACCACTTTTGAATTTAAAAACTTTAACCATCCAATCAACAACATTTAATCAAGTTAATTCATAGGGATCACCCTATTTAAAAGTGTGGTTTTATCAATGTTCATCTAATAAAGAAAAAAATCATCCAATTTTGGTTTAAATACTAAACAGCAATAATTTTGAAAACTTTTGGAAAACAAAAGTTGGTTTCTAGTTGCTATTTAAAAAACTAAGCTAACCCTATTTTTTTTACCAAATTTTTACTAACCTAAAGGATCTCCTTTTCCTTCTATTTGGTTTTCTACAAAAAAAAAAAAAAAACAAACAAAAACAGCAAAGAGAGAGGGAGAAAACCTGCCCAGCCCAATTGTTTATTTTTCCTCAGCCCATCTTTTTCCTAGCCCACCTTCCCCTGTCAGCCCGTTCTATTTCCAGCCCAGGAGAAAACTTGTCGTCTTCCTCTTTGCGTTCGTCATGGCTGTACGAACAGAAGCAGAGCCGCTTGATCCTCCTTCCCCCACTCCAGATGCTTGCCGTACTAGGTCTCCTCCCTATATCTACCTACCCCGAGCCCTACCCTAGACCTAGCCCCTCGCTCCCGAGCTCGCGCCGCCGTTCTTCCACCGAACACCACCCCTCTTCCTCTGTCTGCAACTCTGCAGACCTGAGACCACCGAACACCACCCCTCTTCCTCTGTCTGCAACTCTGCAGACCTGAGACCACCGAACACCACCCCGAGACCACCTTCCTCCCCTCACCGCCGGCAGCCCATCCACCTCGAGGGGGATCCGCCGCCGGGAATGGAACCGGGGCGGTCCCCTGGAGCTCCTGGTGCCCTCGCCTCCCGCTGGGAGAGATCGAGGATCCCGCGCCATCGCCGGAGATGCCCGCTGCTGCCTGCGTCAGGCGGTCGTCATCGACCAGCGCAGGTGAGCGCTCGGGTCCTCTTCCCCTCCCTCGCCTTTCCTCTGTACCGTGCGCTTCCACGCCAAGCACCACGCACCGTCGCCCACTGCACACGCCAAGCAGCCCCACACCGCACCGTCGCGATCCATCCTCCTGCCGGAGAGCCGCTCTGTTTCATGTCCGCTCGCGAGGTTCAGTAGCGCTGCAGGTTTTTCTGTCCGTCAGTTGAGTTTCAGAGAAAAACTCGTCGCAGTATTGCCTCTTATTTTTCCACTCGCCGTATCCCATCACGAGAGATCCACCACCCCAGCGGTAGCGAGCCGCGCTACCCGAGCGATCGGTCCCGGGTTCGATCCCCGCAGCGGCCCCTTTTTGGGATTTTTTCCTCTTCCGCGCGCTGGGACCCACCCGCCAGGGACAGCCACTGCCACCTCACAGCGCACGCCTGCGTGGCTGCCACGCTGGCCCCTCTGGCCCACGCGGAAGCGGCAGTGGGTAGAGAGCTGCTCGGTAACAAACAATTAAAATCAAAACTGTTAAATTCTATTTCTTTTTAAATTGGCAGAATAAGCAATAAACTTAAAAATTCAATAACTTTTAATCTGTAAATCTAATAACTAAACTTTGTATATGTTTTCTGTTCAAAATTTTATAAACTTTCCAAATAACTTATTTGTGTTCTGTTTTGAATTTTCAAAATGCAATTTAAATTCAAATTCAAATAATTCAAATGCCACTTGTAATAATTCATAAATAATTCATTGTTATTCCAAATAATGCAAATAAAATATGTTTTCCATACCATTTCATCTCACCTTTTCAAATATAATTTTTTTTTCCTGTTTTGAATAATTAAAATTGCCTAAACCATTTAAATCTTGTTTAATGCAATTAAAAATTGTTCAATATTGTTTAATTCATAATTAAATAATCCAAAGTCCAATTTCAAAATGTGAAACATGCAATCCAACTAAAATTTGATAACCTTTTCAAATATAAACTTTATTGGTTGCTTTGAGCACTTTAACTTGTTGAAAACAACCACTACTTGTTCAACACCATTAAGTAACCAATTTTCCAAACTTAATAAATGCTTTCTTAATTGGTTAACTATCATTCTAATTGCATCTAAATTGTTACATTCTTGTTTTCATCATGCATGCATCATTCTAACTCACTTACACATGATGCTAGTGTTAGAACAATTAATTCAACTATAAGGCATGGGTTTGCCATATGCAATCTTTGCATATGGAATCCATTTAAACTTGTGTATCATATCCACTAGTTTACTTTGGTGCATCTATTAAACATGACATGCATCCTTATCTTGATCATGCTGGATCTTTTGCCGTAGTAGTAATTGTTGCATTCCGGTGTTTGTTCGAGGTTCGTTGCTTCTTCTCGGATAGGACGTTGAGATGATGTGAGCAACGACAAGTTCTGCTACCTTGCGGGATCTCAGGCAAGTATACTCACTTGCATGCCACATGGCTGCCTTTCATCACTTGTTACCGATTCTTTCCGTTGATTCTTTTCTGCTAGCCTTAGTAGTAGTTGTTTCTGTTGCGAACCTATTACATGAATCCTTTAACCCTGATATTGCCACACCTCCACTCCTATAACCTTTGATTGAGCCTGTGTCTTACTATCTTGCTTAGGGTTGCTTTTGCTCGAGCTCGTTGTCGGTTACTTCTTTTACTATCGTACTCTTTCATTATCGTACCGGGGCTCGAAGTTAATCAATCAATCCTGTTAATGCTAATGTTAATAATAAATTTGACGATAAGGCACCGGCGGGAGGCCCACGGGTGGTTTTGAGGCCCGCCAGTGTCGACCCCCTAATTAGGAAAAGGGTCTTGTCTACTGATCCATGATGAGCGCACTACCCGCATTTGGGGAGTATGGGCTCCCCCTCAGTTTGACTCGATTCGCATCTCGTCCAAATCGCCGTACTAGTTCGGGCTTTCCATTTGCTGCATGCATGATCTTGCGAGCCCTTGGTACCCGGGTGGAACTTTCGTAGTCGGCATTTAGGGCGGCGTGGTCTTCCAGTGCTATGAGGGTCCCCTTTTCTTCGTGGGGCTCGATTAGCCGCGCACGCACAGCACGCGGTGCTTTGGGCTTGATGCGAAGAAGGGTTGGATTGTGTTGAGTGCCCCGCTTGGTGGGAGGCATCCCATCTGGCGGGATATTCATGAGTGCGGTTGCTATGGTGCACCCCTGCAGGGTAAATCTTCTCGAGAAGCCGTGTTTTCCGCGGTTATGGATTACTTGGTGAAAGTACTGGCTAACAAGTACTCAGGACAACTTAAACCTAATGATCAACCATGTTACACCCAATGACTAATAATTTGACTAGTAATAGGTTATTCACACAATAACTTGACTCATCTTTAATACCACGGTGTGAGTTATCCTCGGATTGCTTCTTCGGATAAGGGGCGAGATCCAGGATGGGTTTGTTTGAAGTTATCTTTCAGTTGGTTACTATCACTCGATCTTATCTCCTTTCTGATAGTTGGAAGTAATAGAATCTCTGTAGTTGGTTAGTGCAGCCTGCTGTTGCTTATTTGCAATAACCCCTTCCTTTCCGTTGATCCTAAAGTATTTGTATCTTTTGATGACTGGCGACGCCGGTAACTTGTGAGTATGGGTTTTATCCCCCTTGCCAGTACTTAACCGTACTGACCCACGAATCTCTTTCGTGGCTGCAAATTCCAACTTGCAGTCAACATGTTTGAAGTCTGACGACGTTAGCTTGGGAATCCCTCCGGCTTGGCCTGGGAAGGGATTGGACGCCTTCGGTTATCTTCAGGACTCTTAGTCCAATTTGGATCTTGTCCGTAGCCGGACGTTTGGTTCTTCCGCTGTTATTTGGATCTTTGTAATGTATCAGTTGTAACCCCGGCTCGTTTGAGTCATCTTGTATCTATCTGTTTCTGTTGTAATTGTGGATTATTCGTGAACTATTGTAATGTTATCATAAATGGCAACCTGGAATCGGTTATTATGTGGATTTTGGCGGGAATGCTGAAATCTGCATAGTGCCCGATCTCGGGGCGTCACAATTGTGCTGTTTTCCCCAGCATTGGTCTCACAACTGTTGGGTGTGGTTGCTATATTAATATAGCGGGGTGCAAGCCTATTTCGTCTAATACACAATGGAAAATAACATGGAGCGATGAGAGCATCAGCCACCCAAACACCATGCATGTCCTCCACACCTTGTTGTCTTTTCTCTCTCGCGCGCGCGCAACACACTGCTGTCGCACCCGGACTTCTAGAGGATACTCGCAGTTCCGTTGAACATTAGTTGATTGGATTACGGGGCTTACCGGCACCCGCATCTCTTACGAGTAGGCCAACACACGTATGTGTGACAACCAACCCCTACTGTTCATCGTCTACGTAAACCATCCCATAGAAATCAGGACACTACCATTGACGTACTTCATACCATACACACATGGTACGTCAACGGCGTTTAACAGAATGATAACACAACATATCTCTAAGACATAAATAAATAGAAATAAGTTGCAAATAGCTCTCACTAGAGAAGAGATAGCAAATACAATCATCCAGAGGACACATGTCCCTACATATCATCATTACATCTCAGCGGAAGCATTCAAAGGGTCTGAATACAGACAAATCCAAATAGGCTTAAGAAGCCGGGAATGAAAGGAAAACGGAGCCCATCCACGTAGTCTCGGATCCTGCCCAGGTCCGCTATCTACTCGTCAGCAGCCTCGTCAAACTCCACGTAGTAGCCATCACGGGGATCCTCGTAAGCGTAGTCTGCGGAAACCACAGCCCCAAAGGGGTAAGTACATAAACGTACTGGCAAGCAAGACTCACAGTTCACCAAAGTGTAACCCGTCAACACCAAGCACAGATGCTTTGGGTTCAACGGAAGAAAAGGGGATACAAAAGATGCGGCAGCTGGCTGCACTAACCAACTACAGAACATGATACAACTTTCGGCTAACAGAAAGAAGATAAGATAGCGTATCGTAACCAACTATAACTAACCACCAAACAAACCCATCCTGGATCTCGCCCCTTATCCAAAGAAGCAATCCGAGGATAACTCACACAGTTGGATTAATGATGGGTCAAGTTGTTGTGTCAATAAATCTATTACTAGTCAGGTTATCATTAGTTAGGTGTAAGTTGTTCTGAGTACTTGTTAGCCAGTACTTTCACCAAGTTAACCATAACCGCGGAAAACACGGCTTCTCGAAAAGATTTATCCCTGCAGGGGTGCACCAATTTGGCCGTACACGTAAGAATATCCCGCCAGACGGGAATCAAACCCACCAAGCGAGGCACTCTACACAACTCAACTCTTCTTCGCATCAAGCCCAAAGAACCACGTGCTGTGCGTGCGCGGCTAATCGAGCCCCACGAAGAAAAGCGGACCCTCATAGCACTCTAAGACCACGCCGCCCTAAATGCCGACTACAAAAGTTCCACCCTGGCCTCGGGTTCGTACCTGCATATGAGTGCATCAAATAGAAAGCCCGAACTAAATGTGGCGATTTGGACGAGATGCGAATCGAATCAAATTGAGGGGGGCACCCATACACACTTCCCACATGCGGGTAGTGCTCTCATCATGGATCAGTAGACAAGACCCTTTTCCTAATTAGGGTCGACACTAGCAGGCCTCAAAACCACGCCGGGCCTCCTGCCGGTGCCTTATCCTCAAATTATTATTACCTCAAGATTAACAGGTTGTTGTTTAACATCGAGCCCCAGAACATAATGAGAGATATAGTAACAGAAAGTAACGGGTAACAGACTCGAGCATAAACAACCCTAAGCATGCTAGTAAGACACGGGCAACAAGCAATGGGGTTATAGGTGTGGAGGTGAGGCTATATCAGGGTTAAAGGATAACATGTGATAGGTTCGTAACAGAAGCAACTACTCATATGGCTAGCAGAATAGACAACGGAAAGTATCGGTATCCAATGTTGAAAGGAACACAATGGTTCATGTGAGTGAATACTTGCCTGCAAACTCAGCAGCCTGGTACTGAGCTAGATCCTCAGAAGGGGTGTCGTAAGTATCGTCTGTCTCAACGTCGTCGTCTATCCGAGAAGAGGCAAACAAACAACGCAGAGAGATAAACAATCAATAACATGGCATAATGCACAATCATGGGATGATGCATGCCAATTTAATTGATGCATCAAAATAAACTAATTGGTATGGTAACAACATGATTAAATGGACCCACATGCAATTTGAGTTGCATATGGAAAGCCCATGAATTATGGTTGGAATAATTGTTTTACAACTAATCAACAGGTGAAAGTGGATTAGTATGATGCATGGATGAGGAAAACAGAAAAATAACAACAATAGAACAATTTTGAAATAAGGTTTACCAAGTTTAGAAATTTATTTATTAAATTAAGAAATTTTGGTTCCTTAAAGGTGTCACACAAGCATTTGTTGTTTTCAGCAATTTAAATTGTTCAAAACAAATAAAAAAATTCATATTTGGAAAGAGCACAAATTTTTTGGTGGAATACATGTTTCAATTATTGAAAAAGGATTTAAGATGAATTATTTATGAATTAAACAAGTTAAACAAGATTTAAATGAATTAAATTCAAGTTTGAATTTATTTGAATTTTTATTTGATCAAAACATAAATTCAAATTCACATTTGAAAAGTTTATACTTTTCTAGTTTGAAAACATATTTTACATGTTCAAAAATAATTTAATTTGAGCAAGTTATGAATTTAGCAAATTTAAATGATTTAAACAAGGTTTAAATTATTTAAGCAATTTTAATTAATCAAAACATGAAACAAAATTTATATTTGGACAGATGGTTCAAAATGGCATGGAAAACATATTTTATTTATGTTATTTGGATTAAGTATGAATTAGTTATGCAATTAATCAAATTTTAAATGAATTGTTTGAATTTGAAATTTGAGTGCATTTGAATTATTCAAAACAGAATAAAAATGTTATAAACAGGTAGAGAATTAAATTTGGTTCAACAAACATATTTTATTTATATTAATTGGATTTGTAATTTAAAAGTTATTCACATTTTAAATTTGAGAACCAATCTGTAAAAGAAATAAGATTTAATTTAAAAAGAAAAGGCAGAAAAACCTTTGTTACTCCGCAGTGGCTAGCCACTGCCACTGACAGAGGGCCCAAAGGCTGCGTGGCAGCACAGGTGGCAACAGAGGCCACCTACAGGTGGGCCACGCCTGTCAGTTGCCCAATGAAACAAAAATGTTGAGTTTATTCGCGAGCGCCGGGGCTCGAACCCTGGCCTCGAGCGCGCGCGCACTGCACTGCTACCACTGCGGTGTGCGATTCGACCTTGTCAGTATAGCACGCGCAAACATGTTATTGTTCAGTTAGCGAATCTGAACTTTTAACTGACGAACTTTTTCTGAACTTCGACAGGAAGTGGACGGTGGCCGGCGGCGAGCCGCAGATGCTCGCGGCCGTGCGCGTGTTAGGTGTGCTGTGCTAGCGTGCTGGTGTGCGTGCTTGCGCAAGGCAGAGAGGATAGGAGGAGAGGTGGAAGGCACGGTGGTGCTCACCGGCGGCTGGAGTGGAAGCAGCGGCTCGGGGCAGAACGGCGGCGTCGACGTCGAGGACGGCGGCGTGGCTACAGGCCCCCTTGGGCTCAACGGAGATGTCGAGGACGTAGAGGGGAGTACGGCGGATCCGTTCCAGCTGCTAACCGGAGGGAAGCGAGGGCCTCCCGGCGGCGATCTCCATGGTTTCAGACACGGCGGCGCTCGGTGTGGTTGCAGAGGTTCAGGGAGGAGGGGTTAGTGGCAGAGAGAGGGAGGCGACGGCGCTCTGCAAGGGAGGAGGAGTGGTAGGTGGCTAGGGCAGCGCTCCGGGGACCTAGGGTTGGCTATATAGGCATAGGGGCGCGAGCTCGGCCGTTCACTGTCGACGGCGTCGACGTGGATAGGCGCGATGCGCGGCCGTACGCGAGGAAGGAGCTGGCGAAGGGGTAAGTGGCAGTGGGCTGCTTTGGGTGGGCTGGGCCTGCCCACTGCCTCTCTCTCCCCCGTTTTCTTTTTTAATTTTTTCTGTTTCTTTTTTTTTTTTTGCTGAAATGAAATAGGAAGAATAGATAGGTTTTGGTGTTAGAAAATTTTAGAAAAAAATTTGGTTAAGTTAGTTATTACAATAGCAACTAAATGCCAACTTTTGTTTTCAAAAAGTTCAAAAATACAATGCTGTTTGTAATTTGGTTCAAATTTGGGTGAATTTGATTATTTAGTGAAATATTGAAAACAAGGTTTGAATAGGGTGAACCCTATAGTTTAAATGGAACAAAAGGGGTAGAATGTTTTGGTAATTTTCATAATTTCATATTGGGTGCTGTTTGTAACATGTGATTTGAATTTTGAATGCAATTTGTATTAAGTGGATTATTAAAGAACAAATAAATAGTTGAGCTTTTTATTTTTCATGGAAACAAAAGGATGTTTTATTTGAACTTTTTATTTGGAAAGTTGTAACATAACAAGTATGAACAAGCATTTGAACTATTGGTTTGAATTTCAATTGTGAAAACAAAGGAAAACAGATGCAAACCAAATGAAAACAAATGCAAACAAAGTAATGAGTATGATGACATGATGCAACACTTTAATTTAAACAAGAAGCAAACATTCTAAATGGAAGTTTTCATACTTGGGATGTTACAACTGCCCCCTTCTTCTCGCTAGCGCTGGGCCCCAGACTACACTGGCCTTGGCCTGGGGCGTGGCATCTAATTCCTTCGTTAAATTTAGCTACTTTAGCTTTTTTTTTCACTGTTATGCACTGTAGCATGAAATTGGCCGGGTGCTTTGCTCTATCCTGACTACGCTACTTGGCGGAAGATCATGTTGGGCCTTACAAAATTCTCCATCACAAGCTAAAACAAAAACATGCCTCCATTTGGAGCAACGGAGTACAAGTTTTTGCTAAGTCCCAAGTTGCATTTTCATATGGCCATCCTCTAGAGACCTAGGAAAAAGCAGAGCTCTCGCGTGGCCAACCTTCATTTTTTTTTCATAGAAGGCGACAAGCGTTGCTTCTTTTCATTAAGAAGAGGGAACCAGACAAATGACGGAGAGATTAGATGTACTATTTAGAAACAAGAAAGCTAGAACAACACGAGGGGGAGCAGAACATGACACACCGCAACAACCTCGCAGGGAGGGCCTTCAACACTCATCATCTTCCGGTTACTGCTGGACACTAGTGCGCTAGAGGCAACACCGGCGTAGACGAAAAGTTTTAATCAGACGGCATTAACCAAGATGGTGTTGGAGCAATGGAAGGGCAGCACATCGCCGAGTCCACACCCAGACGAAGAGCCATGCGCAGCCGAGGCTTTACACAACATCCACAGCGAATTAAAGGGCATCACGTAGCCGAGTCGATACCCGGAAAGCCTCACCACCACTAGCCCGAGTTGTTAACCGTCTTAAGTGGAGAGCCTCCAGGCCCTCCGTAAAAGCTCGAGCATGGACACCAAGAGGATAGGCCAAAAGCCAACCTCGGAAGAGCACCAGGAGAAAGAAGAAAAACAGGAAGCAGCACCATCATCCCCATAATCACGAACCACAAACCGGGCAGACAACCTACAAAAGGTCAGAGGCTCCAAATACTTCACCTCCAAGGAGGTAGCGATGTCTGAGACGCCGTCGAAGTCCAATCCCTAGAAGGATCACATGATTTCGCCCGGAGCGGTGGCCAACCTTCATGAAGGTGACACCAACACAAGTTTCTTCCACCTAAAAATCAATAATCGTTATCGAAAATAAATTATTCACCGTATCAAGCACAATGGTGGTTGGACCACGGAGCACGCCGACAAGAATGCCATTGTACAGGAGCACTTCTGTACATGCATGTGCAGAGGCACACACCACCCATTGATCTTAATTTGGAGGCACTTCCAAATCTGTTGGATACTTGGATGAGCTTGGCAAGAGGTTCTCTATGGAGGAGGTGCACCACGCCATCCATCAGTTGCCCGGCCGGATGGGTTCTTGGGTGCGTTTTCAGAATGTCATGGAATGTTACCAAGCTAGACATCAAGGCAGTGATCAATCAATTAGCCCGACACCAACCTCCACGGGTTAAATTCAACGATCATTCGTCTATTTCCAAAGGACTGTGGACGAAATCTCAGACTATTGTCTAATCAGCACCAACCATGCCGTGAAAAAAATTGCACATTAATTCTCTAATCATCGGGCTCAAAGCACTTTCATAAAGAAAAGAACCATCCATGAAAAATTCCCCTAAGGAAAGCATCCGATTTGATTATATCGAACTATCTCATTGACCGCCTCCGTTACCTCGGATACCCTTCCCGATCTTGTGATTCGGTAACATCCGCGGACATATAGGCGGGCAAAATAGATATGTACGGTTGGAGATGCTCAAAGATGTTACAAGAAGACGGACATTTGTCCAAGGATGGTTTGCAATAGCTAGCCAAGACGTCAAAGGTTTGCTTGTTCATTTCCTTAGTTCACACCAACCACACGGGGTAGCTGATCAAACTAGCTGGGAGAACGGAGAAAGGGCGCAGGTTCGGTGATGATGTGGCGGCGCGAGGGTCTGTTGCGCAAGTGGCATTGCAAGACCCGGCCTTCGCCCACGGGACCATACAAGCGTTCAGATTCGTGGGGCAACAACACAACAGCAGCCTGCGGTTTATTTTAGTAGTCACTCCGCAAAACTGAAAAATATCTCGGATGAGGGTGGTCGAATTTGGAATCACAAACACTGGAACAGGTCAAAGATATTGCATGGTTTTACACCATTACTGTATGACACGAATTGTTAAAGCCTTTAAACTTTTGGTTAAGTTATCGAGAGAACCTCGAGTGAGCTTGCTATGAACATTAATGTCATGTCTACAAGTTGTAGAGATTCTATCAGAAGAAAGACTATATTGTGACAGGACGAAAATCATATACATATGAGCTTGCGTTCACTTCCATTATACCTCCAACACTTCCACCAGATTAAAAAAGACGTGTGCTGTGGACATCAAGCCCTGTGTTCTGCACAAGAAGGTTAACCTCTGTTTTGAGGAGACAGGTTCTTCTACGGTAACAAAACCAGATAATTCCCCATGTCTCATACCTCAACTACGATGTGTTGAATGTGTTTGCCAACAGTGATCAAATGGAACTACTGCAGGGAGAAATAGCTAACTTTATTCCCTAAAAAATTAAGCAATACTGTATTTCGACTATGAATTTAACATGGTAGTATTTGTGGTGAAGATAATTACCATGGCCTGTAAAAGAACGGCGCCTTTGTTACCCTGCAATAAAATAGAAATTCCCATCTTCCAGCAACTCTTGGCTCCAGTTGACCAAGATCTTCAATAGACAGAGAAAATAATCCAACCATGTGCTAACTATGGAGCTTAACAAATGATTCGACAAGTGGATTAACAAGCTGAGGTGCTTCGTCCTGCAAGCACAAATACTAACAAGTGAGGCAGATGTTGCCTGATGCATATAGATTGCTGCTAAAAATACTAGGTAGGTTGCAACACAAAATATTCGACTAAATCCAGCTGTTTGATACAAGACCTGTGGGCAGTGTCCAACATTTGGTAAGACAACAAAATCTTCAACAGCATCAAAAGATCCATAGGCTCTTCCAAGCTCCACAGGCTCCCATGGATCCTTCTCACCCCAAGCTACCAAAACTGGACACTGCACAAAATCAAAGTATTCCTAAGAAAATCGAAAGAAAAGAACCATCACAAAACTAAAGTATTCCTAACCTTCACCATGGGAAGTAGATCTTCAGGTAGAGGACCTCCAGAGTAGCAGATGAACTCAAGGAATACATCCACTGCTCCAGGATCAAGCCCTGGCTGCAGAATAAACTGAACCAACTCATCCGTGACAGCGGATGTATCATGGTAGCACTGGAATTTTATCAGAATTAGAAAAGACATAAACATGGGAGAATAAGTTTCTATATAACGTTACCATATCCAACTGATCATTAAATAAGTGAACAAGAAAAATGAATTCTCTACTTCAGAGACAATTAAACTAAAGCATCTCCATGCTTCACTGAAAATATAAATGACACAAAGCTCCTGCCTTTGCATGTAGCAGTTTTAATTGCAAGTCATGAAAAAAAAAAATCTAAGAGCACATAATTAAGCCAGATGAAATTGTCCATTGGAATGTAAAAGGCATCACATATTTTCTATGACATGCATGTGTTCATTTGTTCGCTTATCAAATTTAATTTAACGCGCCATCAGCCCATCACACTCCTTTTACTGAATGACGACCATTAGGTGACAAAGGTTATCTTATACCAACTTCTAACAAAAGAGAAAAAAAAATCAACAAGCTACCCTACCGTTTCCATGGGGTTATGGGGGAAACACACATATTGCTGGAAGCCTGGAACGATATACACTTTGCACTCTTCTTATCAACAGGAATCTATATCCTGAGTTCCTAACTTACTGATTCCGTAGTCTCCACCGATGGAACTGTTCAGTGTCTTTTCCTGGTATTACGTCTCTGAAGGAACATGTATTTATGCAAACATATCATCACCGCATGGAATGGGTAGCTCTTCTAGACTTCTACTTAAACAATGTTGCTACACAATAAGGTTGCAGCCCGTCTGTAGGAGGTTAGGATCTTGAGCTTGTGCAACATGTGTGCACTCATAAGTTAGGGAGCACATCATCCTTTCTTAGTAGAAATTTTGCACTTATCCATGGAATGACTCAATAGTACTTTGTTTAGGGCTTATGCTTATGGTAGCTTCCAGGTCAAACGTATAGGCTCTTGATACAGTAATGTTTGTGGCAAGGATTTTTTTTTTCTCCGCGTATGATTTGATTGGAGCAATGCCGATCTCTGTTTTTTACTTAATTCAAGAGGTACCCGGTCTGAATATTACATTTATATATTTTTTATATGCCATATATTATGTTTATGTAATTTGTAGCATCCCTTTTAAATATGGCCGGTTAAAATAATCACCTGAGAGAGAATATTTTTCACAGATTCTGGTGTTGCAACAGCTTTAAAGAAGAGCTTCCCAACAACAGTGTTCCTGACAACCAGAAAAGGCACTATAATGCACAGCTTGTGAGCACCAAATTCATGACAGAAAATGAAATGTGATTTACCTTAGAAGATTTTGAAATGATCTGATGAAAGGCTTTCCATACCATGGCTGCTTGCTAATATGAAGCATCCTTAGTGAAATATCCAATAAGACAATACCCTTGCAGGTTTGAGGTTCGAAAACAGCGGCCTGCAGACCAACGAGCCCTGCATGATAATGTAACAACTACAAGGATTCACAAACTTGTTTTTACTTAAAGAAATTGTCTCCAGTGACATATATAAATATAAACATAAGATTGGTGATCAAAATGTTATTTTAAACAACATCACTCATTTAATCGTCATGATAATAATAAAAACGATGATTTTCAAATCTGCTGTGAGTGTCTAACAAAAAATGATTTTGAAAGCCCAAAAGAATAATGTGATTGTGGGCATGGCTCCCTGACCTTGTTGGGGTTGCAATTTTGCAATATGCTGATGATAAGGTGCTATGCATTTCTCATGATCCTGAGAAGGAACTAAATCTGAAACTTCTCTTATATCTTTTTATGTTAATGTCTGGCCTTAAAATTAATTATATGTAAAGTGAGATTTTTGTTGTGGGTGCTGATATTCTGTAGTTGAGTTTTATGCAAATATGTTTCACTATCAGGTTGGGAATCTACCTACGAAATATTCGGTAATGCCTGTAACTATTGCTACTTTGAAAAGCATTGATTGGGACTTTCTGGATAACGTGTTGGTTAGTAAACTAGATGCTTGGATTGGAAGTGCTTCTTCCTCTGGTGCAAGACTCACTCTCCTTGAATCTAGCATATCTATTATCCCTTTTTATCATATTTCAATGTTCCTTTTGAATAAAACCCTTATTGAGAAAATAGATAAACATAGGAGATTTTTTTTGCCTGTGACAAAACGAAAAGGGAAATAGTTTTTGGTGAAGTGGAAAATAAAATGTAAATCAAAGAAGGGGGTTCAGGAGTGAAAGATTTGAGCAAGCAGAATATCAGTCTTTTGCGCACATGGTGGTGGATATTAGAACTCCAACTGGTCTTTCGCAAACAATTATCAAAAGCTAAGTATCTGCATAAACAGTCTGTTGCTACTGTGAGACCCATATTTTCTGATTCTCCTTGTTGAAAGGCTCTTTTAAAAGTGAAAGATGTTATTTGATGGGGAGGGAAGTAATTCTTAATGATGGCTCTATAGTTATATTTTGGAAAGATCCTGGCTGGACAACTCTACCTTATCCTTATCTGAATCTTATCTGGAGCTTTTTGATATCTGTCAGGAACAAGACCTTACTGTTAAAATAGTTTTTTTTTTAGGCTTTACTGTTAAAATAGTGATTCAGAGGAATGTGAATGTGACTATTCCATTCAGAAGAAGGCTACAGTTTGGTTACTGGAATAATGAAATTATATTCAAAATGCCGTACGAAGTCTATCTTTATCTTAAGTTGCTGATGGGATCGTTTGGTCCTCTCTTAAGAAAATGTTCACCACAAAATCTATGTATACTTTTCTGGAGAAAGATATTGCTGGGCTGAATTATCTCTACATTTGGAAAGCTAAAATTTCTTTGAAAATTATAATTTTATTGTGGCAAATGATGCAAAATGCTGCGCTAACTAGGGAAAACATGAGGAAAAGAGAATGGCCAGGTTCCCCTCTGTGTTCTTGTAGTGATCATGTTGAAACTGCCAATTACCTTTCTTTTACTTGCTCTTTTGCTCGTATTGTCTGGGAGGTTGTTGGTTTGGTCCTTGGTACAAATTCTTTTCCAAGATATGTTTGGCAAAAGTTTTGCATGGCTTCATGCTTTCTGGCCTGGGGGTAGAAAATTTATACTCTCCTGTTGGCGGTTGTTTGTTGGCCGATCTGGATCACAAGGAACAAATCACGTTTGAGAAACATGTGATGAAATATGTGCTGGAGTTACACAGATGATGAAGACTGCTGCTGAGTTGACGTCAAGGATGGCTGGATCTACAAATAATGCTGCTGGACCTTGTCTCGGGATTATTGGAGCTTAGCCTTACTTCATAGATGCCTGTGTCTTTTGGCTCATGTTTTATCCTGTGTAAATATGTTATCTTTCCTAATACTTCCAAACTCTGAGTTGTTTCGGTGGTAGTAGGTTTTTGTCCCATAGGAGTGATTCGATGTCGAGTACTCGCAGCGGATTTCCTATTACAAATAATTTCTTTTAGAAGAACTTCGTATTTTCATTAAGTGATTAATGGAAAGGGGATTAGCCCCGTTGGAAAAGTTCTAAGCTAGGGCAGTCAGCATCTTGGCCAATCTGTTTCCAATGCACGAAACATGTTTGCTCAAATAACCAAGGGAAATTCAGTAGAAATGTGCTCTGGAAAGTGGCAGAGTGACTATCAACTATTGTAAAAGTAACCAGCAATGTTCTGCAGATGAATTCATTGGCTATATAAACAGATTGTTCCATTTCTGTGGATAAGCATCCAACATACCTCCGATTGAATTGCATATGAAGAAAGCATCACTCTTGACAACTTCAGCACAAAACGTATTCAACTGTTCTCCCCAAGTCTCAAAAGTATAAAAGCTCTCTTCAAACTCGCGTGGATTAGGCTTGTCAGAGTAGCCATAGCCAATTAGATCAATTGCATATACTCTATTTGCCATGGCAAGAACAGGGATATTTTTCCGCCAATGGTCACTGAGAAAAAACTAAGGAAATAAGTACATAGATGATAACGAAAAGAAAGTCAGCTAACATACAGAGCCTGAGGAGAGAAAACATAAGGATCCTAACAAAAGTACTAACATAGCTTATGATCAAACAGTTTGTTATTGCAAAAACAAATACATCTTGAGTTTTCATCATGCATGTTGTAGTACATTGACAAATAGGAAGATGCAAAGAGAACAAACAAATCTAGAGTCTAGACGAATAGATTGCTAGTTCAGATAAAAATTCCTCAAAATAGTAGGCCCAACAATTTTACTGGTAAATCTTTCTCATATAATTTTATTCATCATCATATGACCAAAATCTCAGCTTAGTAAGCTAAACCTCCTCTTCCCATGACATTTCCGATTGTCATCTTATTGTAGTACTATGAAGAACAGTGTGTCGACCGTACATACAGCTATATGAGGATTTGGTATCAAAGTGTAACAGCAATTGATAAAACGGAACTACTGTGTTACCACACTACAATGTCCGATGCATGTCCAATGTGTGATCCGGTGGACTGCTGTGGTTTAAAGAAAAATCCGACGGGCTGTGTGCTGTATCGTCCTCGTTTCGGACAGAAACCGTCGTACGTGTAGCAGGGCTCTTAAAAAATATATTTATGGTGAAAGGTTAAAGAACGCCCCATGATCACTGGAGAAGTTCACTTTCCTGCAAATACTAGTAGTAAACTGTAGATAGAATGTGTGTAACCGATGTGCACCTGTTCGCTCCGAAACCATGAATTAGAACCAATGCAGGGCCAGACGTTCCGGCGTACTGGTAGCGAATGTTGTAGCCCTTCCAATTCCATGTGCTGCACACAAACAAGTAAACGAGGAACGACCGTTCCATTATCATTCAGAAAGAAACAGAACGAAGCAACCAGAACTCAGGAAATAAACTCAGGAATTGGAGCTGCCCCTGCGTGCGCTGACCTGGTATGCGGTCGGGGCAGGGGCTCCGACGGAGCGGTCGGCGGCGGCGCGGCGGCGAGGCTCTCCTCGACCGGGTCGGCCTTGGAGGCCTCGGCCCGCAGCCGAGCGCGGGGCGCGTTTCCAGAGGGGAGCCACGAACGCCTCGAGAGCCGCGACGACAGGGGGCAGTGGTAGGCGGACACGCCAGCAGTCGTGCTGCGGCGATGAACGGAGAGGGAGGCCACGGGGAGGGGGTTGGGTGGGGCCGCGCACGCCATCCTGCCGGGCTCACGGCGCTGCTCGAGACTGGAGGAGACAAGAGGAGAACGGAACCAGATCCTGCCGGGCGAATCGTCAGTCTTGCATGTCTGATGGGCGTTCCGCCGCGTGGGCGAAACGGGACGGCGGGAGCAGGGAGGCGCTGGCGCGCGGGCGGATGAGTCAACAGTTTTTGTGAGCCACAGCCGAAGAACTCACGGAGGACACGATAAGAATGGGCCGGGTTATGGACCCGGCCCAAGTTTTGAGGCCCATGGGACGCACGGGTCAGCCATTCAAAATACTCCCTCCGATTCTTTAAAAAAAATGTCGGAAGTTACCCTATGAGTTATATCTATCTTAGTTGTTTTCTCACGACACTTTTTTAGAATTGGAGGAAGTATAAACTATCTTCAGTGCTAGCAAAATACCCATGCGTTCTAACGGGTGAAAGAAAGTTAAATAGTTCTTGTGAAAATAAAATATTATGCACGGCCACGGTCCTTTCAACTACCTTTTTAAAATATAATGCATGTAAAAATTGATATGTATAAAATAGATACGTACAATATTGAAGAGCACACTTAGCAAAAAATTGTATTGTAGAAACACTAAATATTTCAATTCTATGTGGTTCATATGTTATTTCCTACTTAACTAAAATCTACTCTGTGTGGCGCTAAAGATAAAGTTGAAAATGAACAACTACGTATGCACCTCTTTGATTTTGCTGAACTGGTTAGTCTTTATTCGGCATCATTGTGTCAAGGTTATGTTGGTTGATTTTGTAGAACATTGACATAATCAATCAATCGGTGATATGTAGAAGTGAAACACATGTATTGAAATAAGATTTAGATATGGTTACATGCAACATCACCTCTGATTATGATCCATATGATGTCTTGTGAGTAGTTCGTTTAGTTCTTGAGGACATGGAAGAACTCATGATGTTAGTAGTGGAATTATGTTGAAGTAATATCTAGTGGTATGATATTTAAGTTGTGGTGTTATTCTTCTAGTGGTGTCATGTGAACGTCGACTACATGACAGTTCACCTTTATGGTCCTAGGAGGATGCATTGTGTATTTGTCTACTAATTGTGTGGTTGTCAGAGTGACAGAAAACTAAACCTCCGTTAGGAAACTAATGCACGAGGGAGTGTAGAATCTCAGAGTTTTAATGTCGTGGTTAGATTTATTTTAATTACTTTCTTATATTTGCGGATGCTTACGAGTATAATCACAAGTATGCATTAGTCCTAGTTGGGCAGTGCATTAGCATAGGTTCACCCACACAACACTTATCGAAACAATAAATATTAATCAACCGTATGAAACGAAATCACTTGACGAAATTCCCATGTGTCCTCGAGAACTTTTGGTAATCATAAGTAGAACAACCGGCTTGTCTTGTGCTCTCAATAGATTGGGTCACTCGCTGCAATTATATTTACTGTCTTTTATTTACTCGCACTTTATTTATCTGCTATATCAAAACCACCAAAAACCCGTTTGCTAGTGTTTACAGTGAATCCTCTGTCCAACCTGCTTTTCAACACCTTCTGCTCCCCGTTGGGTCGACACTCTTATTTATCGAAAGTACTACGATAGACCCCCTGTACTTGTGGGTCATCAAGACTATTTTCTGCCACCGTTGTCGGGGAGTGAAGCGCTATTGGTAAGTGGAATTGGTAAGAGAAACTTTTATTGTGAGTGTTGTTTTTATTTATGTCTGCTGTTTTATCTCATTATGGAGAATTCTTTTTGTTCTCTGTTTAGGGGTACTACTCATGTTACTGCTAGGGTAGTAGGTGACCCGTTATCTGCTGAATTAGATCCTTATAAAATACCTATCAATTTTTTTGGACGTGTTGTGGATAACTGCTATTATGGAGATGGAACTGTCCATCCCGGTGATCATTTGCTCTTTTATACATGAATTATGCGAGTTATTCAGGTGTGCAGGTATTACAATGGATCAAGTTAAAAGGAAATTATTCTCTTTATCGTTGAAAGGTAGAGCTACTGAATGGTTTAAATTACTGAAGAATGGTGAATCTGTTGGATGGGAGAAAATTGTACCTCCCTTTTATTCTAAATTCTATCCTCCCAGTGAGATTCATAAAGACCGGAATCAAATACATTATTTCTGGCCTCATGATGGAGAGAGTATTGCCCAAACTTGGGGGATAATGAAGTTATTATTGCTTAAATGTTCCGTTCATGAGCTCCCGAATAATATTGTTATCAATAATTTTTATGCAAGGCTTTCTCTTCATGATAAGGATTTATTGTATGTTTTTTGTTCTGAATCGTTCACACGTATGAAGGAAGAAGCTAAATGGGATCTTCTTGGCCGTATTCAAGAAAACACTGAAGGATGGGAGAATGACAAAGGTAGAAAGTCAGGTATAAATTATGATTATGAATGCATTAAAGCTTTTATGGGAACTGATGATTTCTGTAATGTTAGTGTTGTTTGTGGTCTTGATTCTCAAATCTTTGCAAATTGTCTTAAAGCATTTGCCTCCTATCTTTATATTCCTAAAAAGGAGTTGAGCAAGTATCATGCACCTTATAAAGATATTGTTCCTACTAGAAATATAGAAGTGCATGATGTTAATCCTATTGTGCCTGAGCCTTATATTGAGAAAATGCCTTTCCATGCTAAGGTAAAAGAACACTCTATTATAGCTAGTGTGGTTAACAAGAGTATAAAGAAATCTATTGAACCTGATGAACAAATAACCGTTGAACCTGCAGTAGCAATAGTGAAAGACCGTGTCTGTGGAAATGTAGAGGATGAACATATTGTCTTATGTGAGGATGCTTCTAATATTGTCTCACATCCCAATAGACCTAAGAAAACTAGTGTTCATGTGCTTTCTGTTAAGATTGTTGATCATTGCTATTATGGTTTGTGTGGCATTGGTGCATGCTCTAGTGCTATTCCTTATGAGCTTTATAAAGAATATATGCATGAAACTGGTTCTTGTGAGCTTAAAGATATTGATGTGGTTATTCATCTTGCTAATAGAGAAACTATCTTTCTGATTGGTATTGTTAGAGATCTGGAAGTTTTATGTGGTAAAACTAAATATCCTACTGATTTTCTGGGTAAGGCTGCTAGTAAAACTTGTCTTATTATTTTTGGTAGACCTTTCTTGAACACTTGTGGTGCTATTATAGATTGTAGGAAGGAGAAGATATTGACTAAATTTGATGGAAAATTTTATGAGTTTAATTTCTCCAAATTTGCTAGAGCTCCTCATGAATCTGAATTGCCTAATGAAATTTTTTGAGTTGAACAGCTTGCCTCTATTGCTCTTGCTCCTAACAATCCTTTGCAGCAATATATGGAGGACCATGAAAGTGAGGTCTTTATGGAAGAGAGAAATGAGATTGATGATATTCTTCTTCGTCAACCGGTGATACTGAAACATAATTTACCTGTGGAGGACTTGGGTACCACATTACCACCCAAGGAGGATCCTGTTTTTGATTTAAAACCTTTGCCTGATGATCTTAATTATGCTTATATTGATGATAAGAAAATATATCCTGTTATTATTAGTTCTAAACTTTCAGGTGAAGAAGAGGAAAGATTATTGGGAATATTGAAGAAACACCGTGGAGCTATTGGATATACTCTTGATGATTTGAAAGGGATTTCTCCCTCTATATGCCAGCATGTTATTAATATTGAACCGGATGCAAAGCCAGTAGTTGAACATCAACACCGTTTAATTCCTAAGATGAAGGAAGTGGTAAGAAATGAGGTATTAAAACTCCTTGATGATGGTATTATTTTTCCTATTGCTGATAGTAGATGGGTGAGCCCTATGCATTATGTTCCTAAGAAGGGAGGAATGACTGTTGTGCCTCATGAAAAGCTTATTCCTCAAAGAGTAGTAGTTGGTTATAGAATGTGCATTGATTTTAGGAAAGTTTACAAGGTTACTAAGAAAGATCATTATCCTTTGCCTTTTATTGATCAAATGTTAGAGAGGTTGTCTAAGAAAACTCATTTTTGCTTTCTTGATGGTTATTTGGGTTTTCTCAAATTGCTGTTAGGAAGCAAGGTCAAGATAAAACAACCTTTACTTGTCCTTATGGTACTTATGCTTATAGGTGTATGCATTTTGGTTTGTTTAATGCTCCTGCTACGTTTGAAAGATGCATGCATGCTATTTTTCATGTTTTTTTTGAAGAAATTGTGGAAGCATTCATGGACAATTTCTCCGTCTATGGAACTTTTTTTGATAACTGCTTGCACAACCTTGATAAAATTTTGCAGATATGTGAGGAGACTAATCTTGTTCTTAATTGGAAAAAATGCCACTTTATGGTGAATGAATGAATTGTTCTTGGGCATAAAATTTCTAAAAGAGGTATTAAAGTTGACAGAGCTAAAGTGGAAGCAACAGAGAAAATGCCCTGTCCCAGGGATGTTAAAGCTATTCGTAGTGTTCTTGGTCATGCTGGTTTTTATAGGAGGTTTATTAAAGATTTCTCTAAAATATCAAAGCCTCTTACTAATCTTCTTCAAAAGACGTACCTTTTGTTTTTTATGATGATTGTAAGGAAGCTTTTGAAACTTTAAAGAAGGCTTTAACTACTGTTCCTATTGTTCAACCACCTGTTTGGAATTTACCTTTTGAAATTATGTGTGATGCTAGTGATTTTGCTGTAGGTGTTGTTCTTGGACATCAAGTAGATAAGAAATTGAATGTTATTCATTATGCTAGTAAGACTCTTGATGCTGCTCAAAAGAATTATGCTACTATTGAAAAAGAGTTCTTAGCTGTAGTTTTTGCATGTGATAAGTTTAGACCCTATATTGTTGATTCAAAAGTTACTATTCATACTGATCATGCTGCTATTAGATACCGTATGGAAAAGAAAGATGCTAAGCCTAGGCTTATTAGATGGGTGTTGCTTTTACAAGAGTTTGATTTGCATATTGTGAATAGGAAGGGTGCTGAAAGTCGTGTTGCTGATAACTTGTCTAGATTGGAAAACATTGCTTATGACCATATTCCTGTTAATGATAGTTTTCCAAATGAACAGTTGGCTGCAATAAAGGTAAACTCTCAAGATAGTCCATGGTATGCAGGTTATGCTAACTTTATTGTTTCCAAGTATTTGCCTCCAACCTTTACAACCCAACAAAGAAGAAAATTCTTTTATGATTTGAGGCATTATTTTTGGGATGGCCCACACTTATATAAAGAAGGAGTAGATGGTATTATGAGAAGATGAGTTCCAGATCATGAAAAACGTGAAATATTGAGAAAGTGCCATGGTAGTGCTTATGGAGGACATCACGCTGGAGATAGAACCGCATAGAAGGTTCTACAATTAGGTTTCTATTGGCCTACCATCTTTAAAGATGCACGTAAATTTGTTTTATCTTGTGATGAATGTCAAAGAGTTGGTAATATTTCTAGACGTAATGAAATGCCTATGAGTTATTCTCTTGTTATTGAACCTTTTTATTGTTGGGGATTTGACTTTATGGGTATGTTTCCTCCTTCGAATGGCTACACTCATATTCTTGTTGTTGTTGATTATGTTACTAAATGGGTAGAAGCTATACCTACAAAAAGTGCTGATGGTGAAACCTCTTTAAAAATCCTTAAAGATGTTATTTTCCCTAGGTTTGGTGTACCTAGATATCTTATGACGTATGGAGGTTCTCACTTTATTCATGGTGGTTTTAGGAAAACCCTTGCTAAATATGATGTTAATCATAGAATTGCCTCAGCTTATCATCCTTAAACTAGTGGGCAAGTAGAATTATCAAATAAAGAAATTAAATCTATCTTGCAAAAGACTGTTAATAAATCTAGGAAAAATTGGTCTGATAAGTTGAATGATGCTTTATGGGCTTATAGAACTGCTTATAAAAATCCTATGGGTATGTCTCCTTATAAAATGGTTTATGGAAAAGCTTGTCACTTGCCTTTAGAATTAGAACACAAAGTTTATTGGGCAGTGAAAGAACTTAATGAAGATTTTAAACTTGCTGATAAGAAAATAATGCTTGATTTAAGTTCTCTAGATGAATGGAGATGTGAAGCTTATGAAAATGCTAGACTCTTTAAAGAGAAAGTTAAACAATGGCATGATAGGAGAATTCTTAAAAGAGAGTTTCATGTTGGTGAGAAAGTTCTATTGTATAGGCATCATCTTAGATTTTTTGCAGGAAAATTACTCTTGAGATGGGAAGGCCCTTATGTTATTGAAGAAGTGTATCGTTCGGGTGCAATCAAAATTGCTTCCCTCAAAGATAACACTACACAAGTGGTAAATGGTCAAAGACTCAAACATTATATTTTCGTGGATTCTTATGATGAAGATGTTGATATTATTCAAGTATTGACTCCAGAGAAGTTCATTAGAGGGAACATTCCAGAATCTGCAGAGTCCGTTTTCAAATAGGTAACAGTTCTGTTAAGAAAAAGTTCACGGATTACTTTCCATGTTATAAATTATTGATTTACGAAAAATATGAAGAATATCGAGCCGAAGAAGGTAGGAGATGGTGCCCGAGGGCACCACACCACCCTATGGTGTGGGCGCCCCAGAGCCCCTCTCCGACTCGTTTTCGACCTAGACTTTCCTTTCGTTATGTATGTTTCTGATATTTAACCCCCCGGACCCCTCGAGGTCCGTACATCATTTTCTCATCGTGTTTTTGTTTTGACCTGTTTCTACCAGGATCTGTTTTCAGTTTTAGAAGCACCATGGTCTCCGCCAACAACAACAAGGGGAAGGGGCCGAAGGAAGATGATCTCCATGATCGGAAGCCGGAGGAGGAGGTCGATAGTGGAACTGAAGGAGATGTAGAAGAAGACTCGCGCGTGCGCCCATGTGCTACCGTCGCAAGCATTGGAGTAGTAGCAAAACCCTTCAAGTTTAAGAAAGGAGCACAGATGAGCACCTGAGGGAAGGTCCCACGTCACTGCCTAGTCCCAGGGATACCACTTCCAAGTATTAAGAAACCTTTCCATACCTTAATTCATGAGTATCAATCTATGAGGGTACCCGAGGCAAAGTTGCCTTCTTGCTGGGATATGGATCATTCTAACCGTGCAGATGAAGAAAGCTCCTGGCCTAAGGAAGTGTGGGGGAAGAATCTTGATGGCTGGAATTCACCATCTGACAAGCACACAAACTGTATTGGGCACAATACAGATATGATGCATATGCTTATGTTCGCAATTGAAGATTTGAAGAAATCAATTGGTAAGATTATTGAGAAGGATTCACCACCATCACTGAAGAATTAGTTCTTCATTGGTATTGGCATCCCCTTGGCTTGTTCCAAGCTTGGGGGAGTGTCGCGGTATCACACCTTTATCTTTCACCTTTTTACCTTTTAGTAGAGTCATATCATGAATAGAGGAAATTTCGTATAGGATGGTTTGCAGTATGGAAGTATCACTCTTTAGTTGGTTATCGTTGTATCCTTTGGTTTGAGTTGCCATAATGGAATATTAATGAGAAGTTTCATCATTTACTTTCTACACTTTATTTTAGTTTGCAATTTTTGTTATATGGTTGATCTTGTTATTAGTACTAGAAGGATACCCCGCGCGTTGCGGCGAGATCCATTTTAGAACTATAATAAATTTCATATGCATCATTTCGAAGTAGAAGGAGAGGGTCTTGACGTATTTTTTCTAAAAACACATGTATGATAAATTTTCCCAACACATATGCATGAGAAGTTCCACCAAGTGGTTGAACAATAAAAAACACATGTATGATAAATTATGGATGATGGGTAGTTTCATGTGATTGTTAATAAATAAAAGTGGTGATGACATGGACAATTGATTGGTTAGAAGAATGGATGATGTGGATAGGTTGCATGTTGAGATAGAAAAATCATTAATGCATGTTAGTGGGGTTTTGCTTTATAAGAAGTATAGATTGGTATCAATATTGGAGCATCAAGTTAATCTAGTTGGTTTTGGCAAACTTAGCATTGGTTAGTAGCAACAATATGTTGAGACTTAAGTAAAAAAGAGGGAGTTGCATGTAGACATATTATTCCATGATCTTTCTTTCTTGTTAGCTCATAAGCTTAGTATTCTCAAGTAAAATTGTTTGTACCTTCAAGGAATATTGCATGATTGGTTTTATCATATGTATATTTGTTTGTTTTCCCTCAACTCTTATGCTTGCTACCTAGCCTTGCTAGCCAAAAACATGTACTTAGAGGGAATGCTTCTCGTGCATCCAAACCTTGAGCCCCAGAACCATACCATTTGTGTCCACCATACCTACCTATATGTGATATTTAACCGCCACTCCAAGTAAATTGCGTGTGTGCTACCTTTAAAACCTTCAAAATTACACCTGTTTTATGCCCCTGTTTTAGCTCATGAGGACGCAAATAGAGAATCTTTATCTCACTTGTTGATTGGACTTTACACACCTGGACTAGTGGATTCATCCTCTTATCCAAATGATAGAAGAGCTGGCAGCGGGGTGCCTGATACGTCATAAACGTATCCTTAATTTTTGATGTTCCATGTTGTTTTTATGCCATATGCTACATGTTTTCCTTACACTTTATGTCATTTTTATTGATTTCCCGAGACTAACCTATTGACAAGATGCCACAGAGCCAGTTTCTGTTTTCTGCTGTTTTTTACTTTCAGAAAAGTTGTTCTGAAAATATTCTCGGAATTGGAAAATTTGAAGCTCGGAAGTCTTAGAATTCCTGAAGGTTCCACGGAGTCCCTAAGAGGACTGGAGGGGGGCCACAGGGGACCCACACCATAGGGTGGCACGCCCCTGGCCGCGCCTGAGGGTGGTGTAGGCCCCTCGGGTGCCCACCGCCATCGCCCTTTCGCTCATACATTCTCCCCGATGCGTGAACCCTAAAAAGAGACCACTTTTCCACGAAAAACACGAGAGGCCGCCATCATCGTCAACCCGAGATCGGGAGGGTTCTGGAGTTCTCCCCGGCACCCTGTCGGGAGGAAAAATCATCACCGCAGGGGTCTACACCACCATGCCCGCCTCCGGAGTGATGCGTGAGTAGTTCATCCTTGGACTATGGGTCCATAGAAGTAGCTAGATGGTTGTCCTCTCCTCTTTATGCCTCATGTTTGGATCTCGTGAGCTTCCTCACATGATCGAGATCATCTTATTGTAATGCTACATGTTGTGTTTGCTGGGATCCGATGATTATTGAATGTTACTGCTCTTGATTATCAATCTATCATTTTATCTTAATGTGTATGTTATTTATGATCTTGCATGCTCTCCGTTGTTAGTAGATGCTCTGGCCAAGTAGATGCTAGTGACTCCAAGAGAGAGTATTTATGCTCGATAGTGGGCTCATGCCTCCTTTGCATCTGTGCTCGAGTGACTGAAACGTGGCGGATGGAGGATGTGTTGTTGTCATTAGGGAGAAAACAACGATGTTTAGTTTGTTTACATTGTTTAAATTACACACTTTTCTTACTGCGATAATCTCCTGCTTGCAACTTAATACCCAACGTTGGTTCAGATGATATTCGGAGGGTGGATTATTTGTCATAGATGTAGTTGGATGAAGATCTATGTATTTTGTTGTAATGCCAGCATGAATCTCATAGTAATCTTTATGTCATGCATGTTTCATTATCTATGAATTGCCCAACTGTATTTTTTTCACCACGCATGTTAGCTATCTTTTATGGAGAGACACCACTAGTGAACTGTGGACCACGATCCATTTTCTCATACTGATAATACACACACTGCTTCCACTGTTTTCACATAGCTATTGTTGTTTTTATACTGTTCTCGTACTATTTTCCACACCATACATTTAACCTCTTTGTGTTCAGTAAAACCGGTGAGATTGACAACCTCACTGCTTTGTTGGGGCAAAGTGAATTGATTGTGTTGTGTCGGTTCCACGTTGCTGCTGAACCGGTGGTGTGCCGTGCCATCTCAGATGCTTCAACCTTCGGAAGTTGTTTCTTTCTCCTACTGGTAGATTCAATCTTGGTTTCTTTCTGAGGGAAACTTACTGCTGTGCTCTTCATACCTTCCTCTTTGGGTCTTCCAACGAACGTGTGTTTCACGCACATCAAGCTATTTTTCTGGCGCCGTTGCCGGGGAGGAAGAGAATTTCTGCAAGGGGAGTCTCTCACCTCCAATCTCTTTACTTTTTTTCTTAGTTTATTTTATTTTGTCTTGTTTGCTTCTCTTTATCAAAAACACAAATAATAGTTCTTATTCTAGTTGTTGTTTGTATCATGTTTTTAGTCTTGCTAAAATGACTACCCCTGAGAACACTAAGTTGTGTGACCTTACTAGCACCAACAACAATGATTTCATTAGCACACCTATGTCACATCCCAATTTTGGAATACCTGATAACACAGTTGTTTTGCTAATTGCTTCACAAATAAACTTTGGTTGTGTTTGTTTGAGTGCAACTAAACAAACTAATCATATAAACTTACATGGCTAAGAAATGGAAAGCAAACTTTAAAAGATAGCAAAGCAGTAAACTAAAAATATTCAACATATTGTTCCAATGACTTTGGAAATATTTTCTAAAGTAAATATTGATCAAAGAGTTTTCCAAAACCATCTTATGAATCCCATACTTGTTGGATATTATTCCAAGACCTAAATTAAGAAAGAGGAAACACTTAATAAAATTTCCATAAAAGATTATCAGGAAAAAGAGGCATTCTTAGATGCTTCACCAAAATATTATCAAATGTTTTTCCAACCTTGCAAGATTAAAAACAAAATTATTTGAGAGCATTTACTTGCTATCCCTAGTCACATAAATATTTTGGCAAAGCATTGATAAAGAAAAACCAAGAGCCTTATCAAATTGAAATTCCAATATTTCTAGAAACAGAAAACTCAAACAAGTTACTATTGGAAACTTTCTTAAAATGAGCTGAAATTAATACCATTGCTTCCTTATATCAAATAAGGAACACACACAAGAGGAGACCAAAAATTGAATCCATTAAAGCCCTGAAAACATGAATTTTCTCCACAGCAACATTTGGGATTTTTAACAAGTTTGTTCTACAAACTTTTTCCACATGCCATGAAATAAATACCACATGCTCTATATCTTAAATGAGGATGAAAACAAAAAGGGCACAAGTTTTTGAATAATTTAAGTTGCCAAAAAACCCTGTTTTCTTGACAGCACCTTTTTGAAATTTGAACAAGTTTGTTCTATGAAGTAACTCTAAATGACTTGAATTTTCTACCACATAAGGAACACACCAAATAAGGAATATGTGCTAAAAATTATCATTTTTGGAAGCTCGTAAGTAGTCTAATAAATTCAATGTCCATTTGTGTAAGAATTCAAATTTGAACAACTTTGAATTATAAAGTTTATCTAATTGAGCCAATTTTCACTTATGTTGTACATCTCAACTAATAAGAATTTTGGGCAAAAGGAAATTAAATGTTGACTTTGTTTGCTTGTTGAAAATCACATTTTACAGAGTAAGAAAGGACCTATTTGTAAAATTGCAGGGACCTAAAAGTAATCCAAGTCATCTCCTACCTCTAGCTCTCTGTAGTTACAGAACACCTAGCATTTGCTTCGATTAGAAGGCATCAAGGAGGATAAGAGGCCCCCCATGTGCACCTCTGAACCCTCACATGCTCCTCTCTCCCCCTCAAGCTTGCTCTCCCTCTCTCTCTCTCTTCAAAAAGATCAAAACCGAAACCCTAGCCCTACACGTCGCCGTCGTTCCAGCCGGTAGAGAGCACGCTGCCGGCCGCCGTGTAGGCCTTTAGCTCCGCCTCGACGTGTTGAGCACGTGTGCCTGAGGAATCAGGGCGGAAGGACGCGAGGTGCCCGCGCCGTCAAGTTCCTTTTCGCCCCCCGACGAGCTCCGACGACGAATCGCCGTTGCCTCGAGCTTCTTCCTCCGTCACCGAGCATTCCATTGAGTTCATGGTGAGCATGCGAGTCCCCCGGTCCCCTTTTCCCTCTCCCTCTCCGCGTATTTCGCCGCCGCGCCGTGGACGCGTCCGGCCGCCGCTGCGCCACCATCGCCGCCGCCCTACGTTTGTTCCATGGAAACGAGTCAGCGACTAGGTGGTTCCCTGCATTGTGTACAACGCGTAGATGCCCTCGTTTCGCGAAATGGTGGCCGGAAAACGTCGATTAGAGCTCGCCGGAGTTCTCCTCCCGCCGGCGTGACGTCGTGCTGACGCAATGCAGGCGTCATCGTCCCCTTGACCGCGCGCGTGGATTTTGAACCGGGTGGTGGCCCCCTTGCTGTGCCCGCGTGGCTGCCACCATGGCCTCTGGCCCGCGGATCAGCCACAGAGGCTAGCTCTGCCCGCGGTGCAGCAGATCTGGCCAGCCCACGTTGGATCTGGCCCATCCCTGCCTTATTTTCCATTTTATTTTTACAGAGAAAGTACCTGTTTACTTTTGGCTCTAAAATGCTACCTAAAATATGAATTTGGCCAAGAAAAAATTCACAGATGTAAAGAAACAAAATCTAAACCACCTCCAACTTGTAGATCTACATTTGGATGGATAGTTTTGCAATGAAAAATGTTTTGGCAACAGGTACCAGAAACACCAAAATGAGCACCATTTTAATTTCACAACTCAGAATGAAGTGAGGCCAATTGCATTGGAAATCCCTTGAAATTTCCTAACAGTACCAATTAACCTTGCTTCCAAATTAATTGTATTTTTGAAATGGCATGCAATTTGGTAAAACACCAGAGAGCACTTTGGTTATTTTTATAAAATTATTAAAAATGATTTTTGATACAAACTCAACTGGATGGTCTTGTATATGTTGAGGGATATCCAAAACTAGCTTGGTTTAATTTTTAGATCCTCATATAAAATTTGGTGGACAGATCTTTGATTTGCTTATTTCTGCCATTTTGGCATTTTAGCTAATTAATTGTTGTGATTATATTTTTGTGTTGCAATGTTGTTTTCTAGCATGTAAAAGTTGTGTGAGCTTGTTTTCTAAGTGTTACTTAGCTATTTTAGCATGTTAGATTGTGTGGAGTTAAGTTGAGAAGAAATAGGAATTATGAGAATAGCATATTACTTATCTCTAGTTTATACTTGCATATAATTTTTGAGTGATGAATTGATGTGCAAGCACTTGGATTTTTGATTGTATCCAGTACCATGTTGGTACTTATTTTGTGTTGATATCACCTCTGCTAGCTTGCATTTGAATTGGTAGAAAAGCATGAGTATCTTTGTCATGACTATGAGAATGTTTGGAAAAATTCTCTCATGTGTAGAATTTTTAGCACAATATTTGTGGTTGAGTAGCCACATATTTTTATGTTGTATTCATAGGACCAGTAGAATTTTTATAAGGTTGTTATGAGTACTTGACCCCTAAAGTTTTCACATGTGTGAAAACAATAGCATGAGTAGCATTACCTTGCTTATTTTTGCACCCTATTATTTTCTACTAGTATGGTTAATGCACTAGATGCTAGTTTAATATTTAGTTAATTTTTAGCAAGTGACCAGAGGCCTTGTGACCTCTTAATGCTTTGTTATGCTAGTGGAACACCCACTGGTTTCATTGCATTTTTGGTGGAAACATTATTTCCCCCACACTAGATGTATTTCCTTTATATAGTTCTTACTAATGAGTGCCTAGTATTTTTGCTTTGGGAATTTTTGTACTAAATGAAAATATGTATGCTTCTGTTTGTAAGTGGTTATAATCATGTGTGGATTGCTAGGAAAAATACATTCTTGAAGTGTTGTTTGATTCCTCTAGTAATGCCCTTTTTATTACTACTAGTATGTAGGAGTTTCCCTGCAAAATGATGCATTGTTTTATCAAATGGGATATTTTTGTTATAGCAAGTATAGATGTTTTTCACTACTGTTTTGTTAACATGGACCCTCTGGTTGCATTTCAATTACTTGATTGAAATTCATCCATTGATCCTTCATGTTTAAGTAGTACTAGTTTCCTTAGCAGTTTCTGTATTGAATTATTTTTCCTACCAACTTATGTTTGGTAGATATTTGTGTATCCTTGCATGAGGACATGTTGTCATTCTCATTATGATAAAATGGTTCCTTGTTTGCATTTTAGTACTTTACTTATTATGCTTGCTTGCATAGCAAACTTTAAGTAGAAACATGTCAATAGGATTCCTCCTTTTAGTCATAGTTTCTATTGTTCTCACTATGAGAAATTGTGTGTTTTGTGATGAGTCTATTACCTTGTTACACTTGTGTAGGCCCACTGATTTGTACAAGTAACTTTTGCAAATCATGTGCCTAAATTATTCTTGATGTGAATTTAGACTCAGTAGGATAGCTACCTTTTTCTTTCTGTGGGTTGGTTGATAGACCCATTGCCACGATTATTTTTGTGCATGTTTTATATAATTTTAGTAGTCTCACCCTGGTGAAACTAAGTGTATTTTGGGCTTATTAATATCTTGGTATGAGAGTGGCACACCCACTGAATCCATGATATTAAGGTTCTGAGATATGTCCCTCCAACCTTAAGTTGTCTTATTGAATGGCATTTCTGCCAAGTGTGTTTGTTTGATTGTTTGCCTCAATTACTAATTGAGTGATAGGTTATTATTAGATTTACTTGCTGTATGTATTGTTACATGTGGTTGCTTGCCTTGATTGGTTCTGAATGTGTGTCCTTTATTCTCTTTACGACGTTAGAAAACGAAGAGGAAGGAAGTGTCGGGAAGCTGTGGTTCAAGTTCCAGTCACTCCAAAACCAGGGACACAAGGAGATACCAGGCAAGCCATCCTGATGCTTGCTGATACAATACTTATCATTATCTATCATGCATGTTTTACCTCTGAAGTTTTACCAAAACTTGATTATCAAAACTATTTTTGATGTGGCTATTACTACTATACTATTATATAGGTTACTATCATGCCAATAGTTAAACTTGGTAATACCAAGCCCATAAGCCACCATATGGTATTTATTACCATCAAATATACTAGTCCCTAAGTGGGCACCCTAAAATTTTGATTCTACAAAACAAAGGCTTTACGGAAAAACCCGGAGAAAAGGCGGATCCTTGTTCTCCGGAGGAATGTGGAAGTGGTCATTTTTGAGAAAGTGGTGTTTTCAAAAATGACACATAACCTAGTCTTCACCGGACAACCTTTACCGTACTGCCACCCTACCCCAACATTGGCAAGGGGCTTAACTTGAAGTTTGTTCTTATTAGTGTGTGCTATCTCAATCGCTATAAGGGACGTCGTACCCTCGAACCGAATGTCGCGGAGACATATAAAGTGTGGGATTAATTTTCCCTCCGGTCGCATCTGTTGAGGCATCCTGGCTTGGCGGGGATTAGCTCGGTGCCGGGGATGTGGTAAAACTCAACTGAGAGATAGGCATATTATAGCTTGAACATAGTGGATGGTTATGATCAGATACCTGATGTTTACATACTGTTGTTACAGTCCGTGATTGTTCACGGGAGGTGTACTGGATCTGGTGGATGTGTACACCTCTGCAGAGTATAACTTTTTCGAAGAAGCCGCGTCCTCGGATATGGACAGTTGAATGGCCATGTAGCTAGCATTGTGTCAATGTTTTCAAAAAGGAAGTTTTTGAAAAGGAATTTCGGAAAGGAAGTGTTGAACTTGTGAAGTTCGGAAAGGAATGGAAACTTATACCGTGGAGGTATCGTCGATGATGAAAAGCCAGATGATGTTATACAAAACAAAATGTTTTGCAAAGAAAACCTTTTCTACTCTAAGCAAGAATTCTGGAAACTGATTCCAAGAAGTTTTGCAAAGAGAAAATATTCTTTAACAAAACTTTACAAAACCTCTTGTACATGTGATATCTACAAGAGAAATAAAACTATATTATTTTTCTTCTGAAGTATCTTCTTCAACGAAGATACAGATAAACTTGACTGCAACCGTGGTGTCATCATATATGAACACCATTGGTAGTGAACCTTATTTATAGCCTACCTATTCCACCATATAAGCATATTTGCATGTTGGTAAGTGAAATGATGGATGTCTTGCTGAGTACATTCAAATGTACTCATTATGGTTTCACCCCTGGTATCTACTTGCCAGACTTTGAGAAGGAGCCTCCGAAGGAGATCTATGAAGAGAAGTACGGAGTTGACGGCTTTGCGAACTAGGATCGTCTCCGGGTCAGCAACCTGTAGGTTAAGGCGTGACTTGGGCTCAACTACGTTGTGTTTTTATTGTCTTCCGCTGTGTTTGTTAAGTTGCCTGCCTTTGTGGCAGTTGAGTTAAACTTGATCATGTGATCTTTTATGTAATACCTTTATGTATTCGTGTAATGGATGATGTATTTCTGTGTGCCAACTTTGTATGTTGTTCACGACTGATCTTTCTGGGATCGTGAATGTATGCATACGGAGGGTTTCAGACTGCCGGTCTGGGGTCCTTACAGAGTTGGTATCAGAGCCATCCTGACCTTAGGGGACCTTAGTTAGCATGGACGTCAGATAGGAAAGAAAAGTATTTTTGAGTAAAAACCCATTTACTATCTACATTATTTTTATCTAAGGGAATTTTAGTATATTTTCCCTCCTTATTATCTTTTCAAAAGATTCTAAATGCATATCAAGGGCGTCCTTGAACAGTGGTTCGAAGGGCGGGCCTTACAGAATTGGTATCTCTCTCGGTTAAGAGTTTATTTCTTACTTGTTTGCAACTGCTCCGCTCTGTTTTTGAAACATCTCTCGTCTTTGAAGTTTTCTGCCCATTAAAATAGTTAGAGTTTCAAAAACAATTTGTTGCATAAAGTTTTCTCGAAACTTTACTTCTATTATCTTGTTTCCATCCAAAAACTTTTATACTTGCCGATGTCCCGAGAAGACCAAAATATTTGCCTAGCTCTACAGTGATGATGGTCAGAAGTAGATATAGTTCTTCAGCCACTTCTAGGATTTTGGATCAGTCTAGTTTGGAGTAATTTAGCGATGACCCCATGAGTCGCCTCCCCCTATGTAGCTCCAATGGAGTCTTGCTTGTGTGTTTTGGCTTGCATATGTGTGTCCGTAGGACTTTGTGCTATTGTGTGGTGTAGAATTTTGGTTCATCTAGGCTTCTATATGTTTGTGGGGTGCTCAAAATTTACAGATTTGTGCTTGCCCCGCTCTTGTTTTTTGAATCGCCTCGTGTTAGATTTTTGCAAGCAAAAATGTTTGTAGAGTATTCAAAAACAAGAATTTGTTGCTTAGACTTATACTTGTTTTCGCTTCATAATGCCACCCGTCGTGAACCACCACCATCTCCCCCACCATCAATGAGAGCACCGTTGTGCCTATATAGAGGACCATCAAGCCACACGAGTTGCGAGCGTTGCTAACAATGCTGCACTCCAACAGATAAAGCTCAAACAACGACAACCTTTAAAGAAGAAAAGGCGTGAAAGCACCAACCACTACTGACCAAAACCTCTATGTTTGTCTGTTTGCAAAAGACTCTTTTTACCCTGTTGGCTAAATGTTGCACATCTTTTTTTTATGTTCCCTTTTAAAAGACCAAACAAGAGAAATCCCTTTTTAAGAGTTATATACCTCCCACCTCAGGAGAAAGTTGCAAAATAAGTCTTCACATGCCATGATGCGTAACCCTCTCAGAAGCCAATCAAAAGAGCACAATTCAATTCGACGTACGATGACGCTAGTCATATCTTGTTGGACAAACATAATTAAATAGAAAGCTAACAAGACTAACATGCTTTGCCTAATCTTAGGTTGACACCTAACCAAAGCATGCGAACTACTGACAACTCTTTCTAAACCAAAGAATTAAGTGACTTACGACACTTTTTAATCTAGTTGGTAAAAAGGAGAAGTCACGAGAAAATAAGATGATGACCTATTCGTTTACTAGTCAATAGGATATCATGTGTATCTACTTTGGAAACCAAATCTTAGTAGACGTTGTAGGTACTATGAAATTCGAGGGTTAGAAATAAAGTGAACGATGGAATGGATATGATAGATCTAGAAAACATGCAGTTTTCCTGTCTTTATTTCTTTGTGCGTTCTTGATTGAAATGAATTTGTGTTTTATTGAATCTTGCTTCCTAACTTTTATGGAGTTGTTAGGACTTGTTATTATGTTGTTTTATTACAATAAATCTACCCTAGAAAGTGGGTGCATGATTGGAAACTCGAATAAAAATGAACTAGCCTTTGTTACCTTCTAGTTTTGTGAGAGCTGGATCTGTGTATACTTTCTTAGTAGATTTTGTGCTATGTTTTTCCTTGAGTCCAGTACCATTTAGGTACTGTTATTTTGATGCTTGTACCTATGTTAGCTTGCATGTCTCTTCATAGTAAAGCATATGTAAGCATTGCTATCAATATGCACTAGTATTGCTTCACTAGATTAAATAGCCTTATATTTTAATCTTGTATGCAAAGTTTTTCATGAGTAACCAGAGGTTTAGTACCTATTTTTGCCTTGGTATTAGTAGGACATAGCCTACTGGTCCCATTGCATTTTGGCTTGAGGATGAAAATCCCCAACCATACACGTGTGTGAAAATAGCATGTTTCACTATGTGATTGATTTCTATTTTCCACCATGGAAAATATAATTGTTTCTTTTCACTTATGCAAGTGAGAAGTTTATCTATTATTAGTAAATACTAATATGTTTAGGTGTGATCCTTTTGTTAGCATAATATTCCTTAGGGGTATCATGTTAAGAAATGTTTCACTATCGTGTGTCAGAATTAAATTGTTCACAAATACAATAAATTCCTCTTGATTGGTAGATTGTTTGTGAATAATTTAAATTGAGTGTATGGATTTTTGAAAAGGCTTAGATAACTTTTCATTAATTTCATAGCTACTGGTTGTGTGAGTTATACCTTGCTTGTTTGCTAGTAATTGTTTAAGAAAAACAGAAATTGCTAGAAGAAATTTCTGCAGGCTTAATGGTTGATTCATAGAATTAATTTGGTGTTTGTGCTTACTAGCATGTGTAAGTTTTGTGTGCTGTTATTATGTACACTTATATTCATGACTTGCTTGTTTAAGTTCAAACATCATGACAGCATTGTATGCTTCTCTAGAATAAAACTAGTTTCACCACTAGAAAATGGTGATTTTTGCTCTAGTATTACCCTCTTTTTATTTTATGAGTATATGTGTTGATATAGCATGTTTAGGAAGTTATTACTTCTGTTATCATGCCATGAATTATTTAGTTTCATGTTCTATGGTTATAGGATATGATTATCTCGTATAGCATGCTGGTGTAGATTTTTCATACTAGTGTGTTATTTGTGCAGTCTTTTCTTTATGCCTATGTAATAGGAATTTTATCTTGTGTGAAGATGGTGTTTTAGAGTACCTTTATGATTGTATTAATTGGTTGTTAGCTACTGGTTGTTTGCTAATTGTTCATGATTGATGGATTCCAAAACCTCTAATAAACAATAACCTAGTGGATAAATAGTCTATTCATCTGTGGTGTTGTTTGCTTGCTTATTGGGTTTTGTTTAAACGTTTTACCTTAGCATGAGTTTATACTTGTGTTATGATTGTGATTAAGAGTATCTTAAGAATCTAAAACATCCAGCTAAAATCATGAACATACATTAAGTGATAATTGCTTGTGTGACGCTAATATCCACTGCCATGGGTATTATTCTGTCTGTTTATTTTACCTTAGCAACCTAACCTTTTGCACCCACAAGCTATATTTTTAGCTTCTTATATACCTTGTTATGAGAGTGGTACACCACTCCATATGTGTTATGTAAGATGTGGGATATAGCTAATAACTCTTGTAAGTAATTGACGGTACATTTCCAGGTAGTTCTGCACTAACCTTAATGTTGGTTGTTCAGGTCTCGTCAAAACTAGGGAAACAAAAGTTTTGGACCTAAAACAAGTACTGGTGTACTTGTTTTTAGAGTGAATTTTCTAATTTAGGGGAGTACCCCTCCTCCCAAGAAAAATCAA
Organism: Alopecurus myosuroides; assembly: GCA_028641055.1. Taxonomy (NCBI): domain Eukaryota; kingdom Viridiplantae; phylum Streptophyta; class Magnoliopsida; order Poales; family Poaceae; genus Alopecurus; species Alopecurus myosuroides. The sequence continues at coordinate 403,837,754 of CM054059.1, read as the reverse complement.
AGGGGGGAAGCACCTGCACTCCAACACTAACATTGTGTTTGTTGGCCCTCCCTTAGTCCTCGCTTGCGAATCTCGGGGACGAGATTCTTTTTAAGGGGGGAAGACTTGTCACATCCCAATTTTGGAATACCTGATAACACAGTTGTTTTGCTAATTTCTTCACAAATAAACTTTGGTTGTGTTTGTTTGAGTGCAACTAAACAAACTAATCATATAAACTTACATGGCTAAGAAATGGAAAGCAAACTTTAAAAGATAGCAAAGCAGTAAACTAAAAATATTCAACATATTGTTCCAATGACTTTGGCAATATTTTATAAAGTAAATATTGATAAAAGAGTTTTCCAAAACCATCTTATGAATCCCATACTTGTTGGATATTATTCCAAGACCTAAATTAAGAAAGAGGAAACACTTAATAAAATTTCCATAAAAGATTATCAGGAAAAAGAGGCATTCTTAGATGCTTCACCAAAATATTATCAAATGTTTTTCCAACCTTGCAAGATTAAAAACAAAAGTATTTGAGAGCATTTACTTGCTATCCCTAGTCACATAAATATTTTGGCAAAGCATTGATAAAGAAAAACAAAGAGCCTTATCAAATTGAAATTCCAATATTTCTAGAAACAGAAAACTCAAACAAGTTACTATTGGAAACTTTCTTAAAATGAGCTGAAATTAATACCATTGCTTCCTTATATCAAATAAGGAACACACACAAGAGGAGACCAAAAATTGAATCCATTAAAGCCCTGAAAACATGAATTTTCTCCACAGCAACATTTGGGATTTTGAACAAGTTTGTTCTACAAACTTTTTCCACATGCCATGAAATAAATACCACATGCTCTCTATCTTAAATGAGGATGAAAACAAAAAGGGCACAAGTTTTTGAATAATTTAAGTTGCCAAAAAACCCTGTTTTCTTGACAGCACCTTTTTGAAATTTGAACAAGTTTGTTCTATGAAGTAACTCTAAATGACTTGAATTTTCTACCACATAAGGAACACACCAAATAAGGAATATGTGCCAAAAATTATCATTTTTGGAAGCTCCTAAGTAGTCTAATAAATTCAATGTCCATTTGTGTAAGAATTCAAATTTGAACAACTTTGAATTATAAAGTTTATCTAATTGAGCCAATTTTCACTTATGTTGTACATCTCAACTAATAAGAATTTTGGGCAAAAGGAAATTAAATGTTGACTTTGTTTGCTTGTTGAAAATCACATTTTACAGAGTAAGAAAGGACCTATTTGTAAAATTGCAGGGACCTAAAAGTAATCCAAGTCATCTCCTACCTCTAGCTCTCTGTAGTTACAGAACACCTAGAATTTGCTTCGATTAGAAGGCATCAAGGAGGATAAGAGGCCCCCCATGTGCACCTCTGAACCCTCACATGCTCCTCTCTCCCCCTCAAGCTTGCTCTCCCTCTCTCTCTCTTCAAAAAGATCAAAACCGAAACCCTAGCCCTACACGTCGCCGTCGTTCCAGCCGGTAGAGAGCACGCTGCCGGCCGCCGTGTAGGCCTTTAGCTCCGCCTCGACGTGTTGAGCACGTGTGCCTGAGGAATCAGGGCGGAAGGACGCGAGGTGCCCGCGCCGTCAAGTTCCTTTTCGCCCCCCGACGAGCTCCGACGACGAATCGCCGTTGCCTCGAGCTTCTTCCTCCGTCACCGAGCATTCCATTGAGTTCATGGTGAGCGTGCGAGTCCCGCGGTCCCCTTTTCCCTCTCCCTCTCCGCGTATTTCGCCGCCGCGCCGTGGACGCGTCCGGCCGCCGCCGCGCCACCATCGCCGCCGCCCTACGTTTGTTCCATGGAAACGAGTCAGCGACTAGGTGGTTCCCTGCATTGTGTACAACGCGTAGATGCCCTCGTTTCGCGAAATGGTGGCCGGAAAACGTCGATTAGAGCTCGCCGGAGTTCTCCTCCCGCCGGCGTGACGTCGTGCTGACGCAATGCAGGCGTCATCGTCCCCTTGACCGCGCGCGTGGATTTTGAACCGGGTGGTGGCCCCCTTGCTGTGCCCGCGTGGCTGCCACCGTGGCCTCTGGCCCGCGGATCAGCCACAGAGGCTAGCTCTGCCCGCGGTGCAGCAGATCTGGCCGGCCCACGTTGGATCTGGCCCATCCCTGCCTTATTTTCCATTTTATTTTTTACAGAGAAAGTACCTGTTTACTTTTGGCTCTAAAATGCTACCTAAAATATGAATTTGGCCAAGAAAAAATTCACAGATGTAAAGCAACAAAATCTAAACCACCTCCAACTTGTAGATCTACATTTGGATGGATAGTTTTGCAATGAAAAATGTTTTGGCAACAGGTACCAGAAACACCAAAATGAGCACCATTTTAATTTCACAACTCAGAATGAAGTGAGGCCAATTGCATTGGAAAGCCCTTGAAATTTCCTAACAGAAGAAATTAACCTTGCTTCCAAATTAATTGTATTTTTGAAATGGCATGCAATTTGGTAAAACACCAGAGAGCACTTTGGTGATTTTTATAAAATTATTAAAATGATTTTTGATGCAAACTCAACTGGATGGTCTTGTATATGTTTAGGGATATCCAAAACTATCTTGGTTTAATTTTTAGATCCTCATATAAAATTTGGTGGACAGATCTTTGATTTGCTTATTTCTGCCATTTTGGCATTTTAGCTAATTAATTGTTGTGATTATATTTTTGTGTTGCAATGTTGTTTTCTAGCATGTAAAAGTTGTGTGAGCTTGTTTTCTAAGTGTTACTTAGCTATTTTAGCATGTTAGATTGTGTGGAGTTAAGTTGAGAAGAAATAGGAATTATGAGAATAGCATATTACTTATCTCTAGTTTATACTTGCATATAATTTTTGAGTGATGAATTGATGTGCAAGCACTTGGATTTTTGATTGTATCCAGTACCATGTTGGTACTTATTTTGTGTTGATATCACCTCTGCTAGCTTGCATTTTAATTGGTAGAAAAGCATGAGTAGCTTTGTCATGACTATGAGAATGTTTGGAAAAATTCTCTCATGTGTAGAATTTTTAGCACAATATTTGTGGTTGAGTAGCCACATATTTTTATGTTGTATTCATAGGACCAGTAGCATTTTGATAAGGTTGTTATGAGTACTTGACCCCTAAAGTTTTCACATGTGTGAAAACAATAGCATGAGTAGCATTACCTTGCTTATTTTTGCACCCTATTATTTTCTACTAATATGGTTAATGCATTAGATGCTAGTTTAGTCTTTAGTTAATTTTTAGCAAGTGACCAGAGGCCTTGTGACCTCTTAATGCTTTGTTATGCTAGTGGAACACCCACTGGTTTCATTGCATTTTTGGTGGAAACATTATTTCCCCCACACTAGATGTATTTCCTTTATATAGTTCTTACTAATGAGTGCCTAGTATTTTTGCTTTGGGAATTTTTGTACTAAATGAAAATATGTATGCTTCTGTTTGTAAGTGGTTATAATCATGTGTGGATTGCTAGGAAAAATACATTCTTGAAGTGTTGTTTTATTCCTCTAGTAATGCCCTTTTTATTACTACTAGTATGTAGGAGTTGCCCTGCAAAATGATGCATTGTTTTATCAAATGGGATATTTTTGTTATAGCAAGTATAGATGTTTTTCACTACTGTTTTGTTAACATGGACCCTCTGGTTGCATTTCAATTACTTGATTGAAATTCATCCATTGATCCTTCATGTTTAAGTAGTACTAGTTTCCTTAGCCGTTTCTGTATTGAATTATTTTTCCTACCAACTTATGTTTGGTAGATATTTGTGTATCCTTGCATGAGTACATGTTGTCATTCTCATTATGATAAAATGGTTCCTTGTTTTCATTTTAGTACTTTACTTATTATGCTTGCTTGCATAGCAAACTTTAAGTAGAAACATGTCAATAGGATTCCTCCTTTTAGTCATAGTTTCTATTGTTCTCACTATGAGAAATTGTGTGTTTTGTGATGAGTCTATTACCTTGTTACACTTGTGTAGGACCACTGATTTGTACAAGTAACTTTTGCAAATCATGTGCCTAAATTATTCTTGATGTGAATTTAGACTCAGTAGGATAGCTACCTTTTTCTTTCTGTGGGTTGGTTGATAGACCCATTGCCACGATTATTTTTGTGCATGTTTTATATACTTTTAGTAGTCTCACCCTGGTGAAACTAAGTGTATTTTGGGCTTATTAATATCTTGGTATGAGAGTGGCACACCCACTGAATCCATGATATTAAGGTTGTGAGATATGTCCCTCCAACCTTAAGTTGTCTTATTGAATGGCATTTCTGCCAAGTGTGTTTGTTTGATTGTTTGCCTCAATTACTAATTGAGTGATAGGTTATTATTAGATTTCCTTGCTGTATGTATTGTTACATGTGGTTTCTTGCCTTGATTGGTTCTGAATGTGTGTCCTTTATTCTCTTTACGACGTTAGAAAACAAAGAGGAAGGAAGTGTCGGGAAGCTGTGGTTCAAGTTCCAATCACTCCAAAACCAGGGACACAAGGAGATACCAGGCAAGCCATCCTGATGCTTGCTGATACAATACTTATCATTATCTATCATGCATGTTTTACCTCTGAAGTTTTACCAAAACTTGATTATCAAAACTATTTTTGATGTGGCTATTACTACTATACTATTATATAGGTTACTATCATGCCAATAGTTAAACTTGGTAATACCAAGCCCATAAGCCACCATATGGTATTTATTACCATCAAATATACTAGTCCCTAAGTGGGCACCCTAAAATTGTGATTCTACAAAACAAAGGCTTTACGGAAAAACCCGGAGAAAAGGCGGATCCTTGTTCTCCGGAGGAATGTGGGAGTGGTCATTTTTGAGAAAGTGGTGTTTTCAAAAATGACACATAACCTAGTCTTCGCCGAACAACCTTTACCGTACTGCCACCCTACCCCAACATGGGCAAGGGGCTTAACTTGAAGTTTGTTCTTATTAGTGTGTGCTATCTCAATCGCTATAAGGGACGTCGTACCCTCGAACCGAATGTCGCGGAGACATATAAAGTGTGGGATTAATTTTCCCTCCGGTCGCATCTGTTGAGGCATCCTGGCTTGGCGGGGATTAGCTCGGTGCCGGGGATGTGGTAAAACTCAACTGAGAGATAGGCATATTCTAGCTTGAACATAGTGGATGGTTATGATCAGATACCTGATGTTTACATACTGTTGTTACAGTCCGTGATTGTTCACGGGAGGTGTACTGGATCTGGTGGATGTGTACACCTCTGCAGAGTATAACTTTTTCGAAGAAGCCGCGTCCTCGGATATGGACAGTTGAATGGCCATGTAGCTAGCATTGTGTCAATGATTTCAAAAAGGAAGTTTTTGAAAAGGAATTTTGGAAAGGAAGTGTTGAAATTGTGAAGTTCGGAAAGGAATGGAAACTTATACCGTGGAGGTATCGTCGATGATGAAAAGCCAGATGATGTTATACAAAACAAAATGTTTTGCAAAGAAAACCTTTTCTACTCTAAGCAAGAATTCTGGAAACTGATTCCAAGAAGTTTTGCAAAGAGAAAATATTCTTTAACAAAACTTTACAAAACCTCTTGTACATGTGATATCTACAAGAGAAGTAAAACTATATTATTTTTCTTCTGAAGTATCTTCTTCAACGAAGATACAGATAAACTTGACTGCAACCGTGGTGTCATCATATATGAACACCATTGGTAGTGAACCTTATTTATAGCCTACCTATTCCACCATATAAGCATATTTGCATGTTGGTAAGTGAAATGATGGATGTCTTGCTGAGTACATTCAAATGTACTCATTATGGTTTCGCCCCTGGTATCTACTTGCCAGACTTTGAGAAGGAGCCTCCGAAGGAGATCTATGAAGAGAAGTACGGAGTTGACGGCTTTGCGAACTAGGATCGTCTCCGGGTCAGCAGCCTGTAGGTTAAGGCGTGACTTGGGCTCAACTACGTTGTGTTTTTATTGTCTTCCGCTGTGTTTGTTAAGTTGCCTGCCTTTGTGGCAGTTGAGTTAAACTTGATCATGTGATCTTTTATGTAATACCTTTATGTATTCGTGTAATGGATGATGTATTTCTGTGTGCCAACTTTGTATGTTGTTCACGACTGATCTTTCTGGGATCGTGAATGTATGCATACGGAGGGTTTCAGACTGCCGGTCTGGGGTCCTTACAACCTATTGCTCCACCTGCTCCTATTGCTGATTTTTATGAGATAAAGCCTACCCTGTTAAATCTTGTTATGAGAGAGCAATTTTGTGGTGTTAGTACTGAAGATGTTGCTGCCCATCTTAATAATTTTGTTGAACTATGTGAGATGCAAAAATATAAAGATGTATATGGAGATATTATTAAACTGAAATGGTTTTCTTTCTCTTTGAGAGGAAGAGCTAAAGAATGGTTGCTATCTTTGCCTAGAAATAGTATTGATTCTTTGACTAAGTGTAAAGATGCTTTCATTGGAAAATATTATCCTCCTGCTAAGATTATATCTTTAAGAAGTAGCATTATGAATTTTAAGGAACTTGATAATGAGCATGTTGCTAAAGCTTGGGAAAGAATGAAATCTTTAGTAAAAAATTGTCCCACTCATGGACTGACTACTTGGATGATCATCCAAACCTTTTATGCAGGTCTGAATTTTTCTTCAAGAAACCTTCTGGATTCAGCCGCTGGAGGAACCTTTATGTCCATCACTTTGGGGGCAGCAACAAATCTTCTTGATGATATGATGATAAATTAGTCTGAATGGCACGCTGAGAGAGCTACAACGGGTAATAAGGTAAATTCTGTTGAAGAAATCTCCTCTTTGAGTGATAGACTTGATGCTATTATGTCTATGCTTGTGAATGGACATGCTCATATTGATCCAAACAATGTTCCTTTAGCCTATTTGGTTGCTCAAGAAGAGCATGTTGATGTGAACTTCATTAAAAATAATAATTTCAGCAACAATGCTTATAGGAACAATTTTGGTAGCAACAATCATAGGCCATATCCTCCTAATAATAATAATGGTTATGTCAATTCTTATGGTAATTCCTACAACAACAATAAAAGTGTACCCTCTGATCTTGAGAACATGCTTAAGAATTTTATTAGTACACAAACTTCTTTTAATAAATATGTTGAAGAAAAGTTTGGCAAAATTGATGTTCTTGCTTCTAAAGGTTATAGCCTTGCTCCTGATGTTGATTTTCTGAAACTAAAGGTTATGCCTCATGATGTTAAAGAAAGCAAAAAATTTGAATGCCATCCAAATTCGAATTGATGACAATGTTAGGATGTTATCTGAATTGCATGCTAGATGGGAAAGAGAAGATGAAATAGCTAGAAAGAATAATATAGCTAATGTTTGCACCATTTACCACAACTAGTAAAATCTAAACTTCCGATGCTAGTAAACCTTCTACTATCAATGGTAAAGTAATTGGTGTTGGCAACACTCCCACTTTTGCTATTAAAAGTGCAAAACCGCCTGAAACTACTAAAAATGTTCCTGATAAAAGTGCTGGAATTTTTAGAAACATGGGAGACGATGGCCCCATTACCTTTGATAAAAATGATCTTGACTTTGATGATTGCAACATAACTGAAGTTATTAAGTTCCTACAAAATCTTTCTAGTTGTCCTAATGCTAGTACTATGAATATGGCTTTCACAAAACATATTACAAATGCTCTCATACAAATTAGAGAGGATGAATTAAGGTGTGAAACTTCTATCGCTAGGAAGCTACATGATGGTTTGGAACCCATCATTAAAATGAAAGTGAATGATTTTGATTGCAATGCTCTATGTGATCTTGGTGCTAGTATCTCTGTTATGCCTATGGAACTTTATGATATTCTTGATTTGCCACCTTTGGAGCATCGTTATTTGGATATTCGTCTTATTGATAATGTTAAAAAGAAATCTTTGGGGAGAGTTGATGATTATATTATCATGGTTAATAATAACCTTATCCCCGTTGATTTTGTTGTCATGAATATTGAATGCAATGCTTATTGTCCAATTGTTTTGGGAAGACCTTTTCTTAGAACTGTTGGTGCTGCTATTGATATGAAAGAGGGGAATATTAAATATCAATTCCCGCTCAAGAAAGGCATGGAACACTTTCCTAGAAAGAGAATAAATTTTCCTTTTGATTCTGTTATTCGAACAAATTATGATTTGGATACTTCTCCACTTGAAAACACGTGAATCCATTTTTCTGAGCCTAGCTAAAAGGCGTTAAAGAAAAGCACTTCTTGGGAGATAACCCATGTTTTATTTTTGATTTGTTTTTCTATGTTTTCTTTGAGTCAAGGGGTTGTATAATTATGTAGAAACTCCTTTGTATCTTTATTTTCATGTTTTAGTTGTTCCAAGTAAAGTTTCTAGCAAAAGTTGGAGTTGGTTTTGGATTACTGCGCAGGAAACAGATTTCTGCTGTCCACCGTAAAAAATCGTATAAATTCCAGAAAGATCAAAATGACCTGAAACTTTTTGTGCTTATTCCTCCGCTAATTTCGAAACTTTTTTGTTCTTTAATTTTTTCGATCTGAGCAACGTAAGTGCCCGATGACCCACAAGTATAGGGGATCGCAACAGTCTTCGAGGGAAGTAAAACCCAAATTTATTGATTCGACACAAGGGGAGCCAAAGAATATTTGTGATCCTTAACAAGTGAGTTGTCAATTCACCTGCACCTAAAATTACTTTTGTTCGCAGTGGTGTATCAGTAGTAACAGTTTTATAGTAGCAGCAGTAGTGAAATAATAGCAACAGTGGAATGAAAACAACAACATCAGTAGTGTTTGAAGTAAACAACGGGATTAAATACTGTAGGCATAGGGATGGATGAACGGGCGTTGCATGGATAGGAAAGTTCAAATAATGATCATGTCACAGGCATTGCGGATAAATACGATAAAGCATCCAAGCACTAAGTAACCATAGGCATGTGTTCCATAAATTGTCGTGCGTGCTCGCAATGAGAACTTGCACAACATCTTTTGTCCTACCAACCCGTTTTCAGCGTGGCCTCAAGGGAACTACTGGTAATTAAGGTGCTCCTTTTAATAAAGCACTGGAGCAAAGCATTAACACTCCGTGAACACATGTGATCCTCACATCGCAGCCATCCCCTCCGGTTGTCCCAATTTCTGTCACTTCGGGGCATCGGGTTCCGGACAATGATATGTGTAAACAACTTTCATGTACGATCAAGAAACAATAATTATCATCGTGATTCAATAACATGTTCAGATCTGAGATCATGGCACTCGGGCCCAAAGTGGCAAGCATTAAGCATAACAAGTTGCAACAATGTCAATAGCACTAATAGAGGACACTAGGCACTATGCCCTAGCAATCACCGCATTATTACATGAACGGTCTCATCCAATTCCTACCATCCCCTTCAGCCTACATCGGGGAATTACTCACACATGGATGGGGGAAGCATGGATGGTCGATGGAGAGGCGTTGGTGATGACGATGGCGATGATCTCCTCCACTTCCCCGTCCCGACAGGGTGCCAGAACAGGAACTTCTGACCCCTGAATCGAGGTTTGGGACGGCGGCGACGCTCTGTTGTGTTTCTGTGGAATATGACGAACCCCCTCGGGTTTTAGAGTTGAAGGCTATTTGTAGTCGAAAGGGGAGTCCGAGGAGGGCTCTGGGGGCCCACACCCCTAGGTGGCGTGGCCTAGGGGGACCCGCGCCAGGGGGGTGTGTCCACCATGTGGCTCCTCTCCTGGCCCCCTTCTGGCTCCCGGGGTCTTCCGGGGTGAAAACATCAATGGGGTCTTTTCTGGGCAATTTCCCGAAAGTTGATTTTTCTGCATAAAAACAAGACTCCAAAGTAATTCTACTGAAAACAACGTTAGTCCGTGTTAGTTTTATTCAAAACACACAAGTTTAGAGGAAAACAATAAGAAAAGTGTTCGAAAAAGGAGATACGTTTTCGACGTATCAGTGCCCCGAAAGAATTCGTCTTTACAGACTGTTCTAGTTTGGAAGATTCTGCCATTTTTCTTGCATTTGCTCTTTTACGATGTCAAGTGGATTTCTTTGCTTCATGAAACATCATTAGCTATAGATAATGTTTAAAAGTATCAATAGAACTTGTTCCCATGCATAACCCATGGATTTTTTTATTGTTGCACTAACGCTCTAATGCGAATTACTTTCAGTGTGGTGTGAAGGAAGTTTTCAAGGGTCAAGAGAAGAGGGTGATATAATGTGATCAAGAAGAATGCAAGGTCAAAGCTTGGGGATGGCCTCGTGGTGCATCCCAGAAAATTCTAAGAAGACTCAAGCATCTAATCTTGGGGATGCCCAAGGCATCCCCTTCTTCATCAACAATTTATCAGGTCACTTCTAGTGAAACTATATTTCTATTCGGTCACATCATATGAGATTTACTTGGAGTGTCTGTTTGTTTTTCTTTTGTTTTCCTTTGTTTTCCTTGCTGCAATAATTGTCGTGGTGTGAGAAGACATATGCCATAGGATGGCTAAAGATTGGGACCGATGGACGCTGTAGGTATCCGGGGAGGGATCGCACGCCAAACTGGCGCGCTCAGAACACTGCGAAGAACACAATCTACCCAGGTTCGGGCCCTCGTGTGGAGGTTACACCCCTACTCCCGACTCTATCTCTATATAAATATGTGCCGAGTACAAGGGTTCCTCACTCTCTCTTTCTCCCTCTCTGTGAGTAGTGATGCCTCTAGGGTTAATCCACCAAATCTGCAACTGAACGACCGAACGATTGAGCGACCCTCACGCAGGAGGGGGGAAGGCCACCTTATATACTGGTGGCCACCCACTATTTTACAGATAAAAGTACTGACTAGGTGACTTCACACTGTGCAGCAGCGCACGCCTCCGTGTCTTCGCTGACAGCGTCGCCGAAAGTCTCCGCGGTTGGTCGCTGACATGTCCTGTCCCCCCTTGTCAGAGACAAGACATGACATTGCCCATACCGCACTGTACCCACGTCTTGATACGCATTACCACGTACCTAGTAAGTTGAACCGCATGCCGGTACGGCTCCTGGATACTCGGGATTCACCTCAACGGCTCCATTGACTTTGCCTCCGAGTAGAACAGCTCCTTCTCTATCCGGATCACCCAAGTGCTACTCGGCTGACCCAGACAAGTACTTGAATCTTCCCTTGGTCTCTTGTTCTTCCTGCCGGATAGCCCCAACCGGGTACCATCCTATCCGGCACGTACCAACTCGATACGGACGAACTCGGTAAACAGTACCTTGAACTCCATTTTCTCACCTATCTTACCCCTACTCGGGGTGTAGCCCCCCGACATTAGTCCCTGAAGCTGGTAGGGTCCGGTGAACTCGGACGCTAGGCCCTGCCGGCTTAAAACTAGAAACTTCCTTGATACCCTCAGCCGAGTTGCACCTCAACTCGGGCGACTTTAATCTGAACTCGGATCTACTTCATTGTTACCTATGGAGTTTTCTCCTTTGAACCGGATAGGCCAAGCTGCTTTGGATTTTGCCGAGATCCCAGCACTTGGCCAATTTTCCAAACCTTTGCCGCTCAAACCAGAGCCTTTCGCTATCTTCGCGTGGAAGGCTCCACACGTGGCGCGCAACCGCATCCCATGACACCTCAGGTCTGATGTGGTTGAACCGCACGCGCCTGCCACTGCATGCCGGGCCCACGAGCCGTTGCGTCACTTCACACAGGGCTCTTCCATGTGCACGTCGCGAGACGTGGGATTGACTGCTCCCGTTACGCGCGAGTTAATCGCTTCGTGCGTTTCTAACGGGTGTGATAACTCCCCATGCTGCACGATCTCCTTCACAGTTAATCCCGAGCAATAACTGCGCTTTGGGGGTATAAGTACCCCACACCGCCCGCTGTCTCGACTTCCTCGTCATTTGCTCCGTTCCTTTCTCCTTCCTCTCGCCAAATCCACACAGAGCGCATCGCCCTGCTGCAAATCCACCGCACGCCGCCGCGCGCAGAGAGAAGACAAATCCATCTCTGCGCACCAACGCTCATCGGAGTGCCCCTAGCCTCAAGGTCCACACTGCAGTGCGCAGCCATCCTCGATCTCGCGCCGCCGTCGCTGTACTCCTGCACCGCTTCCTCTCCGCCTCCTTCCTCAAGATCTTCCTCGGGGGAGACGCTCCAATGGCGCTCGAGCCCGTCGCAGATCTGAATCTGGAGGTCCCTGCTTCAACACACGACCACTGGGAGGGGTCTGATGTCACCGCCAAGGACACCCAGTGGCTCGTCAACACTCGTCGGGTACCGCCGGGCGTCATTTGCAGGGCACCCGGCAATGAGCTAGAGCCACACCCCCAGCCCGGTGAATATGTCGTCTTTCTCATCCATTTCAAACGCGGCTTCGGCCTTCCAATCTCCAAGTTCATGCAAGATTTTCTCCGCCACTTTGGCCTCCAACCGCACTTGCTGCGAAGCTTATCTCGGTGTCTACCCCACGGTAGACATCTGGGCCAAATACTTCTTTTTCCACCAGCAAGTTCTCCCCAACAAAACCAATCCGAATGCGCCCAAAGTGATGACTCAAACCGGGACAGCCATGATCGTCTGCCGGGCTCCCTGCACCTACCCCCGGATTCTAGGACTGGATACCTGCCGGAAATGGCAAAGGGGGTTTCTGTATGTGAGGAACCCCACTCCGGAGCCTGGCGAGCAGCCGGTCAATCTCATCAAGCTGCCGGCCTTCGAGAACGTTCCTCCAAATGCTATGAGGAACTGGGGTACCACCCCAAGAAGACCGTGCCGGATGTGAACTACGCCGATGACAGATTGAAGCAGTTGATCGAGCTGGGACTACGCCGGGATGACCTGATCGCTGCTTGGGTGAGCCGCCGGGTTCTCCCTCTCCAACTCCGAGCACACAAGATGTGTTTCATGGGTGGGCCCCGCGGCTGCACCCGCACCACCACGTTCGAGCTCAGCAAAGAAGAAGTGGCTATCTGGGCTCGCTCCATCCTCAAAGCCACCCTCTTGGACACCTGGTTCTATGGTCTCGCGCCATTCAGCCGAGATCAACTAGCCCCCAAAGTGAGTATCCTTCTGTATGCACTTAGTTGATCTTGCTTCCCGTTCCTCATGCTTCACCGAGTAGAATTTATCTTGGTTTCTCTTGAGTAGACTTAGCCCTTTATGCTTTGTGGTTGCACACGTCACCGAATAGGGTCTCAACCCGGCTTCTCCTGATAGTTCTTAGTTCTGTATGCTTTGTGTTTGCATGTTGGACCGAGTAGAGTCTCAACCCGGTTCCTCCTATAGGACTTAGCTTTGTATGCTTTGTGTTTCCATGCTGGACCGAGTAGAGTCTCAACCCGGTTCCTCCGATAGGACTTAGCTTTTTATGCTTTGTGTTTGCATGCTACACCGAGTAGAGCTTATCTTGGTTTCTCTTGAGTAGACTTACCCCTTTATGCTTTGTGTTTGCATGCGGCACCGAATAGGGTTTCAACCTGGCTTCTCCTGATAGTACTTAGTCCTGTATGCTTTGTGTTTGCATGTTGGACCGAGTAGAGTCTCAACCCGGTTCCTCCGATAGGACTTAGCTTTTTATGCTTTGTGTTTGCATGCTACACCGAGTACAGTCTCAACCTAGTTCCCCTGAGTATACTTTGTCCCTTATGCTTTGTGTTTGAATCTTTAGGCTATTCCTCGCTAGAAGACAGAAGACAAGGCGATCTTTGAGCAGAACTGGCAGCCGGACAGAACCGAGGACGATGAAGAGCAGTACGATGTCCAGGACATACTATGCGTCCCGCTTGTCTCTCTTCCAGGCCAAGACGATAAGTCTCGAATCTCCACATCAATCCGGGACTGGTACGAGGATGATGAAGGTGACCGAGACCGCCATCGTATGTACTTCAATGCTTTCCGGATTCTTCTTGGGTTCACAGTTGCATTTCTTTATATTAGCTCGAGAGGAAATGAACGAGGAACCGATTGATGCGGTGCCCGTGGCTGTCGCTGCCCCCATTAGGACGAGGAAGAGATCTGGTAGTGGTGCTACCGAACCCCCCCCGCTACCAAGAGGAGGAAGAAGGCGGCGAATCGCAACAAGCCCACCTCTACCCGCAACAAGAGGCCAGTGCGACCGACCGAGGACGCGTAAGCCTTTTTCGAGTTTCTCCATGCTCCTGCTTCCCTGCCTTTTCTGCCCTTTTTCTTTTCATTCCGGATGCTTTGTGTATGCACATTTCTTATTCCTCCAGTTCTTCTTCTTTTCTTTAGCGACCCCCTCGACGATGACGCCCCTGAGGCACCACCAAAGTCGAGTGCGCCTCGGGACTTTGTGGACCTCGAACCCGAGGACGGAGAACATCAGCCGGAGGAAAGGACCGATTTGCCTCCTCCAGACCGAGAAGACCAAGAACTCGGCGCTGACAACACAGACGCCAAGATGGAGACTGATAGGGCTTCGGAGCAGCCGGAGCCCACTTCTGAGCAGCAACCACCGGAGCCCATCGCCGAGAAGCAGCAGCCACCACCAGAACCCACCATCGATAAGCAGCAGCAAACTCCATCAGCCCAAGCCCAGGATAAGCAGCAGCAACCACCCAAGGAACAGCCCCAGCAAGGCGCCGGGCAGGCTGAGCAGCAGCAACCTGAGAAGCATCCCAAGCCACAAGCACAGCCCCCGCAGCAGAAAACTCCTACGACAGCAGCAGGAGGAACCAAGCCACCACTTCCGCCGAAACAACCCAGACCCCTAGAAGCTGCGGCCACAGCCGAGAAGGCCACCACCAAGACCGCCAAGACCAAGACAGATGTAAGTGCAGCTCCTAACAGAACATACCGGATTCCGGAGGCAACAACGGCAGCATCTCCAAGCCCTCCACCGCCGAGTAGCGATTTGGTGCCCGCAAATAGTGGCCCTGCTACACGCACCCGGCAGTCAGTGCAGCAACACATTCAGGTTGCTCCTACAAAGAAATTGGCTGAAGTGGCGGGTAGCAGCGGAACGTCTGACGCTGCAAAGAGCTTTCCGGATCACCGGCGTGAGCTGCAGGAGGAGCACCAAAGACGGCAGGCGCGTGAGGAAGAGCAGCGAGAGCAGCTGAAGAAGAAGAAGACCGGTCCCGCCGAATCCAAGGCCAAGGCCGGCACCTTGGCCATTAAGACAGATGCCCAACTGACCGAGCTTGCTTATGAGCTCCGAGAAGACATAGATACCGTGCTGGACCGGATAGGCCACACTGATCCGGAGTGGGACGGCAAGAAGCTGGGTAACCTGGACAACTATTGGCAAGCCTGGAATAGAGCCGATGTTGGCCCCATCTCAATGGATGTCGCCGCGAGCAGCAGCACTCTAGCGCATAAGATGTATTGTTTGCGCAAAGCTGCTGAGAACACCTCCCTGGTAAGCACTTTTCTTTTCTATCCGGTTTTCCGAGTTGCAACTTTTTCTATCTCTTTTCTATACACCATCCAGTCCCGAGATTTGGGCCGAGTAGGCAATACTCGACCGAGTTGCAGTCTACTCGGGCCGAATCTTCCTATTCATATTGTCGCGGTTTTCTCTTAAGGAATGCACTGATGACCGCACCAAGATCTTCCGCCAGCTCCTCTGGTCTCATCGGAGGGTCAAGGAGTAGAACCGAGAGCTGCAGGGAGAGCGTGGCAAAAGAGGTAACACTTATCCAAGCCGAGTTACTGCTTATGCTTTCCCGCCATCAGTTTTCTAACTCGGTTCACGTTTTCCAACTTGCAACTATCTTGGAGAAGAACCTCACTGATGCCATCACCAAGATTTCCTCTTTAGAGAGTAAGTGCAACGCTCTTTGTTTTTGTGTTTTGTGTTTACGCCAATCTTTTTCTCTCGTCTCAACTTTGTTTCTCTCTAGGTGAATACAAGGCCCTCGCCGAGAAGCATCAGGACTGCGCGGCCGAGTCCGCACAGAGCAAAATCTCGGCTCTAGAGAGTAAGTCGCCTTTTCTTTTTCTTTCGTCCAATTTCTGTATTTTCACTGTTTTGCTGACCGGATTGCCTCATTCCCAAAGGAACGCAAGCTATTCCTTGACCAACATCAAGGGTGCGTCACTCCGGCCGAGGTGCAGCAGCAGGTGCAGTCCAGCCAGAGCAAGTTGGAGGCAGAGCTCGCCGCCGAGAAGAAGGAGGTGTTCAAACTGAAGCATGAGCTGGCTGACGCAATCAAGTCGGCGCTGCAGGCCGGGACCGAGAAGACCGAGGCGCTGAACCAGGCGTCCGTCGAGAAGCTTGAACTGGAAAGGGGGATTGAATCCCTCAGGGCACGAAACACCAACCTCGACAGCATGCTGGTCAACTCCCGTGGTCTGCTGGACAAGGAGAACGCCCTGGCTGAAGGATGGGCCAGCCGGCTTAAGGATCTTGTCTTGGAACTGGCTGTAAGTTACTGCCTTTCACCAAATTATTCCATCCGATTTCTTCTACTCAGTTTCTCTTCTCTGGTTTTTCTTATCTGGTTTCTTGACTCTACCCAACATCGCCTCTCTCAGGGACCTTCCCAGATTTCAACGCGAGCGCTAATCAAGCTGTGGCAAATGCCAGGGAGTTGCGGAAGGAGCTTGGCCATGATGTTACTGATTCGGTCATGATTGATGACCAGATTGAAAACATCAAAACCCGGGTTCACCTCCTCAAGGGCTTGGGTACCACCCTTGTGTCCACCGGCATGCACCTACACAAGGTCTTCTGGCCGGATGTCGAGCCCCCGACTACAATCAACAAGCTGGCCTCCAATTTGGATTATGCCAAGGTGGAACTGAAGAAGTGGCGCGCGTCATCAGCCCGGGCTGGTGCTGATGAAGCCCTTCACTTCATGCTATCTTGGTATGAGAACTTGAACCTCAACAAGCTCAAGAAACTCCGGAACGACTCCAAGTGGACCAAACAGGAGGAATTTATCCAGCGCCGCCAGGAGACGGCATGCCGGCTAGCCTCATATGCTGATACCAAGGAGTACATCGATGGCCCCACGGAGCCGGACATGGACGTTGAGGACGGTGAAGATGATAATGACGATGAAGATGGTGATGAGGGCGATGCCGGCGGTGAAGAGTCCGAGCAGGACGAGGCAGGCGACGAAGGAGCCGAGCAGAACGAGGCAGGCGAGGAGGACTCCGAGAAGGGCGGCGACCATGAGGCAACCGAGGTGAAAGACGGATCCGAAGAGGTGGATGAGGAGATCCAAGCTGACCCGCATCCCACTACCTCTTTCGGAGTTGTCACCACCGAGATGGTGATCTCCACGCCTGCTCCCGTGTTGAGCGCATCGGAGGCCACTGCCGTGAACGCCGCATCCGGGCCTCCTACATCAACTGCCGGTTCTGCAACTCCTGCCTCGACTGTCTCCTCTGAGCCCATCACCGAGTCCTCCAACTCGGCAGGTGCTGCAGCTAAGATCACTTCCTCGACGGCGGCCTAAGTTCCTGTTCTTTTTCACCCTCAAACTTTTTATCAGATACCCGGTATGTCGGGTGCAGATGTATCCAACAATTAAGATTTCGTTCGTGCTACTCAGTTCTAAATTAAGTTACTAGCAAGACTGGCTTAATGCTGGACTGCGCTAATTCCGAGTCCCCGAGTTGCTTTTCTTATCCGCCCGGCTCTTTTTGTCTTTGCTCTTACCTTCCACTTGTGGCTTGTTGGTAGTCGAGTCACAAGATTTAAAAAACCGGGTTTCTAATACTTAACATCTTTGAGATTTGAAATTAACACTGCCCAATATTTAGCCGAAACAAAACAGAAGGAGAAAACACCCTACTCGGTTGATACATTCTTTCTTTTCTTAGCAGTTTTTCGTGTGTTTATTGACCTTTGGCTTGATCTCTTGCTTGCCATGAAGCCGGGTTGCGGACAACAGAAAAGTCGAAGAGTTGGCCCTTAGGTTTGAACACGCTACAAAACATGCGCTTGAAATTCCGAGTAGACAAAGTAAAGAAAGTAAATGACACAGAGCAAGTTCTGGCACAAGCAGTCCCCGAGTTCGAACTCGGAGTGCCGACTTGGAATTTAACTTGGTGAGGAGATACATAATATGATTTTTTAGGAATGAAAACGGCGGAGTAGAGCTACCTTCCAGGGATGCTTGGCTTCCTCTCCGGATTTATCCGCCTGTTCTTCTGTGGTGCCTGTGCGTCAATGAGGTAGTACGATTCATTGTGCAGAGCCTTGCTTACAATGAAAGGCCCTTCCCACGAAGGGGAAGTTTTTGCATCCCGGCGGTGCGTTGCACAAGCCTAAGCACCATATCTCCTTCTCGGAAAACCCTTGGGTTTACTTTCCGGCTATGATAGCGTCTCAGATTCTATTGATATACAACTGAGCGCGATAGAGTTAGTTTTCTTGCTTCTTCGAGCAAATCAACATCATGTTCTCGGGCTTCTCTTGCCTCTGCCTCAGTATAGAGGGTTATTCTTGGTGAGTCATGCTTAAGGTCAGTGGGCAACACGGCCTCTGCTCCATATACCAGGAAGAATGGTGTGTATTCGGTTGATCGGTTAGGGGTAGTCCTTAGACTCCACAACACCGCCGGCAACTCGTCTAGCCAACACCCAGGTGTTTTCAGCAATGACTCAATCAACCTTGGCTTTATTCCGGATAGGACCATGCCATTTGCTCTTTCAACTTGGCCATTTGAAGCCATATGGGCAACTAATGCAATTTCTAGCCGGATCCTCTTCTCCTTACAGAACCGAGCAAAAGCTCCTTCAGCAAAGTTTGTCCCATTATCCGAGATGATCCCATGCGGGTAGCCAGATCTCAGGATTATATCTTTCAGGAAGCTCACATATGTGTTTCCATCACATTTCCGGATTGGCTTCACCTCAATCCACTTGGTAAACTTATCAACCATGACCAGGATGTGAGTCATGTTGCCCCGAGCTAGCTTGAAAGCGCCCACCATGTCCAAACACCAGAAAGCAAATGGCCAGGTGATGGGGATTGTCTTCAACTCGAAAGCCGGCATATGTATTTTGATTGCATACCTCTGGCACCCATTGCACTTCCTCACCAAATCTTCTTCTTGTTGCAAGGCAGTGAGCCAATAGATCCTGTGCCGGAAAGCCTTTTTTGACTAAGGCCTGGGATGAGGCATGATTCCCACATTCCCCTTGGTGTATTTCTCTGAGGATTTCTTCTCCTTCTTTCGGCTTGACACAGCATTGTAGTACGCCAGTGGCACTTCTCTTGTGTAGCTATTTGTTGATGATAGTGTAGCCCTTGGATCTTCTCTGTATTTGCCTGGCAGTGACCTCGTCACTCGGCAAGGTGCCATCCATTAGAAAGGATAATATGGGCAAAGCCCAACTCAGTGTCTCCCGAGTAGGAAACACTGGTTCATCCACCTCCATTGGATCAACTGACATGACTTGCTCCGAGTTGGAGACGAGTCCTCGAGTACTGAGAAATGATCCCCTCGATGAATGTGACAGTCCCCGGGTTTACTGAGGCAGTCCCCAGGTTGGATGGAGCAGTCCCCGGGTTCTCCTTTAAGCTCTCCCAGTCAATCTCCATGGGAACAGCTTCTGAGTCCGGTAGAGCCGGGATGAATATGGACTCCGAGTTGGGTGAGGGCTTGATAGAGTGCTTCCTCAAATGCTCCAGAGAAATTCCAGGCGGGATGAACTGCCGAGAAGAACCCAACTTGGATAGAGCATCCGCTGCATCATTTTCAGCTCGGTGGATGTGATGGAACTCACACCCATCGAAGAATCCGGTCATATTCTGGACAAGGAACCGGTAAGACGCCATATTGGCATCCAACACGTCCCAAGTCCCCGAGACCTGTTGAACCACCAGGTCCGAGTCGCCATAGCACACAATCCGCCGGATTCCGATCTCCTTGGATACTTTCAAGCCATGGGCCAGGGCTTCATACTCGGCTACATTATTGGATGCCGGAAAATGGATCTGCAGCACATACTTGAGTTGGTCCCGCTTAGGTGAGGTGAGTACAATACCAGCACTGAGTCCCTCTTTTACCTTGGAGCCATCAAAATGCATCCTCCAGAAATTTGTTTCCAGCAAGGGAGGCTCATACTGCATTCCGGCTCAGTCAACAAAGAAATCCGCCAGGTCCTGGGACTTGATAGCTTCTCTTCTTGCATACAACAGGGTGTAAGCAGCTAGCTCAATCGCCCACTTGGCTACCCGGCCACTTGCATCCTTGTTGCCCATGATCTCCAAGATGGGAGCAGTGCTCACCACTGTAATTGGATGCTCCTGGAAATAGTGCTTGATCTTCTTGGCACCCAGGTAGACCCCGTAAGTCATCTTCTGATAGTGAGGGTAGTTTTGCTTGGAGCTGGATATCACCACACTCAAATAATACACCGGCCTCTGCACCGATTTGCCTTCTTCTTCTCTCTCCGGTTGGTAGCTGCAATATAGAGCAACATTGGCTCCTTAGGCAGGGGAGACGCCAGAATTGGAGCGGTACCCAGCATGGTCTTGAGTTCCTTGAACGCCAAATCGGCTTGAGGGGTCCAGACAAATTTGTCACTCTCCTTCATGAGCTGGTACAGAGGCAAGGCCTTCTCACACATTCTTCCCAGGAACCGGCTAAGGGAAGCCAGGCACCCGGTAAACTTCTGCACATCCTTCAGTGATCTCGGCAAAGACATGCTCTCTATAGCTTTTATCTTTGAAGGATTGTCCTCAATGCCCTGACTAGACACCAAAAGGCCGAGTAGCTTTCCAGCCGGGACGGCGAATGTGCACTTGGTCGGATTTAATTTCATCCGGTACTTGCGCAAGCTTGCAAATGTTTCTTCAATATCGCTCAGCAGTGTGTGTTTTTCTTTGGTTTTGATTACTATGTCATCCACATACACCTGCATATTTTTGCCGATCTGCTCATGCAGGCATTTCTGGATGCATCTCTGATAAGTGGCCCAAGCATTCCTCAAGCCAAAACGCATGACACGATAGCAATAAGCCCCGTACGGGGTGATAAAAGCAGTTTTTATTTGATCAGCCGGATTCAGTGGAATCTGGTGAAAACCAGAGTAGGCATCAATAAAAGACAAGAGTTCGCACCCGGCAGTGGAATCGATCACCTGATCTATCCGGGGCAGAGGAAATGGGTTCTTCGGGCAGGCCTTGTTCAAATCGGTGTAGTCCATGCACATGCGCCACACCACAGCGACCATGGGGTCATCCTTCTTTTTCTCCACCATGACCGGATTGGCCAGCCAATCCGGATGCGGCACCTCCATGATAAATCCACTTGCTAACAACCTTGTGATCTCGTCACCAATGGCTTTCCTCCTTTCTGCCGCGAAGCGGCGCCTAGCTTGCTTCACCGGCTTGGCATCCGGCCGCACACGTAAAGAGTGCTCAACCAACTCCCTCGGGACACCCGTCAAATCCTTATTGGACCATGCAAAGACATCCCGATTCTCATGGAGGAAGTGGATGAGCGCGCTTTCCTATTTCTCCTCCAATCCGGTGCCAATAATGGCGACACGCTCCGGGAACTCCGGGTCAATCTGCACCTTCTTTGTCTCTTGGGAGGCCTGGAATGTGGCTCCATGATGAGAGCTCGGCATGCCTGGCATACCGAGTTGAGCTACCTGTGCCAGGGCCACCACCTCATGTATCTTCTTCTTCTCGTCCGCAATGACCATGGACTCGGCAAGACGAGATCCAGCAGATGCACACTCCAGGGAGCGCTTGTAGTCACCCGAGATAGTGATGATGCCATTAGGACCGGGAAGCTTCATCTTCAGGTACGCCGCATGTGTAGAGGCCATGAACTTGGACAGAGCTGGTTTGCCGAGTAGAGCATGATATGGGCTCTGGAGATCAAGCACCTCAAACTGCAGGCACTCGGTCCAGCAGTTATCCCTTGTGCCGAATAGCACATCAATCCATATCCGGCCAATGGGAGCACAAGACACCCCTAGCACAATTCCATGGAACGTGGTCCGACTGGTTAGCAGCATGTTCTCGGCAACACCGAGTTTCTCCGTAGTATCTCGGTACAGAATGTTAATGCTGCTGCCATTGTCAATCAGCACCTTGCTGAACTTCACATTCTTCTTGGACCCCAGGAAGGTTGGCTCCACCACCAGAGCATAGGTACTCGGGTTGGGCATGATCTTGGGATGATCAGCTCTGGACCAGACAATGTCATGGTCACACCAATGCATGTAAGCCGGCACCGCTGGCATCATAGCGTTCACCTCCATCGTCCGCCTACGCTGGCTCTGCTTGTCATCCGGCTCAGTCGTGAACACCATATAACTCTCATGATGCTCCTGATACTGATTCCGGTCTCCACCACCATCATTGTTGGTGTTGTTGTTCCGGTTGAAGTTGTTGTTGTGGTTGTTGTTGTAGTTGCGGTTGTTCTTGTTGCAGTTGGCCCCCTGCGCCACCTGGTTCACATTCTCCCTGCGCTGGTTCTCGGCCGGCCTGGGAGCAGCTGCCCGGATAGGATGCACATTGGAGCCCGAGGGTGGAAGAGGAGGAGGGGAGGCAACTCGCCAAAGCCCTCACTCTTAATCCAGTCCCACCAGCTGCACTGCCGAGTAGTGTGGTTAGCTGGCCTGCTTGGATGCCGAGTATGGAAGCTGCATGGTCCCTCCTTCATGGTCTCAAAGATAAACCTCGGAGGGTCTCCGGATTCCTGAGGAGCATTGTACTGCTGCGAAGCATTGTACTTCTTCTTGAAGTTCTGGCCCTGATTCGGGTTTCACCCATACTGGGCTCCAGAAGTTTTTTGCCTCTGACTGCTCCCAGCAGTGGGTTGATCCTGGTTAACTGCAGCCACATGGTCCGATCCGTAGAGGATATCCGGATGGTCATCTCTCCTCTTGTTACGGAAATCTTGGCGGTCATTGCGTCGGGCTCCATCATGGTTTCTTCTTCTCGGCTCGAAAGAATCGAGCAGAGGCTGAGTAGGGTTGCCGAGAGCATACGTATATGCAATCTTGATTGTCTCGGCGAGCGTACTCGACATCTCCCTTTGCAATTTCTGCCACAGCAGACTGCCATGTCAGCAGCCTTGAGCGAACCAGGTTATAGCCTGTGACTCATTCACACCCTCACAGGTGTTCCTCAGGGTACTCCACCGAGTAAGATACTCGCGGTCAGTCTCCTCTTCCCTTTGCTTGCACGCCGAGAGCTGTTGTGGCCGGTTTGGCCTCTTGTAAGTGATTGTGAAGTTGCTGATGAAAGTTTCCGAGAAATCAAGCCAGCAATTGATGCTGTCTCTCGGCAGGTTGTTGAGCCAGATCCGGGCAGGGCCCTCCAGCATCTGTGGCACATATCTCACAGCTCATCTCCGGTTACCATCGGCAATGTGCACAACAGTAATGTAATCATTCAGCCAGTCATCTGGCTTGGTGCTTCCATCATAGGTCTTGGTCCCTCTTGCCAGCTGGAACTTGGGCACAACCTCCTCTCCCATGATCCTTGGACCAAAGTAACTTTGTCCGGGTGGGCTCCGTGCTTCTATTTCTTCCGACAGGTAGATCCTATCGATCTTGTACCTTGCATCACTTGGCTACAACATCCTTGCCCCAACCGAGCTGCCATATCTCTTGGGTCGGCGTACCCGGCTTGCTCCATTGCCAAGTACCCGTCATTGTAGCGGTCCTGGTGCATAGCATCGGGTTGAAGAGCCGGGTTGACCGCTGCAGCAACGGCTTGTGGCCGAACAACATGACCAGTACCAGGCCGAGGCTGAACCGGATTGGCAGCCGGATGCCGAGATGGACCATCTCGGTTGCCTCCTTGCCCCTCTTGGCGAACTCGGGCGACATTATGGCCACCACCTGCAGCAATGTGTTCTTGAACGGGCTGCCGCTCTACAGCGTGCTATTTTCCAGCGACAGCCGGATCATACACCTGCATATGCTTATTCTTCCCGGAGTTCACACTCAGAGATCTCCTACCACTGGGAACAGGTGAGGAGGCCTGGCCTCCTGGTTTCATCCCATGCGACTGAACAACATGAGAAGCACCAGCCCCCGGATTCGCTTTCCGGAAAGCTTCATTTTGCCTACCAGGTTCCAGAACAAGCTCATTGAGGCGGTCCTGTTGCCTAATGCGAGCCTCACCAGATAAATTTGGAAACTCGGCGGCAACTACCTCTGCGGCTCTAAGTGTTTTGGTAGGAGAGCTATACTTAGGCCTACCAGCTGAGGTCCTACTATTAGATTTTCTAGAAGTTCTACCATCTCTAGCCAGCTCGGCGCCTAGGTTGCGATGAATGATCCCTATCTTGCTATGATTTCTAGAAACAGGAGTAAAACCATGGGCTCTATTGTACTCATTCTGGTCAAGGTTGAGTTCCAGCCTAACCTTTGCCACTTCTTCGGCCTCCAGGAGCATGGCCTGGCGCTGCTGCTCGAGCTGCGCCCTCAATACCGCCGGATCCGTATCCAGGGCAAGAGGCATGCCCAGATTCTTGATGACACCGGCAAGAGGTGCCGGTATCGCTGTTGATGTAGAAGGAGCCTTGTAGCCTGGCTGATTCTGGGGCTTGTGACTCGGACGAGCAGCCGACTCGTCGACAACTTCAGGCGCAGAAGGCGCGCCTTTCCCGGCAGCGATAGCCGGGCTAGTCATCATCACCTCCAAGCTGCCCGCAGACGGCGAGAATGGCAGGAGGGTCAGCAGCAACGAGCACCACCTCGGGGTACTTGCGGATGACGGTGGTGGCGACGTACACCAGATGCGCGCCGAAGCAGATGACGGAGCCGCCTGCAGGCACGGGCCTGCCGCCGAAGTCGAGGGAGCCGAATGTGTGGACAAGGCCACAAACCACACGCTCCCCCGAACGAGAAATGGGTACCGTCTGGATACGAACCCCAGCCAGCGCCGCTGCTGGCCCCACGGGGGGCGCCAACTGTTGTGGTGTGGAGAAGACAGATTCCATAGGATGGCTAAAGATTGGGGCCGATGGACGCTGTAGGTATCCGGGGAGGGATCGCACGCCAAACTGGCGCGCTCAGAACACTGCAAACAACACAATCTACCCAGGTTCGGGGCCCTCGTGTGGAGGTAACACCCCTACTCCTGCCTCTCTCTCTGTATAAGTATGTTCCGAGTACAAGGGTTCCTCACTCTCTCTTTCTCCCTCTTTGTGAGTAGTGATGCCTCTAGGGTTAATCCACCAAATGTGCAACTGAACGATCGAGCGACCCTCGCGTAGGAGGGGGGAAGGCCACCATATATACTGGTGGCCACCCACTATTTTACAGAGGTGACTTCACACTATGCAACAGCGCACGCCTCTGTGTCTTCGCTGACAGCGTCGCCGAAAGTCTCCGCGGTTGGTCGCTGACATGTTATGTCCCCCTTGTCAGAGACAAGACATGACATTGCCCATACCGCACTGTACCCACGTCTGGATACACATTACCACGTACCTAGTAAGTTGAACCGCAAGCCGGTACGGCTCCTGGATACGCGGGATTCACCTCAACGGCTCCATTGACTTTGCCTCCGAGTAGAACAATTCCTTCTCTATCTGGATCACCCAAGTGCTACTCGGCTGACCCAGACAGATGCTTGAATCTTCCCTTGGTCTTTTGTTCTTCCTGCCGGATAGCCTCAACCGGGTACCATCCAACCGGGTACCATCCTATCTGGCACGTACCAACTCGGTACGACCGAACTCGGTAAACAGTACCTTGAAATCCATTTCTCACCTATCTTTCTCCTACTCGGGGGTAGCACCCCGACAATAATATAGTTGGAACCTAGCATTCTTTGTGTGGGAGAGTGACACGCTCCGCTTTTTCGTTTGAATTTTTGTTATGCTCGTATTCTTAGTTTTTCTTCTAGCTGCTGCAAAATTCCTGTTTAGCTCCTGTTTTTCTTGCATCTCTTATTCAGAGCTGTTAGTTTTAGTAGAGTGGTGTTATTACTCTCTTATTTCATTGTTGTATCTCTTGGAGAGTTTTTGTTTATTATGAAATTCTTGGTATTGGAAAGCAGTAGTACAGTTTTTGTGCTTATAACAATGCAAATAGAAGCTTGTATAGACTGTGGCTAGACTTTTTCATGTCATGCTAGATGTTATTTTAATTCTAAAGCCTAGTGGTTATTTTTTAGCATGATTTGTCTCAAATAGCTGAGAGTGATTAATGTGCCTTAGAAAGAATCATGAGTTGTTCTTGTCATATTGAAGCATAACTTTGTGGTGTTCTCCTTTGAATGTTTTATTTGGTTGACATGGCGCATGCTCACACCATGTTTCTGACTACATATCAGTCACTTATAGCATCTATGATCATTTAGTTTTTGAACTTGTAGTACCACTTATGCTTTGATTAATGATGTTCTTTTAGATATGCATGATTATGGCCATTATTGCTCTCTTGATTTGTCGCTTCAAGTCTTTTGCTAGCCTGCACCTGTACTTAGTATGGGCTCTACTCGTGCATCCAACTCCCAAAAACCAAGTTTGCCAAATATGTCCACCATACCTACCTACATGTGGTATTTAACTGCCGCTCCAAAGTAAATTGCTCTTGTGTTACCTTTAAAACCTTCAAAATTACTCGTGTTTTGTGCTCCTGTTTTAGCTCATGAGGATGTAAATAGAGAATATTTATCTCACTTGTTGATTAAACTTTCACACCCTGGACTAGTGGCTTCATCCACTTATCCAAATGATAGAAGAGCTGGCAGTGGGGTGCCTAGGCCCAAATTAATACAACAAATTCTCTTGGAGCCTTTCTACCCAGATGCGTCCTTCTATTGGAGCCGCTCTTGTGAAGTCTAGTTGTCTTGTGACGTACTATATTTTCTGTTTACCATTCGTTGACATAAGTATACACCTGCCTAAAAAATATTTTCAATACCTCTGTTTAACAAAATCAAAGCTCTAGCACATGAGTTGATCCCTGCTTCCCTCTGCGAAGGGCCTTTCTTTTACTTTTATGTTGAGTCTCCATCTTCTAAATTTATGCACAGTTGAGAGAGCATGGTTGCCATTCCGAGTTTAATGTGCATTTGTCCCAGAAACATTATTAATTGATTCATGATATGTTATTGTTTGTTCTCAAATTATTTGTTCTAGTCTTCCTCTTAAACTTTGAAGGTGTCGTGGAATTTATGCTTTGCCCCACTCTTAAGGACGAGCGAAATATCACGTTGCTATGTTATCTCTATGCTTGAAACAAAGGTATAGCTTTCGTGTTCATTATTATTCATGATATTTTATTTGTGTTGCTTTTCATGATACAAGGTGATTGCTATGTTTTATTGTTAGAATTATATCTACCATGCTTGTGTTAAAGTTCTATGATCTCAGCTATGCTTATGCTTTTACAATTTAGATATCAAGTTTATGTTTGTAGCATGTCACCTCAGAAATTATGGTTTTTATTGTTTACCTACTCGAGGACGAGTAGGAACTAAGCTTGGGGATGTTGATACGTCATAAACATATCCTTAATTTTTGATGTTCCATGTTGTTTTCATACCATATGCTACAAGTTTTCCTTACACGTTATGTCATTTTTATCGATTTCCCGGGACTAACCTATTGACAAGATGCCACAGAGCCAGTTCCTGTTTTCCGTTGTTTTCAGTTTAAGAAAAGTTGTTTTGGAAATATTCTCGGAATTGGAAAATTCGAAGACCGGAAGTCTTAGAATTCCCGAAGGTTCCACGGAGTCCCAAAGAGGCTCGGAGGGGGGCACACCATAGGGTGGCGCGCCCCTGGCCGCGCCTGGGGGTGGTGTGGGCCCCTCGGGCGCCAACCACCATCGCCCTTTCGCCCATATATTCTCCCCGATGCGTGAACCCTAAAAAGAGACCACTTTTCCACGAAAAACACTCGAGGACGCCGTCATCGTCAACCCGAGATCGGGTGGGTTCTAGAGTTCTCCCCGGCACCCTTCCGGGAGGGAAAATCATCACCGGAGGGGTCTACACCACCATGCCCGCCTCCGGAGTGATGCGTGAGTAGTTCATCCTTGGACTACGGGTCCATGGGAGTATCTAGATGGTTGTCCTCTCTTCTTTATGCCTCATGTTTGGATCTCGTGAGCTACCTCACATGATCGAGATCATCTTATTGTAATGCTACATGTTGTGTTTGCTGGGATCCGATGATTATTGAATGCTATGTCTCTTGATTATCAATCTATCATGTTATTTTCATGTGTATGTTATTTATGATCTTGCATGCTCTCCGTTGTTAGTAGATGCTATGGCCAAGTAGATGCTAGTGACTCCAAGAGGGAGTATTTATGCTCGATAGTGGGTTCATGCCTCCTTTGCATCTGTGCTCGAGTGACAGAAACGTGACGGATGAAGGATGTGTTGTTACAATTAGGGAGAAAACAACGATGTTTACTTTGTTTACATTACACACTTTGCTTACTGCAATAATCGGCTGCTTGCAACTTAATACCCAACGTTTGTTCGGATGATATTCGGAGGGTGGATTATTTGTCATAGATGCAGTTGGATGACGATCTATGTATTTTGTTGTAATGTCCGCATGAATCTCATAGTAATATTTATGTCATGCATGTTCCATTATCTATCAATTGCCCAGCTGAAATTTGTTCACCACGCATGTTAGTTATATTTTATGGAGAGACACCACTAGTGAACTGTGGACCCCGGTCCATTTCCTCGTACTGATAATACACACACTGCTTCCATTGTTTTCACACTGCTACTGTTTTTTCATACTGTTCTCATACTATTTTCCACACCATACGTTTAACCTCTTTGTGTTCAGCAAAACCGGTAAGATTGACAACCTCACTGCTTCATCTGGGAAAAGTGAATTGATTGTCTTGTGTAGGTTCCACGTTGCTGCTGAACTGGTGGTTCGCCCTGCCATCTCTACTGCTTCAACCTTCAGAAGTTTCTTATTTCTCCTACTGGTCGATTCAACCTTGGTTTCTTTCTAAGGGAAACTTACTGCTATGCTCTTCATACCTTCCTCTTGGGGCCTCGCAACGAACTTGTGTTTCACGCGCATCAGTGCCCAGCCCCAAACTTAATAATACAAATTCTCTTCACTATTTTTGCCCCTGATTTATCAGTCAAAGCATAATTGTGTAAACAAAAGAGAGAGAGAGGGATGACCTTCTATACCAGTTGCGTCCTTCAATGGGATCCACTCTTGTGAAGTCTAGTTGGCTTGTGACGTACAGTATTTTCCATTTGCCATTCGTTGACATAAACATACACCGCTCTCAAAATTGTTTTCAATACTCCTGTTTATCAAAAGAAAAGCTCTAGCACATGAGTTAATCCCTGCTTCCCTCTGCGAAGGGCCTATCTTTTACCTTTATGTTGAGTCAGTAAACCTACTCCTTTATGTCTTAAGCAAGCATTTGAGTTGTTGTGATCCATCCATCTATATGTTGATTTACTCAATCATGTCCATTATTCTTCCTTGTTTAGTACAAGTGCTTTTATCTGATTGAGTACCACTTTGAAAGTTACCAATGACTGCAAAAAGAGACTGTGAGCATGATAAACTCTGCAATACAAGCTCTAGTATAAACACACTGATCGAAAGATAAGTACACTGTTAATTGTTCTCTAACCAAGAACGAAGTTTTCCTTCACCAATTATGATTTCCTTTTTGCACCTTTATTGTGATTTCCTCTACTTGTTTCAAGTTTAATTATATGATAGGAAGTTGATGTCTAAAATGACTTGTGCTTTGATATATGTGATGCTTCTTGTCTGTATTTTATTTATCGACACCTCACTCCATAAACAGGCGGTCATGTTTACTGAGTTCAATTTCGCTTGGGGACAAGCGAGGTCTAAGCTTGGGGGGAGTTGATACGTCCATTTTGCATCACTATTTTATATTGTTATTTTGTGTTATTCATCGATATATTTCATGTTATGATGCATTACTTATGTTATTTCATCTTATTTTGCATGTTTCATAATTTTTGGAGAATAAAGACCGGGACGAGAAATCTGATGGAAAAAGCACCGTCAAGATACCCTATTTAAGAAGATTAGAAGAAGAGGAGGGATACCGGAGAGGTCTTAGAAGTCCCGAGGAGGAAGCTAGCCAGAAGGGCAGCCACCAGGGGACCACACCATGGGGTGGCGCTCACTCCCCCCGGCCGCGTCGCCAGGTGGTGTGGCCACCCTGGCCCACCTCTAGTGGCCTCCTTTCGCGTACTTGACCCCCAGGGAACCCTAAGCCCCAGAACATCATCAAAGAATATTCCGCCACCGCCTCGGGGCGGAAAACAACAGAGAGAGAAAAGCTCTCCGGTAGGGAGAAATCCCCCTGGGAAATTCCTGCCCGGAGAGGGGAATCGTCACCATCGTCACCGTCATTGCTCCAGGCATCATCGAAGAAATATTCCGCCGCCACCTCGGGGCGGAAAACAACAGAGAGAAAAAAGCTCTCCGGCAGGGAGAAATCTGTCGGGGAAATTCCTCCTTGGAGAGGGGGAATCATCGCCATCATCACCGTCATCGCTCCGGGCATCATCAAGATCGTCATCATCATCATCATCATCACCACCAGAACCATCACCCTCACCGTCCAACTTCATCCCTCTGTAATGATTAGGGTTCTATATCGTTATTCTTCACTAGATCTCTCTCCAGGTGTGGATTACCTATTACTAGTTGATGCTTGTGAGATTTATCAGTGTTTACACTTTATGACCAGATTGTTATTCATCATTATATCACCTCTGATTATGATCCATATGATGTCTTGTGAGTAGTTTGTTTAGTTCTTGAGGACATGGGAGAAGGCATGATGTTAGTAGTGGAATTATGTTGAAGTAATATCTAGTGGTTTGATATTTAAGTTGTGGTTCTATTCTTCTAGTGGTGTCATGTGAACGCCGACTACATGAAACTTCACCTTTATGGGCCTAGGAGGATTCATTGTGTATTTGGCTCCTAATTGTGGGGTTGCCAGAGTGACATAAACCTAAACCCCCGTTAGGAAACCAATGCACGAGGGAGTTGTATTTGTGGATGCTTACGAGGAGTATAATCACACGTATGTATTAGTCCTAGTTGGGTGGTGCATTAGCATAGGTTCACTCACACAACACTTATCGAAACAATAAATATTAATCAACCATATGAAACTAAAGCACTTCACGAAATTCCCATGTGTCCTTGAGAACGTTTGGTAATCATAAGTAGAACAACTGGCTTGTCCTTTGCTCTCAAAAGGATTGGGCCACTCGCTGCAATTGTATTTATTGTCTTTTGTTTACTCGCACTTTATTTATCTGCTATATCAAAAACCACCAAAAACCCGTTTGCTAGTGTTTACAGTGAATCCTCTATCCAACCTGCTTGTCAACACCTTCTGCTCCTCGTTGGGTTCGACACTCTTATTTATCAAAAGTACTACGATACACCCCTATACTTGTGGGTCATCATGCGAAAAACCTCATATCTTATTTCCTTGTATATCTCATAAGGGATCATATTAATATCACTAATATCGTCACAAATAACCAAATAATTAAATTTTCGAAAAGCACATGGGATAACAGGCTTGCCATTATCTTTACCTTTCATGTTAGATTTGATAATTCGAGTGGTGACACTTTCTAGTATGATGATGATTTTTTCTAGTAATTCCGGTTCCAGCAATTCCTTTACCTCATAATTTTTTCCTCTAAAATGCAATGTTTGGTATTACGTCCTTTTGAATGTTGCCTTGTGTCCTTTTCTCTCAATTATGGAGTGTTGATGATCTTTTCATTATGGATCTTCTTGACAGTTTTAGTCAAAGGTTTATTTTTAGGGTTGATTAGAGCTATAGGCTGATCAAGTTCTTCATGCCCTTCCCAACTTAACTCACGTACCTGGAAGTGTCTAGTGTATTGCTCCAATACTTGCAGCATATCGTTAGAATCCATATTGAAATGATTGGTTAAGACTTCAAGGTCCCCTGTTTCTAATAATTTATTGACACAATCATAATCAATATTTGTTCTTCCTTTATTAGTTATATTTGGTTTCCAACTTTCCTTTCTATGAATTTTATCATATAAAATTCTCCATGTTTCCTCAATTGTATATTTAATAAATACTACACCAGAAGAAATATCAAATATGTCTCTATTTTCACTACTAAGTCCTCCATAGAAAGTATGTAATACTAACCATGGTGGTAATTCATGATGGGGACAGTAATCAAGTAATCCATGAAAACTTACGTAACCGTTTAGTAGACTTTCTCCAGGCCTATTCTTGAAGTTGGTGATCATGCATCTCGCTCCATTAGATTTTTTATCTAGGTAAAAGTAAGACAAGAACACAGAAGATAATCTATCTCAACTATCAGGAGTACCTCAGGATGTGACTTATACCATCAAATGGCACTATCAATGAGAGTTTGGCTAAATATTATGAGCCTCATTTCAACATCAGTAAATGCATTAAGTTTAAAAGTTCCGCATATATCTTCAAAGATTTCAATGTGACTACATGGATCTTCAGTACCATCACCTTTATAATGCCTAGTTCACAACATATCAAGCATTGTAGGATTAATTCCGTACCCTTCTACATTTATCCTAGGATGTACCTTGATAAAGGCATCCATGTTTGGCAATCCCATGCTTTGCATAGTAGCAAGTTTGATGTAAGGACCGTTGTCGTCGTCCATGGTACCTGCCTTAACCTACAAACTATTTAGGACAACAACAAAAAACAAGTACTAAAAACAAAATATCAAAGACGCTTAGCTCCCCAGCAACAACGCTAGAAAATGACCTGATGCCTGCAAGTGGACATGGTTGTTATAGCTAGTTTCGAAGTAAGAGTATCGAACCATGATGGAGCTATGAAAATGGTCTCGTGTGTTTAGTTTTGATCGCTTCTTCTTATTTGTGCCTGCAAACTGTGTTTAGATCAAGCAAGTAAGAAAGTGTTTAAAATGTTGATTATGGTGAAAGTGAAATAAACATAAATAAAATAAAATTGTAAATAAGAGCAACTAATGTTTGATCAAGTGACTGAACTGCAATAGGGCTAAAAGCGTTCTCGGAATGTATGGTTCTACTACTAGAATATTTCTGAATTGATTAGGTGCGCATGGTGTTTACATATGAATGCTTTGTGAGGGCGGAGCTCCATAGATTAGTGCGCCCGAGTGCCTCTAGGCAACATACTAATCACAACCACTACTAGCTCAGATGAATGGCGATGTGCCTACTGGCACTAGTAATTAACGGTCTCTCTGTGGATGCGGTATTGATACTTTGAGTCTCTGTTATTCCCGCGTTAGAGATAAAAAAATGGAGGAGTGACTTTCTGTCCTATCTGCTCACTCTACACTCTGCATCAAACCAACGCTAACAACCACATCGTGTCCGTTAGGCTAATATTAGAGTGGTCAACTTTACTCCAACATCATGAGGATTGTTATAAAAAATCAATCAATAGAAAATTCATAGTAGTACTAGGGTCCACATCTCCCCAAGAACCGATGGAACTACTCACACATGAAGGTTATAAACATCATAATGATTGTATTGCAAAATGGAGAATGAATATATGAATGAATACACGTGAAAATCCATAACTAGTTCTAGAATTAAAACGAGATGGGTGAGAGATTCTATCACGTAGATGTAGATGGCGGTGATGAAGATGACGATCGATGCAGTGGCGTTCGCAATGATGGTGTTGATGGAGATGGATTCCCTTCTGCGAATTCCCCCGGATGCCTTCTGGAGGCTAGGGTTTGGTGGAGTTTCAAGTCTGCCAATTTCTCTGTATGTCTTCTGAGAAATCTGACAGCACGAGGTAAATATACTCGACGAGGCAGTGAGTACGAGCCATGGTACGGTGGCTGGTACGGTCGGTCGCCACCGTACCAATGGTCATTATGGCGGTCATCCCCTCCTAGTGCGCTGATAATCTCTGCTTCGTCGGTCGTGCCGATATCCTCGCTGGTATGGTGAATGGTACGGGCATGAGCGACCGTACCAGCACCCATTAAGTAGTACTGGATGTGGAGGCGCAGATGGTTGCACAGTGCGATGGTTGGTACTATCAATATCGACTATACCACCACTCGTTGAACCTTCTGTTGATTGATTCTTGACTCCTTCTTATCCTCTGCGAATTTATCTTTAATGCTCTGATTTCATCCTATTTCATCCCAAATATGGTCCTTTATGCCTTGTACAAAATTTCTTATCCGGAGTTTAATTATCTGCCTACATAGACATAAGTGGTACAGTTTGGCACGGTAAAATGCTAGAATGACTAACTACTTATCAATAATTTATTAAACAAAATCGTGTCTAAAATGGACGCATCAATGGTCATGTAACAATCACCTTCGACCAGGAGAGCACTTGATCTCTCGATTTTACTGGTTTGATGTCTTACGAATAGGCAGATATGGTATGCTGCTTGATCTCCTCTATGTTATTTCTTCTTAATATCAATGAGGGTTTGTAGATAAAGGAAATATTTGAGATTAATTACTATAAATACTTAGTTGATTGGCTTGTTCGCCATTAACGTGAGATCAATTTTTGTGCCCGACACATCGGTTTAGATTTTTGCCTGTCTCTACTGCATCATGGCACCGGTGTGATGGTGAATTTTTTTGTTTTTTAGCTGTACATCGAAGACCTTGATTGTATATATTACTTTATATTTATTCGGCTTTCCTACTTGCATTTAGGGAGCTGTATGTTGAACAAAGCGTCCAACTGCATTGTGCTTTCAGGTGAATATTTCAAGCTCTATGGCTTCTGGAATACATGCAGCATGGGAACTGTTTATTAGTTTCTAAAACCTTCATCCATCTCTGAGTTTTGTTGGGTTGGTTGAGTCAGATAATATGCAAATAATTGTGTTTTGGAGGTCCCATTTATTAGGAGCATAGATTTCTAGTGAATGAAGATCTCCATCTTCTTTTGCATCATGAAAAGAGTTCAGGTCATCTGGTCTAAGTATGCAAGATAATCTGATTTTTTTCGTATTGCTTGAATGAAATATGTTATATTTACACGGCTGAAACATAGAATAAGGTGCATATGAATTAGGATATGGAGCAAGGTGATGATACAAATTGATACAAGCGTCAATTAAGCAACTTAACTTTGATATGTGGCAGGTTGGCGTAGAGTTAGGACAGAGAGCTAATATCATGTCAGTGTGTGGTTGCAAACATCCTTGGTCCACGGCATGGTGATGCATATCGTGTTTCACTTTTATTTTAATGGTATGATCTTTCCATTTATATTTTACAGTCTTTAGTTTGGAACAATGACTGGAAAAAATCCATTGCCTTTGTATATTATCATTAAAACTGAACTCAGTTTACAACTTATGATTTCCCTTCTTGGTAGCAGAATAGTACAAATACCCTTGAGTGTGCTTATTTGATCATCATTTCTGTCGAGACATCGTAGTAGTTTTCATAGACGGTGGTGCCATGAGACTACGGTAGAGACGTGGGGTAACGAGATAGCGTAGTAACACTGAACACAGGATTTTACCCAGGTTCGGTACGTCGCGACAGTACGACGTGCCTACTCCTGCACTTCTCACTAATTGGGACTAAAGCCCGTAAACAGGATTACAATGTGAGGGTTTGGATCTAAGCTACTCGACGAGGATGAGCTTCTCGGCGAGTTGGCGTAGAGCTTCTCTGTTTGTTCGTTGTTTTGTCTATCTCCCGTCCGGCTTTATATAATAGCCGGATTAGGGCTTACAGAATAGGAAACCTAGAAAACTACGGTAACTTGTAACTTGGAAAGCAAGGAATCCGTCTTCTCCTCCAAGCCAGATCACATGGGCTGTGATCCGGGTTCTTCTAGAATCCGGCTTCTGCGCGTCGGATTACTGGGCCGCCTAATGGACCTAAGCCCACTACCACTTAGGCCACCCTGGTAATCCGGCACTTGACCCACCATCTTCTATACCCCTATTTGGTATATATCCGACAGTAGCCCCCAAGAAGGATCAAAACTCTGATTCTCCGCTATTCGCCAAATGTTCTTTGTCCGAGAAATACTGATTCAGCAGTCTTGATTCTTCTTATTCTTCATTTGAAAAAGATGGTGACATGAAACTCGGAATCCTGAAATTCCGGCTTTTTTCTCACGATCCTTCGTGGAGAAGAAACTTCCTACGTCAGCGCACTCAACCATGCTGACGTAAGCGACGTTTGAGATTTACTCGGAAAAACTCAGAAACGTATCTCTGACAGATTCGCGCGGGAAACGAGGAGATAATCATCATTACTCCGTCGTTTCATTTCACGGATTTTCCGGCGAGCGACACGCGGCAAACATCCAACGGTCAAAATAGCCGTTGGCACGCATCTAAACGATTTTCCGGCTATAAATAGCAGTCCTCGTCCTCAACGAAAACTTTCCTCACTCCCCACTGCCCACGCCATTGACGCGAACGAGCTCGAGAGCAAAGCACTTGTCCCAGGCGCTCTTAGCATCCAAGCACGCCGGAACGCCACGCACCACCACGAGATGGCCTCCTCGCCGTCATCGCCGACCCGCGCCGCCATCAACGAGCTTGTCAGCGATCTAGATCCGCAACTGGGATCACCCAAGCACACCGGCGACGAGCCGGAGAAGACCACGGCCTCCGCGGCGGGCGACGCGAATTCTTCCGCCGCCACGGACGTTGCGGGATCAAGCTCCGCAGCTTCCCCGCCGTTTTCTCCAGAAACGGCGGAGGAGAAAATCCAACTCCTTGGCGACGAACTCGCCGCCGCGGAGGCTGCCGCCTCTGCCGCCGCCGGAGCAGACGAAGAAACGGAGTCTGCAGGCAACTGGATTGCCTGCAGCATTCCTCCGGCTCTCCTTCCAAACCTGGAAAAGGAGGGCCTGGTTCTTAAGAAGAAATGGCGGCTTCCAGAAGACGAGACCGAGCCTACGCCAAAAAATGGCGAAAGGGTCCTTCTCTGTTCCCACCTTCTTCGAGGTATGGGACTTCCACCTTCTTCCTTCTTCCTCCAAATCCTTTCTCACTACAACATCCAGCCCCATAACCTTCCTCCCAACTCCATCCTCTACATGGCCGGCTTCCAGGCTTTGTTCGAGGGCTACTTAGGGCTAGAACCTAGGTTAGATTTCTGGACTTACAGCTTCGGGGTTAAGCGGAACTCTTCGGAGGGCGCACTCCCGACTTGCGGGACCATATCTTTCACTCTTCGGAGATTCCGAGAAGATTGGTTCCCCAAGATAAAAACTTCGGAATCCGTCAAATTTTGGACGGGTTCCTTCTTTTATCACCCCGACGTGCCTTTCCTTAAGGAAGCTGTCGGGGTTCCTCCTTTTGTGAACTCTGCCGCCGTTCCCCAAGACAACTGGGGAACGGAAGCCGTCCAGGTTCTGCCGCCAGATCTACTAAAGATCAAGCGGCGCATCGCCAAGCTCACCTCCATGGATCCGCCTCTAACCGGCATGGACACGGTTCTATGCTGGCTGATTAGGCGAATCCAGCCATTGACCAACCACAGCGGCCGTCTCCTGTGCGAATACACGGGAGTCAAGGA
Organism: Alopecurus myosuroides; assembly: GCA_028641055.1. Taxonomy (NCBI): domain Eukaryota; kingdom Viridiplantae; phylum Streptophyta; class Magnoliopsida; order Poales; family Poaceae; genus Alopecurus; species Alopecurus myosuroides. The sequence goes on along the minus strand of CM054059.1, from coordinate 403,800,261 downwards.
TCCGATGCGGACAACCACCAAGGATTGGCCCGCAAAGGAGCTTCGCCGGCGCATCAACCAATTGGTCGCATCACGCGACCAATACGAGGCGAGTCGGCCAATGTATACGGCCGAAAATCCGGTTCCCAAGGTAATTTTTCAGTCATTTGGGTACAGTTTTATTTTTTCTCGGATTTTCTAGCTTCTGATTTTGATCTTGTTCGTCCGACAGTTCGCGGATCTTTCAGATTCGGACTTGGTATCCGAGGCTGAGCTGGACGCGCTGCGCACCGCCGCTACAGGTGGACGCAAGCGCAAGAAGATAACTTCCTCGGAAGAAATTATCGATCTTGACGGAATCCCCGTCGCCACTTCCAGGTTCTTTCTTCTGGATTCTTTTTCATGAGAACTTTTCATCCATCCTCAGTTTTTTAACTTTTCCAGGTTTTTTGTTTTTAGCCTGCCTCCCTCTAGTTTAAAACCAAAGAAGCTAAAGAAACACAAGGTTGTTTCCAGCCGAGGCGGTCAACCTTCTTCCGCCGTTGCCCCGAACACGCCGTCCACAATGGCGGAAGAGCAAACTGCAGCCCCCACCACCCAGCCCTCAGAGCCCAGCCAGCCCGTTGTGTCGGACACGGACACGAGGGAAAGGGCGGCTCCAGAGGTGGAGAAATTTTCTCGGACTTTCGACGAGGAAATTCCCACCTTTGACAAAGACTTCAAGATTATCAACGACGGCCTAAGCGCGGCCGGAACTGCTTTTGCGGAATACGCAAAAGAGTTCCAGGAAAACTTGGCGGGTTTGCACCGAATGAGCCAGGTATGTAACTCTAGCCCCCAAGCATTAAACAAAATTGTATGCCTGTTTTGCTTTGATGCTTTTTGTAACCATTCTTTTCCTTGCTATGTTGCAGCAAACCGCCGAAACCATAAACATGGAAGTTTTCCACAAACTCACTATCAAGAATAAGAAGGTTAGAAATCTCCTTTCTATTCTTGAAGAGAGAGAGGCGGAACTGGCATCGTCTCAGCTCGCTTTGACGGAAACATCAGGTACACATTTTTCTTCTGAGATTTGCGATTCAATTTTTTGTCTAAGTACTTATTTCGAAAATTTTCTAAAGCCGGAATTTTCTTTGCTTTCCATCTGCTTTGGCTAAGGCCAAGCAAATAGCTGAAGATGCCGGCAATGACGAGAATCTCCGAAAGGAGAATTTGGAACTTCACAAGCATCTTGTGAAGGCTCAAAAAGATCTGGAAGCCAGCAACTTGGCCCTTGGAGTTGCCAACTCCAAGGCTTCTGAACAGGCGGAGAAGGATAAATCCACCATTCAGGATTTAGAGAATGCTCTGAACCTTCGCCTGGAGGAAATCTCCGAGATCGACAAGCTTATCGGTAATTTTCCGTTACCTTTTTTATTATTCCATATCTTGTATTTCTTCTCTGTTTTTTGCCTAACACTTTTGATCGTTTTGTCGGAAAAAACAGGAGATATCCCAGATGGTACCCGGCTTGAAGGGATCCAAGCCTTTGGGAAGATGTGGACTTCGATCCGTGCTGCTGGAATGCAGCTGGTGAACAAGTTTCTTCCCGCAAGGACTGGGGAGTTCTCGGAAGTTGAGAAACTTCCGGGAGCCATCATGGAGGTGGCGGAATCCAGGGATTCTATCCTGTGTTCCGCTGCACGGGGTGGTGCGCGTATGGCACTCGGCCTTATGCGCATGCACTACCCTGGTGCTAAATCCTGGCGCGTGGCGTCCGGTGTCCCTCAGGGATACACGTACACTCAGCGAAATACCATCTTTGATGAAATCAAAGGCCACGCCACCCAGATTGCCTCCATGGTAAATATTTCCATCAACTATCCAGAAGAGGAGATCCCTCCAATCCCCGAAGACGACAGCAGCGAGGAGGAATCTGATGCTTGAAGGGCTTCCTTTGACCTGGATGGCAAAAAATAGACAATAGGAGCATTACTGTTCTTTCAATGTAATCTGCAATGTAATGCTTCTATTTTTATGAATGAAAAATTCCGCCTTTTGCAATTATTAGTTATGAAATTTTTTGCAAGGTTTTTCGGATGTTGTTATTACTTTTATCTTCTAAGTTCTCTGGCATATATGTTTTAACTGTCCTTAGTGTTTGAAATGGCTCAAATAGCAATATGAATCGTCATGCCGAGTAACTGGGAGTAACCAATCAGTTTAAACTCGGAAACATGGACCATGCTAAAGGCATTTTTACTAACTAGTTCCAGCATCCCAACACATACGCAATCAGATAATGCTTAGAGAAACAAGGAACTTTTTAACCGAAACTTGGGCACGCAGGCAATTCAAGTTTCCTTTAGCCGTTAGCAGGCTGAAAAAACATTCAGTTACTTAACGCCGAGTACACAGGCACAATTCGGGTTAACATTGAGTATTTTGTAAGATCATTGGGAAATAGAGAAGGTGGAAACATGCTTTTACTATAATGAACATGTAAAAAACATGGATACCAGAAATCCAACAACTTTATTTCATGATCTCAAAAGATGTTTACATAGATATTGAACTAAGTATAGAAGAGACATAACTGCTATGTATTCCAAAGCTTTGCTATCCACTTGACTTTGTCGGATTTCTTCAACAACTTGTATAACGTTAGGATTTTAGCCCCCAGCCGACTAATAAATCTGCTAACGGCAGCTGCGGAACCCGTCAATCTTTGGACATCTTTGACGCAGGTAGGTTTTGTGATGTTCAAGATTGCCTTGATCTTTTCCGGGTTAACTTCTATTCCTCTGTGAGAAACGATGAAACCCAGAAGTTTTCCTGAGGGAACCCCGAATACGCACTTAGATGGATTCAACTTCATCTTGTAGGTGCGTAAATTTTCGAAAGTTTCTCGCAAATCCTCAAGGAGTGTATCTTTTTCCTTGGTTACGACAGCAATATCGTCCACATAAACATGGACATTTTTTCCAATCTGACTATGCAAACAACGTTGCATGCAACGCTGGTAGGTTGCACCTGCGTTCTTCAGGCCAAACGGCATGGTTACGTAATAATACGTCCCGTATGGGGTTATGAAAGAAGTCTTAATTTGATCTTCCTTTTTCATGCGTATTTGGTGGTACCCGGAGTATGCATCCAAAAAGCACAAAAGCTCAGAGCCTGCTGTAGCATCTATTATTTGATCGATTCGCGGTAATGCGAACCTATCTTTCGGACACAATTTGTTCAAGCCTGTGTAATCTATACACATTCTAAGAGCAGTAGTATCTTTCTTCGGTACTAATACCGGATTTGCGGACCAGTCAGTATGGATCACTTCCTTGATGAAATCCGCTGCTAAAAGCGGATAATTTCCTTGCCAATAGCCTTCCGTCTTCTTCCGTCAAATCGACGGAGACCTTGTTTGACGGGTTTTGATCCAGGAATAACCTTAAGTTGGTGCTCAGCAAGTTCCCTGGGTACACCTGGCATGTCCGCTGGACACCAGGCAAAAATATCCCAGTTCTCACGGAGGAACTTGATGAGCTCGCCTTCCTATTTGTCAGTCATCCCAGTCCCTACGACGACAAATTTTGTCGGATCTTTGGGATCTAGGATTACCTGTCTTGTATTCTCGGATGCCTTGAAGCTGTCTGTTGGCTTCCGAGTTTCTTTTCCTGTCGGCATTTCTGACGGTGATACCTCCTTGGCTAATTCCTTCAATTCTTCCTTTGCTATAACTCTCTGAGCGCAAAGGGCGTTTTCTTTCTCCAACTCGTTTGCCAGCTTAAAATCACCAGCTATAGTGATTACTCCTCCTTTGGGTCCTGGCATCTTCAGCTTGTTATAAATATAACAGGATCTTGCCATGAATTTGGCGAAAGCTGGACGTCCGAGTATTGCGTGATACACGCTTTCGAACGGCACTACTTCGAAGGATACTTTTTCCTGACGGAAGTGATCTTTATCTCCGAAGGTGACATCTAGGGAGATTTCTCCTAGGGACCGTGCTTGCCTGCCAGGGACGATACCATGGAAGCGTATATTGCTGTAGTTGAGCTGAGACTCGGAAATCTTCAGGTGCTTCAGTGTATCCAGGTACATTATGTTAATGCTGGATCCTCCGTCCATCAGCACTCTTCTTAGCCTAGTATTTTGAACAATAGGACTTACAACAAGAGCTTGTGTGCCGGGTTCAGGGATATTTCCGGGATGATCAGACTGATCCCAAATTATCGGTGTATTGGAGTACTTCAAGAATTTCGGGGTTGCCGGAACAACCGCGTTTATTTCTCGAAGTGTTCTTTTTGCCACCTTTGCTGATGGGGTTGCTAAGAAAGTTAGCATTGCTTCTCCATCAACCCTCGGAAACTTGGGTTCGCCTTTACGCTGCTGTTCCTGGATTTTTTCGTCAGTGTACGATTCACTGTCTTCTTTGTCAGCTTTTGGCTTTTGCTTGGCGGGTTTCCTTTTGGAACCCTTCCCTTTATTTCCGGACCCTGCAGTGCCCTTCATGTGCTTATTCAGCCGGCATTGCGCGTTTGTATGGGTGGGTTTCCCAAATTGCGAGTGGTGAACGCAAGGTTCCGACTTAATCCTTTCCCACTCCTCTGGAGTGTAATTGATTGGATCTGGGTTGCGTCCTTTCCACTTATTTCCCTTTTCTCCTCCAAAGGCTATGTTCACCTCTTTGGGCTTTGTCGTTGTTTCTGGAGTGGCTTTTTTGTCAGAACGAGGGGTTTTCTTGGCAAGTATCAACGATTCAATATTGCCTCCTCTTGCTCTGATGTCATCCTCGGCTGCGGCATGCTCATTGGCGGTTGTAAGCATGGATCCGAGATCCTTGTGCTTTTTGGAACCAACCATGAACGGTACAAGTCCGGGTTTTAGGCCATTGACGAAAGCATGCATTGCTTGTACGTCGGTTACTCCAGAGCAACTATTCTTCATTGCTGTCCATCTGGAGATGAAATCCACGTATGGTTCATCCTCAAATTACGTGCAACGGTTTAGCTGGTTGATGCTATTCGGGCGTTTGTATGTTCCCCGGAAATGCTGAGTAAATACTCTAGCCATATCGTCCCAGCTATCGACTGTGCGTGACGGTAATCCATTGATCCAATCTCTGGCTCCATCCAGCAGCATTAGGGGAAGAAACTTGACAGCTTCCAGGTCTGTCCCATTGTTGATCTGGACGGCTGTATAGTAATCCGAGAGCCACGTATCCGGGTTTGTGCTGCCAGTGTATTTCTGGTACGTTGGACCGACCTTGGCAAAGCCAGAATGCAGCGTTATTCTTCGGATCCTGTCGGTAAAACATTTAGGACCAAAGTATAGATCATCTTTTTCTGCTCTGTCAATGTGTGCAGAATATCTTCCGGCTGAATGGACAGAAGGGGATCTGCTCCTTTCTCTTCCATTGTTTCGCGAACGCGCTCTTCCGGGATTGTTTCTATCTCTTCCGTGTTCACGCCCTTTTGGATTAGGCGGAGTTCTACTCCTGTGCCTTTCTTTGTCCTTAGGCGGTGTCCGGGATCTCTCACGCCTGTGAGGTATATCGTATCTTCCAGCTTTCTCAGCTGGGTTTCTCGGAGGTGGCATTATTTTGCCGTCTTTCCGGTGTTTGTCTTCCCGATCATGGGGTTTATACCCATCTTTCGGGAGATGGGATCCGGTTTTAGACGCTCCGTCCCGGTTGTCGGGGTTTTTCTTGTCTTTTCTTGGATCCTCTTTTTTATCTTTTGAGTTGTCTGAATCCCCGGGTTCTTCCGGTCCAGGTGCTCCAGCAGCGCAAGTAGCTGTCTTGCATAGGGCGGAGTTATCATGCAGCCTCCCTGACCGCTCTTGAGTGCGCTGTTGTTGTTGCAATGCTTTTCCTAGGAAAGCATACACCCCTTGGAGTTTTTCCCCGTTGGAATACAGATCGTTGTTAAGAATCGCGAACGCTGCTTCCGCGTTTTCTGCTGCGGTCTTGTATATTGGTTCGCCCTTGGCATCTTTGCCGTTTACCTGCTTTTGCCAAGATGGGTTATGGAACCTTTCTTTTGGCGGCAGTTCTTCCGGTCTTGCGATTCCGGGTAACCTAGTAGGTTTTAACGCGGATCTATGCTTTCTCTCGTACTCCTCTATTTCTTCCTTCATGACTTTGATGTCATTATGGGTTTGTTGGAGATGTTGCCGAGATCTGAGTAGATGTTGCTGTTGCCGTTGGAAAGCTTGTCTCCTGGCTTCCAGCATCTCAGGGGGTTCATCTGGTCCCACTGGTGTTTGCAATAGCTCTTGCTCTTCCTGTTCCGTCATTGGCGGAGCAGTGATTTCCTTAGATTTCTTCTCCGCAGGCTTTGTGCCGCTAACATCTCCAACTTCCAGGTTTTCATCAGCGAGATCAGCTGATTTTTTCTTCCGGATTTTGTATTGGAGTTTTTTAGAAGCACGGTGCTTTTTCTTGGAAGAGGGAGGTTTTTTGGCAGGCTCATCTTCTGTCATCTCCTTGACATTGGGGAATATTGGAGAAGTTTCTCCGTCTTCTCTCTCTTCCACTGGCGGAGGGGTTTTAGGGCTTTCCTGGCTGCCGGCGTCTGTGGTATCAGCCGGTTTTGCCATTAAGACTTCATGGAATCCCTCTTGAAAGGATTTAACCTTTCTTACGAAGGCGTCCTCATCTTCGTCTTCAGAGTCGAAGTTATCCGATCCGGTTTCCGACTCCAACCTCGCCTCAATGGCGGCAAGCACGGATTCTGCTTCCGAGTTCATCGTCTTGTTGATGGATGTCGGATCTTCCGCCTCTGTGACGGGTGTTTGATCTTCCGTCTCCATGACGGGTGCGTTGTTGTCTGCCTCTTGCACGGGATTTCCATCATCCGTGTTTTCGGCGATTTCGGATTGCACCATGCCGATAAAGTGTGTATCACTTTTGTGTCGGCGATCTGAGCAGAATCCGGCATCATAGTCATCTTCGACTGGGTATAGGGCGGGTGGGATAAATTTGCTTCCACCGCAAAACCCCATTGCTTCTGCAGTTAGTCCGATAAAGATGTTAGCAGATCCTATCGGTAACACGCAGGCACTTACCAGGTGGTTTTGCGCCGGTATGTAGGATCCGTTGTCGAGGAAGCGCCCGACGTTGTTTTCGAATTCCAAGCTTCCGATAGTGATTGATCTTCCGATTCCGCCAAGTATCCCAGATCGGAATCTTACGCCTGACGTCGTTTGCCCCACGGTGGGCGCCAACTGTCGAGACATCGTAGTAGTTTTCATAGACGGGGGTGCCATGAGACTACGGTAGAGACGTGGGGTAACGGGATAGCGTAGTAACACTGAACACAGGATTTTACCCAGGTTCGGTACGTCGCGACAGTACGACGTGCCTACTCCTGCACTTCTCACTAATTGGGACTAAAGCCCATAAACAGGATTACAATGTGAGGGTTTGGATCTAAGCTACTCGACGAGGATGAGCTTCTCGGCGAGTTGGCGTAGAGCTTCTCTGTTTGTTCGTTGTTTTGTCTATCTCCCGTCCGGCTTTATATAATAGCCGGATTAGGGCTTACAGAATAGGAAACCTAGAAAACTACGGTAACTTGTAACTTGGAAAGCAAGGAATCCGTCTTCTCCTCCAAGCCAGATCACATGGGCTGTGATCCGGGTTCTTCTAGAATCCGGCTTCTGCGCGTCGGATTACTGGGCCGCCTAATGGACCTAAGCCCACTACCACTTAGGCCACCCTGGTAATCCGGAACTTGACCCACCATCTTCTATACCCCTATTTGGTATATATCCGACAATTTCTATTGCCGTGTATGCTAATTAGAGAATGACAGGTTTTTATGTAAGAAATCAGACATATCTAACTTATATTGTGTTATGTAATTGTGAGATGTATTTGATTACTCACTTCACTCGAAGATAATTGCATATTTTTCATTTAGAATTAAGATACTTTTTTCATATTGCTTTTCTAAGATGACGTGTTCGTAGGTTACAATCTTGGTGCTAGCACCATAAACTGAGAAGTTCTAGGCACCAACAATCAGGTTCAACATTACAAAGGTGCCAGCATCACACCTTATGGTGCTCCTCCTAGCACAACTGTTTTGTGACATGCAGCTAATTAAGGATTTTCTGGAATTGGCAAAGTGTTCATGTTCTACCTCATCTAAACTGCATTTAAAATAGTCAGCCCTAGATTTTATATTTTAAATTATAGACTATTCTTTTGGTTCACCATTCCTGATTAAGCGAGTGCAAAATTTTCGATGCAAATACGAATTACAGAAATTTTATTTGTATTGCCAATCCAGAATTAAGATGAACATTAGTCAAACCTTTCATGTATGCTGCAAAAATAGAATGGAAATAAATCTATACTTATGCAATGATTTACCTAAGTTAGATTTATTATTTCCCCTATTATGCATACCCGTGACAATGGACGCTAAGACAACCTATAAAAGGTGCATGATATGAGACTTTGAATGAAGAATCTACACGACAATGAGAGTAGAAGGTAGGAATTGGATAATTTATTGCAAGAAGGCTCTGTTTTCCGTGTTTCGAAACTAAACATTCACTTGAAATAATATGAGAACAAAATCTGTGATCTACATTTCCATCCAGCCTATATAAATTTGGATATGAGGCATTTGCTCCTGTTTGTATAAAAAATATGTATGGAACATTATATTCTTCGGTGGCGTCGTGACTTGCTCTTTCCCAAAATTTTGACCACCATATTGCATCGTGTTACTCTTTTTACTTGTGCTAGGAACCATATGGAGGACATGTCTGGTTGGTACACAAGAACAAACATCCCATTTGAAGTGTATTGCTCTAGAGAAAACACAAGGCAGACCGTCTCAAGCCCGAGTCCCTGGGATCGAACCTGGAATAAGCTAGGGGAATCCAACTCGTGGCGTGGAGCACTTACCGAGTCAAATCCTAGCATTGGTTTTGGGTACCCAACGCGTCCATCGGAATTTTCATCATGTGACAGACACATAATTCAACCAGGTAGCATAGCAGGCGTGACTCCTAGGCCAGCAGACTGGCCCTGGGGCTTAACTTCACGTCGTATACGCGACATTCAGATAAATCTTTGGGACAATACAAATTGGGAAGTCAAGGAGGCTTCATCATCTCATACTCGAGAATATACTGTTGGCATGAATTTCGGGTGTTAAAAAAACACATTCAACTCAGTTGAGGACTAGAATGAGAATCGTTGACTCACTCCCCTTGTCGTAGACATGGAGAATTGATGATTGTTCATGTAGTTGTGGTATCGACGCACTCTAAGGAGGTACTCGGCTCATATGTAGCCTCGATACACATAGATTTGTACCGAATCGTAGAGGTCTCGAAAGTTAAACCAGTGCTAGAAACGTCCCAGATGACATCACACCATGCTGAGAGTTTTTGAAAAGCAGCTGATGGTATGTAGCACAGTGGGGCCCGCTATCAGCCTTCGACCATTGCGTGAACACGACGTGTGCGTAGAAAATAGGCACGACAGCGGCAGTCCCCTCGATTTCCGCGTGGGCATAGTTAATGGGAGGAGGACGATTGTCATCGTGTCGCCGCTTGGTATCACATATGGTGGCCGCGGGGAGCCAAGGCGCGACCAACGTCTAGATCGAATTGGCCGTCGTACAAAGGCTAGGGAAGGAGCAGCCCACGGGCACTTCTCCCATTCCCTACCTTCGTATTCTTCCTCGTTCCCGTGCCCACCATTTCTTGTTTGCAAGATCGCATGCTCCACGCCACCGCCACTTGTTCGTAGACATCCCCCTTTCCCATTTATGGGGAAGTCGACTGGCACTGGCTCCAGCTCCGCGACACTGAAGAAGAAAAGAGGTGAATGGGAAAATCAACCATCACCATCAAGAACCTCATGGCTCCGAAGAAGGAGGGGCAGATTCCAGCGGATGAGAAGAAATGGTGGAGGCCCCGCGAGGAATCTACCCCTTGTCCCAGAGGCAACGAGCGGGTTGTCTTCTTCGACCACGTGATTCGGGGATTGATACATCCAAAATTATCTATAATTTTTTATCGCTCTATGATTGTTTTCTATCACATGCCCTATGTTTTCTATCATTTTTCAGATGTTTTCCAGGACTAACCTATTAACCCGGTGCCTAGAGCCAGTTCCCGTTTTCTCGTGTCTTTTTGTTTCAGAAAAGTTGTACATGAAATATTCGTGAAAAGTCATGAAAATTCACGGAGACAAGTTTTTACCTGGAATGAAGAAGGAGCCCAAAGGACAACACCAGAGATGGGGCCACCCCACGAGGTGACCCTACAAGTGGCTTTAGGGGGCACGCCATCGCATGGTGGTAGTGGGCATCCCCCGACACCGGCTCTTTGCCTATAAATTGCCTTCTGACCTAAAAATACATTAGGGACGGAGAAATTTTCCATGAAACAGATACGGAGGTGCCATCACCTTGAAAGTCCAATCTAGGACTTCTGGAATCGTGCTTTGGCACCCTGACGGATGGGGGAATCTTCACTGGAGGCCTCTACATCATCATGATTTCTTCCGGACATATGCATGAGTAGTTCATCCTTAGACTACGGGTCCATAGCAGTAGCTAGATGGCGATCTCTCCTCCTTGTGCTATCATGCCACTGTCTTGTGAGCTGCATAACATAACTAAGAGCATTCTTATGTAATTGCTACATGTTGTGTTTGCTAGGATCCGATGAATCATGAAATTATGATTAGTTTGTTCATGTCTTTTTATTGATCTTAACTTATATCTTGTTAGTATTTTAATGTGTTCTTGCACACTCTCCGATGTGTATGGCTACTCTAGCCAAGTTGTTGTATGCATATCCAAGAGGGAGTTTTAAGCTAGATACTCGGTTCATGCCTCCTTGTTGCCTATGCTTGAGTGACAGAAACGTGTAAGGAGAAGGATGTGTTGTTTCCACTAAGGGGAAAACAACAGTGTTCTTGTTTTTGTGATGAGAATTATTGCTTACGTTATGTATTTATCTTAATGCAATTGTCTGTTGCTTCCAACTTAACACTACAAAGATTTGTTGGATAACTTTCTTGAGTGGATATTAGATATGGATGCATGCTGGATAGCGGTCCATATGACTTGGCGTAATGCCTACATGATTAGAACACATGAACTATATCCTTTCATAATAGCATTGTTATGTCCTCGTGATTTGTCAATTTCCTAGTTGTAATTTGTTTATCCAACATGTGTTTTGTTCTTTCGAAACACCACTAGTGAAACTATGGCCCTCGGTCCATTCTTTTACATTGATTACAACTTTTATTTCTTTCTTTTCATCGTCACTTGCTCGCTATTCCGTTCTACTTTTAATCTCAAAACACTCAATATGTTTAATTCTCTTGTTAACGACAAGATGGGAAGATTGACAACCTTCCCGGAAGTTGGGAGAAAGAGAGAGTTTGTGCTTTGTGTGCAGGTCCACGCTTGTTGAAGTGCTAGACAACAAGAAACCTAATTGATAGCCTTGAAGTCCTACTGGATTGATCACCTTGGTTTCTTCACAGAGGGAAATTTTCATCTACGCTACATCATACCTTCCTCTTGGGTTCCGAACGGGTGTGTGTGATTCATGCCATCAAGCTATATTCCTCGCATTGTTGCCCGGGATTTCAAGCTTTCAGCTTGGGGAGATACATGCTTCAAATATTTCTCTCTTTTGTTTTATTTTTTGCTTATTTACTTTTTTGTTTAGTCTTTTTTTGCTTGTTTGCTTTTTTCTCTATCAAAAAACACACTAGAAATTAGTTTTTCAACTTTTAGTCTTTTTCATGCTTTTTAGTGTACTTGTTTTATCTTGCAAGCATGGGTTCAGTTGAGAACACCAAGCTTTATAACTTTACAAATACCAATAATAATGATTTCATATGTACACATATTGCTCCACTTGCCTCTAAGGCAGAATCTTATGAAATCAAACCTCCTTTGTTGGATCTTGTGATGAAATAATAATTTTCTGGTATTGGAGAATATGGTGCCCCTCATTTGAATAACTTTATTGAGTTATTGATGCGTGTGAACACACGTTCATTGGAAGACCCCAAGAGGAAGGTATGAAGAGTGCAGCAGCAAGTTTCCCTCAGAAAGAAACCAAGGTTGAATCGACCAGTAGGAGGAAGGAGTAACTTCACAAGGTTGAAACAGCTGAGATGGCAGGGCGCACTACCGGTTCAGTAGCAACGTGTAGGCTACACAAAACAATCAAATCACTTTGCCCCAACGAAGCAGTGAGGTTGTCAATCTCACCGGTTTTGCTGAACACGAAGAGGTTAATCGTATGGTGTGGAAAACAGTAGGAACAGTATGAAGAAGTATGAAAGCAATATGTGTTTTATCAGTATGAGGAAAATGGACCGGGGTCCACAGTTCACTAGTTGTGTCTCTCCGTGAAAGATAAGTAACAGGTGTGGTGAAAGAATTACAGCTGGGCAATTGACAGAAATGAAGGCTGCACCGTAGTGCATATGCAAGACATAAAGATTACTATGTGATTCATGCGGTCATTACAACAAAATACATAGACCGTCATCCAACTCATCTATGTCTAATAATCCATCCTCCGAATATCATCCGAACAAACGTTGGGTATTAAGTTGCTAGCAACAGATTATCGCTGTAAGCAAAGTGTGTAATGTAAACAATGTAAACTAGGTAAACACCGTTGTTTTCTCCCTAATGGCAACATCACATCCTCCATCCGTCTCGTTTCTGTCACTCGAGCACAGATGAAAAGGAGGCATGAACCCACTATAGAGCATAAATACTCCCTCTTGGAGTTACTAGCATCTACTTCGTCAGAGCATCTACTAATAACGGAGAGCATGAAAGATCATAAATAACATATGCATGAAGATAACATGATAGATTGATAATCAATAGACATAGCATTCAACATTCATCAGATCCCAGCAAACACAACATGTAGCATTACATAAATATGATCTTGATCATGTTAGGCAGCTCACAAGATCTAAACATGAGGTACAAAGTGGAGAGAACAACCATCTAGCTACTGCTATGGACCCGTAGTCTAGGGATGAACTACTCACACATCACTTCGGAGGAGGGCATGGTGGTGTAGACCCCTCCGGTGATGAATTCCCCTCCCAGCAGGGTGCCGCGGAGAGCTCTAGAACCCTCTCGGCCTCGGGATGACGATGACGGCGTCCTCGGGTGTTTTTCGTGCCGAAGTGGAATATATTTAGGGTTTACGTTTCGGGGGGGGGGGGGTATAAATAGGCAAAATAGCAAAGGCGGTGGAGGCCGGGGGCCCCCACACCACCCCATGGCGCGGCTGGGGGGCGCCGCCCTATGGTGTGGGCCCCCTGAGGCCCCACTCCGGGTCTCTTCGGGACTCCGTGGAACCTTCGGGAATTCTAAGACTTCCGGGCTTCGAATTTTCCAATTCCTAGAATATTTCCAGTACAACTTTTCTGAAACTACAAATAGCAGAAAACAAGGAACTGGCTCTGTGGCATCTTGTCAATAGGTTAGTCCGGAAAACCGATAAAACAGACATAAATTGTATATCAAACATGTGGGAAACAATAAGAAAACAACATGGAACATCAGAAATTAAGGATACGTCTATGACGTATCAGCATCCTCAAGCTTAGTTCCTACTCGTCCTCGAGTAGGTAAACGATAAAAACACATAATTTCTGAGGTGACATGCTACCAACATAAACTTGATCATCAATAATGTAAAAGCATAAGTAAGCTGAGATCGTAGAACTTTAACACAATCATGATAAATAGAACTTTAATAATAAAGCATAGCAGTCACCTTGCATCATGAGAAGTAACTCAAATAAAAGATCATGAATAACAATCCAACAAAAGATATACATACGTTTGTTTCAAGCATAGAGAGAACATGTCAAAGTGGTATTTCGCTAGTCCTTAAGAGTGGGGCAAAACATAAATGCTAGGACACCTTCAAAGTTCATGAGGAAGACTAGACAAAATAATTAGAGAACAAGCAATAACACATCATGAATCAATTAGTAATGTTTCTGGGACAAATGCACATAAAACTTAGAATGGCAACTATGCTCTTTCAACTATGCATAAAGTTAGAAGATGGAGACTCAACATAAAAGTAAAAGAAAGGCCCTTCACAGAGGGAAGCATGGATCACTCATGTGCTAGAGCTTTTATTTTATTAAACAGAGGTATTGAAAACATTTTTAAGAGAGGTGTATGCTTATGTCAACGAATGGTAAACAGAAAATACAGTACGTCACAAGGAAACTAGACTTCACAAGAGTGGCTCCCATAGAAGGATGCATCTGGGTAGAAGGTCATCCCTCTTTCTTTCTTTTTTACACAATTATGCTTTGGATGATTAATCAGGGGCAAAAATAGTGAAGAGAATTTGTGTTATTAATTTGAGGCTGGGCACCCCGCTGCCAGCTCTTCTATCATTGGATAAGCGGATGAAGCCACTAGTCCAGGGTGTGAAAGTCCAATCAACAAGTGAGATAAAGATTCTCTATTTACGTCCTCATGAGCTAAAACAGTGCACAAAACAGGAGTAATTTTGAAAGTTTTAAAGGTAACACACGAGCAATTTACTTTGGAGTGGCGCTTAATTACCACATGTAGGTAGGTATGGTGGACACAATGCGAAAACTTTGGTTTTTGGGAGTTGTATGCGCGAGTAGAGCTCATACTCAGGACAGTTGGAGGCTAGCAAAAGACTGGGAGCGACAAATCAAGATAGCATAATTGCCATAATCATGCATAGCGACATAAACATCATTAATCAAAGCATAAGTGGTACCACAAGTGCAAAAACTCAATGATCATGGAGGCTATTCGTGACTGGTTCATAGTCATAAACATGGTGCGAGCATGCGCCAAGTCAACCAAATGAAACATTCAAAGGAGAACACCACAAATTTATGCTTCAATATGACAAGAAGAACTCATGATTCTTTCAATGGCACATTAAAACACTCTCAGCTATTTGAGGCTAATCATGCTACTAAATAACCACAAGGATTTAAAACTAAAATAACATCTAGCATGATATGAAAAGTTCTAGCCATAGTCTATACAAACTTCTACTTGCACGGTTAAAAATTCTACCTCAAGAAGCAGCTTCTTTTTCCAACAAGCACCATATAAAACATGCTTTAACAAAAACTATCTAAATTCTACAACAAGCAAACATGAGAGGATTCAAAAAATACTACTAAAACTAACATATCTGAATAAGAGATGCAATGAAAACGAGAGCTAAACAGGAATATTTGCATCAACTAGAAGAAAAACTAAGAATACTAGCATAGAAAGTATTCAAACGAAAAAGCGGAGCGTATCTCTCTCCCAAAAAAAGAATGCTAGGATCCAAATATATTATTTCAGAAAGGAAAACAAAATAAATCAAAGGAAAACAAAATAAAAACAAAAGAAAAACAAGCAGACGCTCCAAGTAAACTTCATATGATGTGACCGAATAAAAATATAGTTTCACGAGAAGTGACCTGATAGATAGTTGATGAAGAAGGGGATGCCTTGGGAATCCTCAAGCTTAGATGCTTGAGTATTCTAAAAATATGCTTGGATTAACCACAGGGGCATCCCCAATCTTTGACCTTGCACTCTTCTTGATCACATGTATCACCTCTTCTCTTGACCCTTGAAAACCTCCTTCACACCACATTCAAACAGTAATTCGCATTAGAGGGTTAGTGCAACAATTATAAATCCATTGCTTCGGTATGGAAAAAGTTCTGTTGATACTTTTAAACATTAGATACAGCCACTGATGTTTCGTGAAGCAAAGAAATCCACTTAACATCGCACAAGAGCAAATGCAAGAAAATTGGTAGAATCTGTCAAAACCAGAACAGTCTGTAAATACGAATTTTTTCAAGACACTTATGTTGCTCAGATCGAAAAACTTAAATAACAAAAAAGTTGCGGAATTATACGGGGAACAAGCACAAGAAATTTCAGGTCATTATGATTTTTCTATGATTTATACGATTTTTTACAGTGGACAGCAGAAATCTGTTTCCTGCGCAGAAATCCGAAAACCAATTCCAAGTCTCGTCAGAAACCTTACTTGGCACTACTAAAACATGAAAATAAAGATATAAAGGAGTTTCTACAGAAGTATACAACTCCTTGACTCAAAGAAACAGAGAAACACAAAGCAAAAAATAAAACCATGGGTTATCTCCCAAGAAGTGCTTTTCTTTAACGCCTTTTAGCTAGGCCCAGAAAAGTGGAGGTTCACGTGTTTTCAAGTGAAGAAGCATCAAGAAGCAAGTATAAAACAAATTTAAGTCTAATACACTTCCTATGCATAGGAATCTTGTAATGAAATAAATTAGAGAAGCTCAAACTAGAATTCATGCGAAGGTAGAACAAGAGCAATCTCAAAACTTTCAACAAAATGAGAGTTGTTTTAGTAACATGAAAATTCCTACAACCATATTTTCCTCTCTCATAATAATTTTCAGTGGAATCATGAACAAGCTCAACAACATAATTATAACATAAAACATGTTTGTCATGGTCTAAAAGCACACAATTCATATCAAGCTCAAAAACAGTGGGATCAAAATTTAAAATCAGCTCCTCTTTTTTTCCACATTTAGCAATAGAAAAACAAGATGATTGATCCCTCATAAAAGGTATATGAAACATTATAGCAATCCTATTTTCAGTAGCATTATAATTTATAACATCAAGTAACATAGGACCATCATCAAGAACATTATCATAGGATTTATCCAAGCAACATGTATTATCATAAATAACAGTAGCAATATCATTCTCACAAGTTTCATTCATAGTAGTATCAAGGTCACAAGTATAGAAAGTATCAATTTCATCAAATAATGTATGAGTTAAAGAGTTACTATCATTATAAGGTAGACATGTGTTCCATTCTTCCTCCTCTTGATCATCACTCTCCTCCTCTTTTTCATCCACGAGCTTCCAGATTCAGCAGTTTCTTCTTCCACAAGTTCCTGCAAGGCATTAGTTTCTTCCTTAGGTTGAGAGCATTTATTACGATATTCCATTATGTAGTTATTACAATCCTTGTAATTATCAAAGCAACATTCAAGTATAGCATAAATCTCATATTTATAAGGTGCATCATCAATACTTTCAAGTAAATAAGCAATTTCGAATGCACCCTTCCAAGCAATAAATTCTTCAATTTGTTCCACATCATATAATTCATAATTTCCCTTAACATAAGAAGATATGGTAACATCATCATTATAATCACATTAAAAAGGTAGGTGTTTATACCTCCTACAACAACAAGATTTATCAAAGCAATAAGTAACATAATAAGTAGAGCACAAGTTTTTAGCATAGTCATGCGATTTATTAATTTGCTCCCATAAGTGTATTACTTTTTGTGACAAGCGGTGTTCCTTATAATATTTTTGTTGTTCATCTCTGAACCCACCTTGCCGATAAGATCTAGTTTCAAAGACATCAACCATTGATAGCAAACATGACAAAGCAAGATTAAAACAGGATAAAAACTATAACTAGAATAAGAACTTTTTTGTGTGTTTTTGATAAAGATAAGCAAACAAGACAAAATACAATAAACTAAGCAAAACAAAAACAAAGTAAAGATATTGGAAGTGAGAGACTCCCCTTGCAGAAATTCTCTTACTCCCCGGCAACAGCGCTAGAAAAGTGCTTGATGCGTGTGAACACACGTTCGTTGGGAGACCCCAAGAGGAAGGTATGAAGAGTGCAGCAACAAGTTTCCCTCAGAAATAAATCAAGGTTGAATCGACCAGTAGGAGGAAGGAGTAACTTCAGAAGGTTGAAGCAGCTGAGATGGCAGGGCGCACTACCGGTTCAGCAGCAACATGGAGCCTACACAGCACAATAAAATCACTTTGCCCCAATGAAGCAGTGAGGTTGTCAATCTCACCGGTTTTGCTGAACACAAAGAGGTTAAACATATGGTGCGGAAAACATTAGGAATAGTATGAAGCAGTAGGTGTTTTATCAGTATGAGGAAAATGGACCGGGGTCCACAGTTCACTAGTGGTGTCTCTCCGTGAAAGATAAACAACATGTGTGGTGAACAAATTACAGTTGGGCAATTGACAGAAATGAAGGCTGCATCGTAGTTCATATGCAAGACATAAATATTACTATGTGATTCATGTGGGCATTACAACAAAATACATAGACCTTCATCCAACTGCATCTATGTCTAATAATCCACCCTCTAAATATCATCCGAACAAACGTTGAGTATTAAATTGCTAGCAACAGATTATTGCCACAAGCAAAGTGTGTAATGTAAACAATGTAAAATAGGTAAACACCGTTGTTTTCTCCCTAATGGCAACAACACATCCTCCATCCGTCACATTTCTGTCACTCGAGCATAGATGAAAAGGAGGCATGAACCCACTATCGAGCATAAATACTTCCTCTTTGAGTTACTAGCATCTACTTGGCTAGAGCATCCGCTAATAACGGAGAGCATGCAAGATCATAAATAACATATGCATGAGAAGACATAGCATTCAACATTCATCAGATCCCAACAAACACAACATGTAGCATTACATAAAGATGATCTTGATCATGTTAGGCAGCTCGCAAGATCTAAACATGAAGTACAAAGTGGAGAGAACAACCATCTAGCTACTTCTATGGACCCGTAGTCCAAGGATGAACGACTCACGCATCACTTCGTAGGAGGGCATGGTAGTGTAGACCCCTCCGGTGATGAATTGCCCTCCCGGCAGGGTGCTGGGGAGAGCTCCAGAACCCTCCCTATCCCGGGATGACGATGACGACTGCCTTGGGTGTTTTTTCGGGACGAAGTGGAATATATTTAGGGTTTACGTCTCGGGGGGGGGGGGTATAAATAGGCGAAAGAGCAAAGGCGGTGGAGGTCGAGGGCCCCACACCACCCCATGGCGCGGCCAGGTGGTGCTGCCCTATGGTGTGGGCCCCCTGAGGCCCCCCTCCGGGTCTCTTCGAGACTCCGTCGAACCTTCGGGAATTCTAAGACTTCCGGGTTTCGAATTTTCCAATTCCGAGAATATTTCCAGAACAACTTTTCTGAAACTAAAAACAACAGAAAACATGGAACTGGCTCTGTGGCATCTTTTCAATAGGTTAGTCCAGAAAATCAATGTAAAAGACATAAAGTGTATATCAAACATGTGGGAAACAATAAGAAAACAACATGGAACATCAGAAATTAAGGACATGTCTATGACGTATCAGTTATGCAATATGAAAAAGTATAAATAGGTGATATAGTGACATTGTTAAACTAAAACTATTCCCTTTCTCATTAAGATCAAGAGGTAAAGAATGATTATTGTTTTTGCCTAAAAATATTATTGATTCTTAGACTAAATGCAAAGATGCTTTTATTTGGAAGTATTATCCACTTGCAAAATTATACAACTAAGGAGTAATATAATGAACTCTAGACAAAATGAAAATGAACATGTTTCTCAAGCTTGGGAACGAATGAATCCCCCACACACGGACTAACTATGAGGATGGTTATCCAAACTTTTTATGCATGATTGAATTTTTCTTCAAGGAATTTATTTGATTCCTGCATGGGAGGAATATTTATGATCTCACATTAGGTGAATCACACAAACACTTGGCTGATTTTGTGACAAATTACTCTTACTGGCACACAAAAATAGCTCCAACATGTAAAAAGGTAAATTATGTTGAGGAGATCTCTATGCTGAATGATAATGTTGATATGATGTTTCTATGCTTGATAACAAGTACCTATTGATTGTAATAATGTTCCTTTGAACTCTTTGTTTGATAATTAAAATGATCAAGTTTATGTGAATTTTATTGCTAGGAACAATTTCAACAATAGTGCTTATAAAAATAATTTTGGTGGTAACAACTATAGGCCATATACTCCTAATAAAGGTAATTCTTATGGAAATGCTTGAAACAATACTAAAAATTCCACCTTTGATGTTGAAAACATGCTTAGATAATTTATCTCTAGACAAAAAGCTTTCAATAAAGTTGTTGAAGAAAATCTAGAGAAACTAGATAATCTTGTCCTAAAAGTTGATAGTCTTGCTCATAATGTTGAAGTTTTAAAAATGAGGACTACAACTTTTGATTCCAATAAAACTAAACATATAAGTTCTATATAAGTCTAAATAAATGAGAATATAAGGATGCTAGCTCAACTATGCGCTAGAAGGGCTAGAGAAAGAGAAGCTGAAATTTATGCTAAGAGTGAAACTATTAAAATTTGTACCCGCCAACCACATGAAGAACCTAAAACTTCCAGTACCTATGAGTCATATACTAGTTATAGACATGTTAATGGTAAAATAAGTTGTATTTGAGAGGTCATGACTTTAGATAGAAAGAGTTCCAAAAGTTTCTAGAGTGTGAGTTTCGTTAATGAGAAAAATATTGAAAGCGGGCTTGAAGATAATATGACTTTAGAAGGAATTTTCCACTATATTTGTGGATGATGATATTGATTTTCATAATTGTTCCCTCTCTTATGTTATAAAGTTCTTACCAAAAATGGCTAAAGGTTCTAATGCTAGTAAGTTAAATATAGGTTTTACCAAACACATCACTAATACTTTTATTCAAGCTAGAGAAGAAATGCTCAAACTTGAAGCCTATATTCCTAGAAAATTACAAGATGATTGGGAGCCTACTATTAAGATAAATATAAATTATTTTGATTGCAATTCTTTATGTGATCTTGGGGCTAGTTCTTCTATTATGCCAAAAAATATGATATGCTTGGATTGAAACATTTGGGTGGTAGTATTATGGGAGTCCATCTTGTTGATTCGACCGTTAAAAAACCCGTGGGAAGGATTTATGGTGTTATTATTATTGTTCATGATAATTATGTTTCTCTTGATTTTCTTGTTTTGGATATTAAGTGCAATGCTTGTTGTCCTATTATTTTGGGAAGGCCTTTTCTTTGCGACGTTGGTGCCATTATTTATATGAAAGAGGAAACATAAGGTTTCAGTTTCCCCTTAAAAAGGGCATGGAAAACTTACCTAAAAAGAGAATGAAGTTACATTTTGAGTACATTGTGAGGGCTCGCTATGATTTTGTTGTTAATAAAATCGATTCTTGATTTCATGGTTTTCATCAGCACTTGCTCAAGGTTTCATTCTACTTTTAATCTCAAAACACTCGATACGTTTAATTTTCTTGTTAACAACAAGAGGGAAGATTGACAACCTTCCTACAAGTTGGGAGCAAGAGAGAGTTTGTGCTTTGTGTGTAGGTCGACACTTGTTGAAGCGCCAGACAACAAGCCAACTAATTGCTAGCTTCGAAGTCCTACTGAATTGATAACCTTGGTTTCTTCACTTAGGGAAAATACTGCTACACTACGTCATACCTTCCTCTTGGGGGTTTCCAACGGGTGTGTGTGATACACAACATCAACAAGCAGGTGGCTCCTGGAAGCCCACTATATAAACCCACCCCTCCTCCATTGAGGAACACATCAATTGGCCTTCGTGCCTATTCTACCTCTCTCTCTAGCAGAATTAGAGCATCTTTTAATTGAGTTTTTGAGGTGTCATCTCCCTATTAGAGCGTGCTCTAACTTATAATTCCCTCTCATGCTTTGAGAACACCAGTCTCATATAGTTCTAATCACGTTGATTAGATCTACCACTATAATTCCGTCGAAAGACAATTTTCTCTTCGTTAGCGCCGAGTCCTGGACGGAGGAGCGCTGGCGGGTTTACGCAAGTGGACGCGTGGATACTATAAGAGGGATTACACATGTGATCCTTGATGAGAGAAGTTTAGCAACATCCTTACAACTAGCCCTAGTTGTAAGGATCTACGATTGTTCAGAATCTAATACACTACACAGTTCTTCCACTGTCGGTAATCATAAGTGTTTGATCAACACATGTATGTGCATGCGTCGTTATCTTCATAGCTGATCTTGGCGTTGATGTTGGGAGAAATTTTATAAATTCTGCAACGTACACCAATAATATTATCCCCGATATCCGGTATGATTCCTTTACTTGTTACCATGTTATAGTGTCCCCGAGACTTACATCATGCCTTTTTTTGTGAAGACTAGTTAATGGATACCTTCACACCGAGTGGATTCTGGATGTATCTCTCTATTGTCTAGAAGAGTAGTTCCTAGTCTTGAACTATCACAATAAATGCACACCTGCGAGACTACCTAGTAATAGCCGTTTTGATCATCCAATCCACGGTGTGATACTTGACTACACCAAATCAAACTTTCTAGAATGTGCCACCGTATATTCTCATGGTCAAAGGAAGCTAGCAAGTTAATCATGCTGCGAGGATACTGTTTATAACAATGCTAAAACATATCTCGTAGCATCTCAACTATTTGGGTCTACCCAGTCACAGTGCTGAAATAACAATTCGCTCCCATTAATATTGACATAATAAATATCCATGATCAGGAAAATATGGTCATATAATATTAACGAGTTTGTTTATGAGACATGACAATGGGTTATAATGGTGTGGTTATGTTTCTACACGTGTGTATGAGTTTTCCTCTGAATCGCATATTCAGTGTCCATATTAGTTATAGCATAAAAATATAATACATTAATCATGAAACCGATGTATTCCAATTTCTCTTTGGCATACATCCAACATGGAGGTCGTCCAGGAGTACACGCGGATGGTTGTCTGCGTTGGTGACAGCTGGAAGATGGTGCGTATTGTGCTGTGTTTGTGGTCAAAGGTTAACAGTTTTTGTTCCCTACGCTGATTTTGTCATGCGAAGGTGTCAAATCTGGAGCTCGATGGTGTGTCCGGGGTCCTACTGCCCTGACCTGATTTGTGCAACGGCAATGGTTTTGCCTGTGGAAAATCGCAGATCAGCAATGGAGCCGATCCGAGTTGGGGTGAAGAGGTGATCAGTCTACTTTCTCTTTGGTGGCTGCTATGAAGGTGCCGGAGGAGAGGGACACGCGTTTTTTTTTTTGCATATTTTTTTCTGTCTTTTCAGTTCTGTAAGGTCGTTGTTTATGTGCCATGTAACTTGATCTTTATTTTATAAATGAGAAGCGTATTACCAAAAATAACATTAGCATTTTTCCAATCCTTAGATGATGGGTCTGAAGGGATAATTTGTATCTTGAATAACCAGCGAATTAAACACTCCACCGGTGCAATTTCTTATTTGAAGGGATAAATTTGTCTTGACTGGCCTCTCAAAAATTCGGAACGGGTGAGTGACCAAGTGGGCCGACCCGCCCATTCTCAAAAATATGCGACCTCTGTGACTCCATCGGCTGCGGTTCACGAAAACTATTGACTCTTGCTATAAAAAAATGCAGAAATATAGATCATTCAGTAGTTCTAGATTCAAAGTTGGGTTATAAACAATATATACAAACGAATACCTAATACCCCGTCTTTTAAAACCCCATACATTTTTTAAACTAGGGCAGTTTTTGATATGGCATATTAAAATTAGGGTTCCACAAAAAAGGGCACTAAATTTTTTTGTAAGATTGGTGAAAATGCAATGGAAATAAGAAATTGAAAAGTATCATTTCATTAAAAAAATAGGAAATAGATTGAAACTTCTGCATTGAACAAACCCAATTTATATTGGTAATTTTCGACAACAAATGTAAAGCGAATAAAAACAAAAAATATTTCGTTTTGGTTACCCATATTTAAATTTCATCATGGTTAGTTATCCAAATTAACATGGAAATAATTTTTCTAGGCTCAGGTTTCAGTTTTAGGATTTTATAAAGCATGAAACAATTTATTATTTTATTTTTGGCAATCCTCAAATATATCCCTATCTAATATTTAGGTACCAAAACATTTATTTTATAGCATTTCAACATTGGGAGCTAGGTGCCACATCACCCAAACCTTCAATGTCCTAGAAAATTTGTTTGAGGTTCCAAATGATGTTCTTATTGAAGTTCAAGGTTTTAGTTCCTTGGTTATCTTATTTGTATTCCCAAGTTTAATCGTGTACTCAAATTTTTTCATCAAAATTTCTTATAAATAATCAAATGTTTATTGTCCGAGTTTCACACCGCACTGAAATTTTCATCCATGACATTTTCCAGGCTAGAGGATGGGCGTAATTCATTAAGTGTGGATATCATGTCTCTAGAAAGTTAAAACAACATTGATTTATTTATAATGGACATTTTAGTACTTAGCGTATCGCCATACAAGTGTACTACATCCAGCCTCTGCATAATTAGGATGCACACCACAATGAAAGAAAATCCGAAAAAAACACAGAAGAAGTTATACAAAGATTGAGGTAGAACTCCTAGTATGCCTAAGTAAGTAGCTGGAGGGAAAATCTGGAGATCACGAGTTGCTATCCATGTGGGATAAAAATATCCCTCGCCGTAAATAAAAATGCTTAACGATTGTTTTGAAATTATTGTGTATTTGTGTTTACATGAAGTTCAATCATAAAGAAAGTTAATCCATACGATCAAGCATCTCCAGAAAAAGAAGTACACCACAGGCAGATAGCATCTAGTCAGTTACACAACCACGCATACCCGGTCTATGCGAGAACCTCGTCACCTTCCTCCAGATAGCTCAGAGATAGGACCGATGCTGGTCGATGACGTGTATGGCATAATGTTCTGGTTGAAGTCCCCATCATACATCCGATCTAGCATGTTAAAGCTTAGGTATGCCCGTGACAACTCCGGAAGGACCAGATCGCCATCTAGGTACTGCATGACTTGCCGCATGGTTGGCCTTCCGTTTGCCAATGGGTGTGAGCATAACAAAGCAAGTCTCAATACCAGAGAGACCTTGTCCGTACTAAACCCACTAGGAATCCTCCTATCCACCGCGTCAGTGATCATGCCCTTGCGCCATTGTTCGATCACCCAATCCACAAGCACGACGCGGTTGTTGCTCTCGTTTTGCTCAATTGGCCTCCTCCCACAAGTGATCTCTAGAAGGAATGCGCCGAAAGCGAAGACATCGGTAGATGGAGTTGCCTTGCCGGTGTGTCCTAGCTCAGGAGCTAGGTAGCCCATGGTGCCGACCACATGTGTTGTATGCGCATCCACTCCATGATCGCACAACCTTGCAAGGCCGAAATCCCCTAGCCGTCCATTCATCTCGCGGTCTAGAAGAACGTTGCTTGCTTTCACATCGCGGTGGATCACCACCTGCTCCCAGTCTTCGTGGAGATACAACAACCCAGCAGCCACCCCTCTGATTATGTGAAATCTTTGATGCCAATCCAGTGCTGGTGCAGATCCATCGTACAAGTATTTATCAAGGCTCCCATTTGGCATGTAGTCGTAAGCCAGGAGAAGTTCACCTTTGCGCCGGCAGTAGCCGAGCAACGGCACGATGTTACGGTGCCGTAGTCGTCCGATGCTTGCAACCTCCGCGACGAACTCTTTCATCCCTTGTCTCGACTCATGGGACACCCTCTTTACGGCGACCTCCATGCCAGACTTGCTGAGCTTGGCCCTATACACACATCCAAAGCCTCCTGTCCCGAGCAGGTTCTTGTCGCTGAACCCCTTAGTTCCATGAAACAATTCCTTGTAAGAAAACCGGTGTGGGCCGAACGCTTCCTCCCAGTCCTCGCGCAGCTCAGAGTACTTGAGACGCCGTTGAACAAAGATGTAAATTCCGATGCCTAGGATGAAAACCAGAGTCGCCGACGCTATGGGCAGCACGATCTCCAGCACCTTGGACCGTGGCTTAGGCCAGGCCCGTGGCAAGGCCGGCAGCGCCGAGATGTCCAGCGCTGGGGCTGGCCCGTCCAGCGCGAAGCTCCAGCCGACAACGAAGTGGCGTGTTGACAGGACGCCCGTCGCCGACGAGAACCCGACGTACGCCGTGCTTTGTACCATACCGGAGAGGTCGACGGTGGTCTGCAGGAGGGGCTTATTGGGCCTCGCCATGCCCAGGGGAGCCATGGTCACGGTGATCTCCTTGGCCGTCCCGTCATAGTCCACCCACACTTGCATGGCCTTCCGGCTGATGAGGCTTAGGTTCTGGAACCGCCCGGTGCCGTCGTCGTAGTACCCGGCTTCGGCCGAATCACGGGACACCAGGCTATCGACGTCGATGCCGACGTGGTTGTTGTTGATGTCACGGAACTCGGTGTTGAAGATGGTGTCGAGCTCCACGGCGAAGATGCCGTCGCTCCGGTTGCCGCCGTCGGTGCCGTTAAACAGGCCCAAGAACTGGCCTGCCAGCGCAGTGGAGAGCACCTCCCTGGACGCGGCGACGAAGAAGGCCATGCCGTGGCTGCCCAGATCGGCGTACTGCCCGAAGATAGCGAAGACGAAAGTGGTGGAGAAGGACCGCGTGGCGTTGAGAGCCGTGCGGAACGGCAGCGGAGACGGGTGGAAGGCCTGGCCCTTGGTATCGCTGGTGCCGTTGGTCAGCATGAGGAGGCCGTTCGGCATGACAGCCGCGCCGTCCAGCGTCAGGTTCGCGCCCGCGAAGCCGTTGTATGTGAATTGCAGAACGTCATCGGCAACGCCGCTGGCGGCGAAGCAGCGACCGGCAGCCACGAGGAGCAGGAGCAGAGCGACCAAATGGTGAGGCTGGAGAAGCATGGCTCACAGGCTGTCGTGTCACGTTGCCTTGGCCAATGGCGCAAGGAACGCAGGTCTCTTTGTCCTTTGCTATGGTGCTTCGGGTTTCTGACTTGTAAACAGCGAATCCATTCCAGTAGCGCGGCGTGGTCAAAAGAAAAATTTCCTCGTCAGTGGAGGAAAATTCTGGGCGACTTGGAAGGCTCGTGGCGCGTTCGACGCCCGTGCTGCCGGTTGAAAATGAAGTGGGCTTTTATGATGAGTGCTCTGCTCCATACCTTGGATGCCTCAGCTCTCGAGTCGTCGTTCTTGACTTGAAGCTCTTCATGTCTTTAATGATGGCGCCGCAGAAATAATCTGTGGGATGTTGACACCGGAGCAAAGGCAGGATGCATTCCTTCTTCCTTCCAGAAACGTTTGGCAACAAAGTTTTTCTAAAACAGAAGTATTCAAATAATAAAGTATTTACTTGCCTGACAAACAAATACTTCAGTTTTGGAAAAAGAAGTCCGAACCTCTTTTTTACATACTTCAAAATAGTACAGTTTCTTGCAATACTAAAGTATATAAAAACATATTATTCATAGGTGCCAAACAGTTTAAGTATTTAACACTTTGGTATTTTTAGAAACTGAAGTATTCTTGAAATACTTCAAAAAGACTGAACTCCCAAACGGACCCTGGTATAGCACCAGCGAGAAAAAGGAAAAGGAAAATAAAATATCGATATTTCCTTTTCAGGTTTATAAAAGGGAATTTATTAGCTACTCCATCCGGAAAAAAAATCATATACAGAGAAGGGGGGCGTCGGGGGAAGAATGAACTAGGGTTTTTCCTCCCGGCCGTCGGTGCCGTTTTGTTCAGCCGAGACGCGCGGGTGGCCATCCGATCGGAACGGACGGCTGGGATTAACCCTAGCTCGTCCAAAGGGCCAGCGGGCCGAAAGAAGAACGGGGCGACAGTGCGTGGACTGGGCCCTTCGCCCTTGCGCGCTGGGCGCGGAAAGTATAAACCGCGTTGCGTGCGCTGAGCACGGGAGTGCGCCACCGCCACGGGCCGTTTCGCCCGGGCTAAGGCGCTAGGCGCTGGAAGTCTAAGTGCCGCCCGCACGCGCTAAGAGACAGAGAGGGCCGTCCAGGCGGGCGGGTCCTGATGGGCCGCTGAGCTTGGCCATTTCGGCCAGGGGTGCTGGGCGCCAGACAACAAAAGGCCGCGCGCGAGCGCGTGACTACATGCAGGTCGTGGGCTGGGCTGCTGTTTTAGGCCGAATTTCACATTTCTCTTTATGGTTTCTGTTTTTTGTTTTACAGAAGCAGAATTAATAGTTTTTTGTCCAAATTTTGGGCAAAATTGTTCTAGTTTTTCCCCTATTCAAAATTTTCAACGAGTTTTTGTTTAGGAATATAAAAGTAAAAGAAATACTGCTATAAAGTATAAAGTGTATGAGTTTATTTATGTTTCCGCTGCAAAATTAATAAAATGTGCCCTATTAAACGAAAATAGGCTAAAAGTGAGAATTAAAATTTAAAAGCATGTGAAAGTAATAGTTGTGATTTATGTTATTATATAACCAACGTTGTTAATAGCATGATCATGATTTATTGTTATGGTCTAATATATATTTTTATTGCTATTTTCTGCCCAACGATGATATAGTTTTAATAGCACAAACAGTTGTGTGTTCTAATTTTGACTAATGTTGGATTATTACATGCAATTGTTGTTATTTTCTCACTTCATTGTGGTTTTCAGGAGGGTACTACTTGATGAGCTGCATCAAGGACTTTCCAACCCTCAGAGGTGACAACTACAGTGAATGGAGGAAGAAGGTGGATTTAGCCTTCGTGTGCGCTGAGGTTGACAGGATTGTGGACACTCCACAGCCAGTCAAGCCAACAGAGCCAGTTAAAGAGGCAGATGATGATGATGCTGCATGAGAGAAAATAAAAAAGACTATGCTCGTTTGGAGTTGTCATATTCCATTGAAAACAGAAATTGACTAACATCCAATAAAAAGTGTATGACATTTATAAAGAATACAACACAATCGTGGGCTCAATTGCAGAGTGTGCTTCCGTAACGGGATACTTAGAAAAGATAAAGAGTCAGTTCACTAGCTCTTCAAAGGTATATGCAACCCAGCTGATCAAACAGCTGGTAACAGAAAAGTACACCGGAGGTGCACATGGCATATGGGAGCACATCCTAAGAATGAGCAACATGGCAGCTAAACTTAAACCCATGGATGCTGATCTGGAGCTCAAGCCAGCACTTCTTGTTCATCTGATCATGGCTTCACTGCCAAATCAGTTTGACAACTTTGAGATAAACTACAACATGACTCCTGAAAAATGGGATGTTGAAAAGACTATAGCCATGTGCGTGCAAGAGGAGGACAGACTTAAATCCTCACATGGTGGTTCTTTGAACTATCTGAATGATAACAAGAAAAGGAACTATAATCAACGTCATTCTGGTTCTCCTTCAAAAGCACATGGGAAAGCTCCCTCACAGTACCAGCATCAGCATCAACAAAGGTCTCTCCCAGTGGACAAAGACACTTGTCTCCACTGCAAGAAGACTGGGCATTACAAGCAAGATTTCCCAGATTGGCTAAAGTACATAATGGAAAAGAAAGGTAATATTGTTGTTTCCTTTGTAAATGAATCTATGTATAAACAGTTTTCAAAATCTACTTGGTAGATTGACTCAGGTGCAACTGTTCATGTTGCAAAGTCTTTACAGGGATTTGATTCGATCCGGACTATGCAAAGAAGCGAAAGATGCATTGAGGTCGCTAATGGAGTTTAAGCAGACGTTGAACCTGTTGGCAACATCTACTTCGAGTTAGCTGATGGTTTCACTATTTTGCTTAAAGATGTCTTATATGTTCCTTCACTACACAGGAACTTGATTAGTGTATCACGTTTGGACAAAGACAGTTATGAGTGTTATTTTGGACATGGCAAGTGTGCCATATGGTGTATTAATATTCATGTGGGGGTTGCTTTCCTCCATAATGAACTTTATTTATTATCCTTGCGTGAAAAAGTTTATTCTGTGTGCAAAGTGAATGAGCATGTTTCTGGGCCGAATATAGAACAAAACAAAAGAAAGAGAACTCATGAATCATCGAAATTATGGCACTATCGTTTGGGCCACATTTCGAGGGGGAGAATAGAAAGAATAGTAAAAAATGATATTCTTCCTCCACTAGATTTCTCAGACATAGAGCAATGCATAGATTGCATTAAAGGAAAGAATGTAAAGCAAATTAAAAAGGGTGCAAACCAAAGTACACCAACACTAGAAATCATTCACACTGATATCTATGGACCATTTCCTGTGAAAAGTGTGGATGGTTATGACTCGTTCATAACATTCACAGATTATTACTCCCGATATGGATACATCTATCCAATTAAAGAAAGATCTGAAGCGTTGGATAAATTTAAAATATTCAAAGCCGAAGTAGAAAATCAACATGATAAAGGAATAAAGATAGTGAGATCTGACCGTGGAGGGGAATACTACGGCAGACACACTCCATATGGCCAAGTCCCTGGACCTTTTGCAAGGTTCTTACAGGAGAATGGCATAGTAGCCCAGTATTCAATGCCGGGTGGGCCTTAGCAAAACGGAGTAGCTGAAAGGCGTAACCGTACTCTTATGGACATGACGCGCAACATGATGAGTTATTCCACTTTTCCATTGGGATTATGGATGGAGACACTTAAAACCGCCATTCACATTCTCAATAGAGTACCAAGCAAGTCGGTGCCCAAAACACCGTACGAGTTGTGGACAGGAAAAGCTCCATCCCTACAACACCTTAGGGTGTGGGGGAGCCCAGCTCAGGCCAAAGTGTTTAATCCAAACATTGCAAAGTTAGATGCCAAAACAGTGAGTTGCCACTTTATTGGCTATCCTGATAGATCAAATTGTTGTCGATTCTACTATCCATACAGACACACAAAGTTTGTAGAAACGAGACATACAGTCTTCTTCATAGAGGACGAAATGATGAGGGGGAGCATGGTAGCTCGGAAAATTGATCTTGAGGAGAAGAGGGTGTGTGCACCTAATCCGATGATTCATGAGCCGTTTTTCTCACAACCTATTGTACCTGCATCGTCAACCCCTGAGGTTGCGGTGCAAGCACCTGTTGTAACTCCAACCATGACAACTAGAGGAGAAGATCCAGAACCTTCCCGTCAGGAGCCGACAGAACCCGAAGTTGAGCTTGAAAGGGAGGTGCAACAGTCTTTTGTAGAGGATGTGCCAGAATTTGAGGAACGACATGAGCAAGAGAATGAAGGCCTTAGAAGGTCTACAAGACGTAAAAAGTCAGCTATTTCTAGTGATTATAAAGTTTATAACACAAAACGACTCATAAGGAAGGTGATCCCACCTCATATGAAGAAGCCACGAGAATCTGTCACTCATCGAAATGGGTGAAGGCAATGGAAGACGAAATGAGATAGATGAGTTCCAACGATGTTTGGGATTTAGAGGATATTCCTAAAGGAGCCAAAACAGTAGGCTGTAAATGGGTCTACAAAACAAAGTATGACTCTAATGTGAATGTAGAAAAGTATAAAGCACGTCTTGTAGCAAAAGGTTTTACACAAATAGAAGGGGTAGATTACAATGAGATATTTTCTCCAGTCTCATGTAAGGATTCCTTCAGAATCATAATAGCACTAGTTGCACATTTTGAATTAGAGCTACATCAAATGGATGTAAAGACGGCATTTTTGAATGGATATCTAAAAGAAAAGGTTTACATGAAACAACCCAAGGGGTTTATCATGGAAGGCAAGGAATATATGGGATGTCGTCTAAAGAAATCCATTTATGGATTAAAGCAGCCTTCTAGACAGTGGTATCTGAAATTCAATCTTATATTTACTAATTGGAGGCACCGTAAGAAGCATCACGTTAATTCTAGAAGTAAAACAATTTTCGTCCATCGGATAATTTTATAATATGTCCGCATCCATTGGATCAATATTGAAGCGTGGGCAGCACGGCCTTCCGCACGTGAATCGTCTGCACCTTGGTCTCTTCTTATTCCCCTTAAAAAAACTAAAGCAATAAGAAAATCTGACCGACATCTCCTTCTAGATTTGGTAACAAAAGATGACATGCTTCTGTTTACTCAGCCGGTTGATGGTGGGGAAGCGATGCTTTCCTCCCCATGTCGTCTCCAACGCGTCATACAGATATTGCAGCTGCGCAACTACACGGCGGCAAAAACTGGAGTACCTATAGATGGGCAGCCATAGTGGATTAAGATGGCAGAGGGATCTTGGATTAAGGAGGGGGCGACTGGGCTGGCTATGTGCGAGAATTAGTCTTCGCCGGCAGTACTCACACAGTGTAATCAGCTGCAGTTACTGCTTCCTGCCGGCTGTCGCAGCCGTCAAGCGACTCCAGCCCTGTAGCCTAAGGAATAGTAGAATTATCAGCCAATTACTGTGTACGTATATGTTCTCTATAGGTATAACTCCTTAATTTCTATCAGAGTATGGTCATGGTATTTGAAATTAGACATTCGTATTAGGTAGGTTGAGAACTATTGAGATGCTGAATTCTAATGTGCGGATACACGCACCCCTTTTAGTATTTTAATGACTCGGTTCTGATTTGGTCAAGCGACATGTAATGGTGGAACCCTGATTCTGCATCTTTCTCACCAACGATAAATATGAAAGTTGGGAACTACAGGCTCGTTGCTGTCGAGCGGCGGCGTGCATGAGGAGGATAAAGTTCCAGTCTGACTTTCATTAGATGACAGCTTGGTAGCAATCTGGATGGATTCTAATAAGGTTCTGGAGTATGCAGTTCTTTTAGCGTTGGCCGGAATAATAGGAAAGGAAATTCACTAATCTCAGGTAAACAACGTGATCTTCTCTTTCCTCTCATGCACTAGATCTTTGTGTAGATTATAAGCATTATGTATCAGATATTTATCATGCACTGAGAGTTCACTCCAACAAAAGGAACCGATTAGTATCAGGCATTTGTAATAATTGGACCGGGGACCCATACAGGCGTTCGTACTAATCGTATCTGTAGGATACACCGCTACAGTATGTAGTATAATTCTTGCCAGGATGATAACAATGCATGAATTCAGTTATGGATGATGATGTGGTTTTACCATCAGCAGGTTATGCTTGTGATACAATAAAGAGTTTTGGATTTAAAGAGAATGTTGAGGATAACTGCATTTATTCAAAGTTCAAAAGTGGGAAATACATTTTTCTAATCTTCTATGTAAATGATATCTTGCTTGCTAGCAGTGATGTCAGTCTTCTACGAGAAACAAAGAAGTGTTTATCCTCAAAATTTGAGATGAAGGATCTTGGTGAAGCCTCATATGTTTTGGGCATAGAGATTCACCGAGATAGAAGGAATGAAGTCTTAGAACTATCGCAGAAGGCATATTTTGAGAAGGTTCTCAAAAAGTATAATATGCATGGGAGTTCTGCCACACCTGCTCCTATAGTCAAGGGCGACAGTTTCGGGAAATTCCCATGTCCCTAGAACCAGTACGAGATCGATCAAATGAAAGCAGTACCTTATGCTTCGGCTGTTGGAAGCTTACAGTATGCACAAGTGTGCACTCACCCTGACTTAGCTTTTATCACCGGGGTACTCGGTAGATATTAAGAGAATCTAGGCTTAGATCACTGGAAAATGGTAAAGAAAGCATTGCGTTATGCGCAATGCACCAAGGACCTCATGCTAACATAAAGAAGATCTGATTCACTAGATATGAGAGGGTATTCAGATGCAGATTTTGCGGGAGACAAAGAAAATAGAAAATCCACGTAGGATATGTATTTACTCTCGTAGGAGGAGCTGTTTTGTGGAGAAGACCCAAATAGTCAATAGATATGTTTCGGTTTTCATACTCCTCGATTTCTTCCTGCTGCTCCTTGACAACAGCTTGGGTTTTCAAGAGGTTTTCCCGAACCTGAAAGAGATGTTGTTGTTGTCGCATTATAGCTTGTCTTCTGGCTTCCAGCACTTCTGGTGGTTTCCTCTTCCTACCGGGGTTTGTATTAGATCGAGTTCATCTTGTTCCAACATTTGTGAAACTGGTACTACATCGATCTGCTTCTTTTCTGTAACATCCCAAGTATGAAAAATAGCCATTAGAATGTTTGCTCTCTGTTATTTTATGTTTTGCATCATGACATCATGTTCATTGCATTTGTTTTGCTTTGTTTTCCATTTGTTTTCCTCTGTTTTCCTTTGTTTTCCCTTGTTTTCTATTTGAATTTCAAACCAAATTTCAAACCTTTTGTTTCATACTTGTGATGTTACAATTTCCAAAATGAATATTCAAATCAAAAAAATTATTTTGTTTCCATTAAAGTTGTAATTTCAAAACTATTGATTTGTTTCTAATCAATAATTCATTTAATACCAAAACATTTTCAAATTCAATTAATTTCTCCAAACAACAACCCTTTTGAAAATTATGAAAATGACAAAACACTTCCATCTTTTGTTTCCATTTAACTATGAGGTTCAAACTATTTAAAATTATGGCTTTCAATAACTCACTTAACTCAAATTTCATTCAAAATTCAATTACATTTTTCAAACAGCAACCATGTTGAAACTTATGAAAATTACAAAACAATTCTAATCAATTTGTTTCAAATAAACATGGAAATTTCAAACTAGTTTAACATGTTTCTTTCAATAAGTTAAATAATGTCAATTTTGCTCAAATTCATTTAAAATACAAACATCACCATATTTCAAACTGTTTGGGAAACAAAAGTGGAATTTTGCTGCTGTTTTAATAACCCACCTATAAAAAATTATCCCTAAATTTTCTAACCCAAAAACCCTAGCCTTTCCTTCCTATTTCTTTTCAGCAAAAAAAAAAAGAAACAGAAAAATTTAAAAAGAAAACGGAGGGAGTGGCCAGGCCAGTGGGCAGGCCCAGTCCACCAAACAGGCCCGGTACCCCCTCGCTCACCTTTCTTCCTCCTGTACGGCGGCCATCGCGCGTGTCCACGTCGCAGCAGCGGAGCAGGAATAGCCGTGAGCAGCTCCTCGCCCCCTATAAACCTACCCCCGAGATCCCCTAGCTAGCCCTAGCCCTATACCTCCCTTCTCCCTCGATCACCGCCGCCGTTTCCTCTCTCTCTGCCACGATCTTCCTCTCTGAACCTCACCCCGACGAGCGCCACCTCTGAATCGAGATGATCGCCGCCGTTACCACGCTCCTCCATACTGGCTAACCACGGGGATCAGACCACCGTAGCCTCCTCTCCCTCTTCGACACCCCAGCAGCCCCGGAGAACCCCTACGTCGCCGCCGCCATCCTCTCCATCGCCGGCGACCACCTCTGCTCCGAGTACTGCTCCTCCCTCTGAATCCCCCGAGGTGAGCATCTTTTCCCTCGCCCTCTTCTTCTCTGCACGAGCACATGCACACCGCGCGCTCACCACACGCACCACGCACGCGTCCACGGCAGCGCTAGCGAGCAGCAGCAGCGACTAGCCGCCGGCGGCCACCCCTCTGTCAGTTTCAGGTGCAGTTAACTGAAGAAAATTCAGTTAACGCGGACCTGAAGCATATCCACCCGCGCGCTGCTTACCTGACAAGATTCGAACAGCAGCGCAGTGGTTCAGCACTGCGTGCGCGAGCGCCAGGTCGAGGGTTCGAGCCCCCGCTTCGCAATCTTTTTGGGAATTATTCCCCTCGCCCCAGGCCCACCTGTAGGTGACCCCTGTGGCCCTGTCAGCTGCCACGCAGCGCCACGCTGGCTAGGGCCCCCCTGTCAGTGGCTTGGGCTAGCCACTGCGGGGTAGAAAATAGTTTCTGCCAGTTTTTCTTTTAAAATTAAGTCCTTTATTTTACAGTTTAGTCCCTAGAATTAAAATACAAATAACTTTTAATTTCCAAATCCAAATAATGCAAATAAAATATGTTTACTGAACCAAATTTAATTATCTACATGATTACATCATTTGTTTTCTGTTTTGAACATTTCAAATGCATTCAAATTTCAAATTCAAACAAATCATCTTAATTTTGGTTAATTCCATAACTAATTCAAACTTAATTCAAATAACACAGATAAAATATGTTTTCCATGCCATTTTAAACCACCTTTTCAAATATAAATTTTGTTTCATGTTTTGATTAATTAAAATTGCTTAAATAATTTAAACCTTGTTTAAATCATTTAAATTTGCTAAATTCATAACTTGCTCAAATTAAATTATTTTTGAACATATGAAATATGTTTTCAAACTAGAAAAGTATAAACTTTTCAAATATGAAATTGGTTTAATGTTTTGAACAAATAAAATTTCAAATAAATTCATACTTGAATTAAATCCTTTTAAATCTTGTTTAATCCATAATTAATTCATCCTAAATCCTTTTTCAACAAGTGAAACATGTATTCCACCTAAAATTTTGTGTACTTTCCAAATATGAATTTTTTTATTTGTTTTGAACAATTAAAATTGATGAAAACAACAAATGCTTGTGTAACACCTTTAATGAACCAAAATTCCATAACTTAATAAATAAAATTCCAAACTTGGTAAACTTCTTTTCAAATTGTTTCTATTGTTGTTTTCTTTCTGTTTTCCTCATCCATGCATCATACTAATCCACTTTCACCTGTTGATTAGTTGTAAAACAAATATTCCAACCTTAATTCATGGGCTTTCCATATGCAATCCCAAATTGCATGTGGGTCCATTTAATTATGTTATGTTACCATGTCAACTATCTTATTTGTGATGCATCAGTTAAATTGACATGCATCATCCCATGATTGTGCATTATGCCATGTGATTGATTGTTTGTCTCTCTGCGTTGTTTGTTTGCTTCTTCTCGAATAGACGACGACGTTGAGACAGACGAGGTTTACGACGCTACTTCTGAGGAGTTAGCTCAGTACCAGGCTGCTGAGTTTGCAGGCAAGTATTCACTCATGAACCATTGTGTTCCTTTCAACATTGGATACCGATACTTTCCGTTGTCTATTCTGCTAGCCTTATGAATCGTTGCTTCTGTTACGAACCTATCACATGTTATCCTTAACCCTGATATAGCCTCACCCCCACACCTATAACCCCTTTGCTTGTTGCTCGTGTCTTACTAGCATGCTTAGGGTTGTTTTGCTCGAGTCTGTTACCCGTTACTTTCTATTACTATAGTTCTATTATGTTCTGGGGCTCGATGTTAAACAACAACCTGTTAATTTTGAGGTAATGCTAAATTGATGATAAGGCACCGGCAGGAGGCCCTGCGTGGTTTTGAGGCCTGCTAGTGTCGACCCTAATTAGGAAAAGGGTCTTGTCTACTGATCCATGATGAGCGCACTAACCGCATGTGGGAAGCGTGTATGGGCGCCCCCTCAATTTGATTCGATTCGCATCTCGTCCAAATCGCCACACTTAGTTCGGGCTTTCCATTTGATGCACGCATATGCAGGTACGAACCCGAGGCCAGGGTGGAACTTTTGTAGTCGGCATTTAGGGCGGCGTGGTCTTAGAGTGCTATGAGGGTCCCCCTTTTCTTCGTGGGGGCTCGATTAGCCGCGCACGCACTGCACGTGGTTCTTTGGGCTTGATGCGAAGAAGAGTTGAGTTGTGTTGAGTGCCTCGCTTGGTGGGTTTGATTCCCGTCTGGCGGGTTATTCTTACGTGTACGGCCAAATTGGTGCACCCCTGCAGGGTAAAATCTTCTCGAGAAGCCGTGTTTTCCGCGGTTATGGATGACTTGGTGAAAGTACTGGCTAACAAGTACTCAGAACAACTTACACCTAACTAATGATAACTTGACTAGTAATAGTCTTATTGACACAATAACTTGAACCATCATTAATCCAACTGTGTGAGTTATCCTCGGAGTGCTTCTTTGGATAAGGGGCGAGATCCAGGATGGGTTTGTTTGCAGTTAGTTATAGTTGGTTACGATACACTATCTTATCCCCTTTCTGTTAGCCGGAAGTTGTAGCATGTTTCTGTAGTTGGTTAGTGCAGCCAGCTGCCGTATCTTTTGTATCACCCTTTCTTCCGTTGAACCCAAAGCATCTGTGCTTGATGTTGTTGGGTACACTTTGGTGAACTGTGAGTCTTGCTTGCCAGTACGTTTATGTACTGACCCCTTTGGGGCTGTGGTTTCCGCAGACTACGTTTCCGAGGATCCCCATGGTGGCTACTACGTGGAGTATGACGAGGCTGCTGACGAGTAGATAGCGGACCCGGGCAGGATCCGAGACTTCGTGGATGGGCTCCGTCTTTTCGTTTCCGGCCTCTTAGGCCTATTTGGATCTTGTCTGTACTCAGACACTTTGGATGCTTCCGCTGTGTTGTAATGATGAATTGTTGGGACATGTGTCCTCTGGATGATTGTATTTGCTATCTCTGCTCTAATGAGAGCTATTTGCAACTTATTTCAATCTTTTGTGTCTTAGAGATTCGTTGTGATATCGCTTTTTCAAATGCCGTTGACGTACCATGTGTGTATGTTATGAAGTACGTCAACGGAAGTGTCCTGATTTCTATGGGATGGTTTGCGCAGACGATGGATAGTAGAGAATGGTTGTCACACGTTTACGTGTTGGCCTACTCATATTGAGATGCGGGTGCCGGTATGCCCCGTAAGCCATTTGATCTACTATTTAGCGGACTGTGAGTATCCCCTAGAAGTCCGGGTGCGACATTTTCCTTCTCCACCGTTTTTATGCCACTGCCTCTGCCGACTTCCAAGTTTTGGTTGGCTATGTCAGCCAATTTTTCCAATTTTTTCTTCTTGGTTTTGGCAAATAGCTTCTTTGCGAATTTCTTCTTTTTATTGGAGGATGGTTTTTTTTCTAAGGCTCGTCTTCCGTCAATTCCCGAACATCAGGGTATTCCGAGTTTTCCTCGCCATCTTCCTCTCTGTTTTCCTTATCGCCTGGTGGAGGTGTTTTGGGATCTGCTTCCTCTTCTTCCTTGGTATCCGAATTTTCAGTTGGTTTAGCCATGAGTACTTCATGAAAGCTTCCCTGCATGGATTTGATCTTTATTTCAAAAGCATCAGCATCATCATCGGAGTCTGAGTTACCACACGCAGATACTGTTTCCGAATCCAACTTTGCTTCAATCGCCGCTAGAATAGATTCGGCTTCCGAGCTTGTCGTGTGATTGGCGGATTCCGGGTCATCGACCTTTTCTGTGGGATTGAAATTTTCTTCCTTTTCCACGGGATTTTTGTCTTCTGTGTTTTCAGTGATCTCTGATTGCACCATGCCAGCAAAGTGCGGTCTGGGGGTGGACATCTCCTAAGAGACAGGAAACCCAGCCATGCTTTGGCGGTATGCAGATAGTAAATATTTTTTTTGAAACATTTTCTCCTGTAGGGGAGTCCCCCACAGCCCTTTATTGCCATCAAAAGAGTTTACAAATATTTACAAATGTACAGAGAAGGATAGACTAAGATATTCTATCACAAACTAAGGTAAGGTGTTAAGCCATGATGATAAATCCGCAGCCAAAGAAGAACTCAACCTATGCTTAAGCAAAGTGAGATCCAACGTGAAGCCAACGTTCCAACCCTTGAAGGAATGCCTCTCAGACTTGAAGATAACTCCATTCCTCTGTTTCCAGATGTTCCAACAGGCAAGAATCACTATCTCAGTGAAACAAGGACCTTTGAAATTCTTTTTAGCATTGGATAGATTAGCCAAAACTGTGTTATCACTCCAGGGAATTTGCAGGTAATTCCAGATCCTGGAGCTGAAAATACACTAGAAGAACAAATGTGTCCAATCCTCAAGACAAAGTTTTTTGCAAATGACACAAAACTCAGTCCCATCAATCTTCCAATTCCTTCTCTTAATCATATCCTTGGTATTAATCCTATCATTTAGGATCAGCCATGCAAAAAAATTATGCTTTGACATGCATTTGGATTTCCAGATCCACTTGGCTGGTTTATCATCTGTCAACTGAACATCTCCCAGGATGCCTTGAAGATCAACAAATTCTTGAAAAGCTTCATTCAAAAGAGGCAAATGAAAAGCATCAGAAAGATCATCCAACACTTTCAAATCTCTAACTGAGGCCATCTGATCCTTAGCAAACGAGAACAGTCTTGGAAATTTCAGTGAGACAATATGTCCCAGCCAAGAATCTTTCCAAAATAAAACAGAATATCCATTCCCCACTTTGCAAGATGAGAATGAACACCAAGTATCACATAATTGCATAATACCTTTCCACCAGAAGGACCCACAAGAGGTAACTGCATGGGGAACCGATTGAAAGTAGTATGCATTCTTGACCAGATTTACCCAAGGAATATCCACAGAGTTGTAAAATTTTGCTAGAAATTTGAGCAACAGTGCGCTGTTTTGGATCTGAAGATTAATGACCCCCAAACCACCTTTACATTTGGGTTTACACACGATATCCCAAGCAGCCAAAGAGTTTACTCTATTCTTGTTTTTGTCTTTCCTCCATAAACATCTTCTCCTTACTTTATCAATAATATCAATGACTCCTTTAGGTATCACCAATGTGCACATATAATATGTGGGCAGAGAGGAAAGAACTGAGTTCACAAGCACCAAGTTGTCACCATATGAGAGAAAAGATACTGTTGCAGAAAGTCTTCTCTCAATTCTGTCAATGAGTGGAGCAAAATCCTTAATTGATGGTTTAGTGGTGCCCATAGGCAAGCCTAGATAGGTAAATGGCATAGAAGCCACCTTACAATCCAAA
Organism: Alopecurus myosuroides; assembly: GCA_028641055.1. NCBI lineage: Eukaryota > Viridiplantae > Streptophyta > Magnoliopsida > Poales > Poaceae > Alopecurus > Alopecurus myosuroides. Next base: position 403,759,941 of record CM054059.1, on the reverse strand, counting down.
ACATCAGCCAAATCAATAGTCTCCTGCTGAGAGATATTAATTGGTATCATGGATGACTTGTTGAAATTCACCTTTAGTCCCGTGATCTGAGCATAAAGGTTTAGCAGATTCTTGAATACCAACAATTGATCAGGATCATTAGGTAAGATCACTAATGTATCATCAGCATACTGAACAATAGGATAATCTCCTCCAATAGGAATTGGTAAACGAAGGCTTCCCTCCCTGAGAGCCAAGTTTACAATACTTTGAAGCAAATCGCCGCCCAGAACATACAGAATAGGTGAAAAAGGATCACCCTGCCTGACCCCTCTTCTGCAAACAAAAGGTTTATCAGGGACACCATTTAAAAGAACAGAAGAGGAGCCTGAAGAGAGAATTTCCTTCACCCATTTGATGACTAGAGGTGGGAACCCCTTAGAACTCAAAATCTGAAGGATGGCACTATGTTCAATAGTATCAAAAGCTTTCTCAAAATCAATCTTGAAAACCACCAGTTTCTGCTTAGATTGTTTACACTGGAGAATGTATTCAAAACACCACTCCAGGCAATCTTGAATTGTTCTAGATTTAATGAAGCCATATTGATTATCATGGATGCAACCAAAGATTTTATCTTGGAATCAATTAGCCAGAATCTTGGTGATAAACTTCAGACAAGTGTTTGTAAGGGAAATTGGTCTAAAATCATTCACAGTCTTAGGAGACTGTGATTTTGAAATGAGAGTAATAAAAGATCCATTAATACTCTTCAAAGAGATCCTTGCACTATGGAATTCATTGCAAAGTTTGATAAAATCATCTTTTATAATACCCCAACAATGCTTAATGAATAAACCAGTGAAACCATCAGGACCAGGAGCACGATCAGGTTTGAGATGTTTAACCACTCCCTCCACTTCCTCAACAGAAAAAGGATTTGCAAGATCCTCTAAACCATCCACCACAGGCAAGAATTAAGATAAATCGATATTGACAGTAGGTGGGGAAGAGACACCCATTCTGTTTTTGAAACATAACCAAAATGCAGCAGCTTTTTCCTGGTGATCCACCAGTATATTCCCTAAAGCGACCGAAATGGAAGGAATTGCATTTTGCCTATACCTCTCAGTAGCTCTGGCATGAAAATATTTAGTATTTTCACCAGAAAGCTTAGCCCAACGAATAATGCACCTCTGTTTCCAATATTCAGACTGCAAAGATAATAACTTCTTTATATGCTCCTTAACAATCAGTCTGAAATTGAACTCAGGAACACTCAGAGATCTCTCATCTTCCAACTAATCAAAAAACAAAATCACCTTACTACTCATCTCAATAAGTAATTTCAATTGAGAGAGGTTCCTTCCCCAATCCTTTAGGGCATATCTAAGATTTTTCATTTTTTGTTGTGATTCTCGTGGTGATAGATTTGTCCATGACAGGGGCATTCCAAATTTTGGTCACAAGGTCCAATAAACCAGGTTGTTTGATCCAGTGATTTTCAAATCTAAAAATGTTTGCCTTTGGAATGCTTGTTCCAATTTTGATAGTGCAAGGCAAGTGATCAGAAGTAATCTTGGACATGGGCATTACCAAGGTGTTAGGAAAATCCAAAGTCCATTGACAGAATGTAAAAAACCAGTCTAGCTGAACAAGCAAAGGATCCTTTTGCATATTAGACCAAGTATATTTTCTACCCTTAACAGGCAATTCCAATAAACCCAAGTGGCTAATGACATCATTAAAAATGAAGATATCGTTTAGGTCAGCCCCTGGCTTATTTCTATTATCCAAGGATCTAATAAAATCGAAATCCCCAAGAGTCAGCCAATTTTGATGTAATGGAATGGAAAGGTTGTATAACCAGTTGACAAACTCATCTCTTTCCACCCCTTTGCAAGGACCATAAATATTCACTAGAAACCAAGTAACAAAATTATGTACCGAGGTGAATTTTAAGTGAATGGCAGAGCGATGCACTTCCAATAAATATCCTTTGAAAATGAAACTATTCCATAGCACAATTAAACCCCCAGAAGCTCCAACAGAGGGAGAGAAAACAAATTGATCAAACCTCTTAGGACAGAAGGATCTAATAAAAGAATGATCAAAATCCTGACATTTCATTTCTTGGAGACAGATCACAGAGGCATGGCTTTCCTCAATTTTATTATAAACAACATCTCTTTTATATTTATCATTTAAACCTCTAACATTCCAGTCAAAAACAATCCAATCCAAATGCATTGAAGATGTACTATCCATTGAAGACTGAAATTGATAATAAACCAAGTTGGCCAACATAAATGACTAACAGAAAATAAACCAGATAGTAGCAACCTTGACCATATATCAATACATGATAAATCCAGGATAGAAAACAATATATAATAACAAGGTCCAAGACACACTCCAGGGGCCAACAAGGCCCAAAAAGAGAATAAGGCCCACTAATCATCGGAACTTGATGGGCTTGTGGGCTTCTTCGGAGCAGCTTCAAGCTTCTCCACAGTCAGCTCAGAATCATCGATCTGTAGCAGTTTTCCCGCCCTCCTCGGTACGGTAACAGGCGTGATGGGTGGCACACCATCAGCAGAAGCCTGAGGGCGTGAAGACTTGGCCTTCTTCCTTGGTTCAGGTTTGTCAGTCCCAGGCAGAACCCGAAAGCCTGCATTCTCGGCCAGACTCCTCGTCACACGACGGTCCTCAATGACCAAAGGAGTTTCAGCCTTGCGTGTCCTCTTCTTGGAATAAGAAGGAACATGTGTAGCAGGATGATTCTCCAGCATCAAGGGTGTCGTCACAACTGGGACCTCCAAGGGGAGCAGGGCAGACAGAAATTCAAGCTCCTATCAAAAATGAACCTGGCTTTGTGTTCCTGAAAATATCTGGACCACTCCACAACAGGATCAGGCAGAAGCACTCTCATAATATGGACCTCGTCCTCCTGCGCCACAGCATCCACCTGAAAACTGAATAGTTACAGATGATTGCACCTGTTCAGGTTCTGGTGGCTGATCGGCAGGGCCTCCCTGCCCAGCATTCTCGCCCTGTGCCTCTATATTCCAATTTCCCCACCCTTCCTCTTGTTGCTCAGGTTCAAACGGAGGCACCCATGCGTCATCAACAAGAGCGTCAGGTGCACCAAAAGCTGGGTGTGGATTACCTTTACCGGGAATAGGGGACTCATCCCCAGGCAGATTGTCGGCTACATCATTGTCCAGAATGTAAACAGGAGAAGTCCAAGAAACAACATGTCCCCCGTATCGCTGCACCTCATGAATAACAACTGATCTCGGGATATCAGCTGCTCCTCCATAAGTAATTTTAAGGAGAGTGCGACAAGGCGAAGCATCCTCCCGCCACAGACACCCATTGCTTCTGCCGTTAAACCTATGAGAACATTAGTAGATCCAATAGGAAGTACGCATGCACTTATCAGGTGATTCCGTGCCGGCAGATATGATCCGTTGTCGATGAAGCGTCCGATGTTTCCAACCAATTCCAGGCTTCCGACAATGATTGTGCTGCCAATTCCGCCAAGTATCCCCTCTCGGAACGTCACCCCAGATGCCGTTGGCCCCATGGTGGGCGCCAACTATTGAGTGTTCTTAGTTATGTTCATGGTAGGGGGTGCCATAAGCCTGCTGGTAGAGTCGTGGGTGGAAACGTAGGGGATTTGTCAGAGGCAAGGACACAGTTTACCCAGGTTTGATACGTTGCAACCAGGTTTGATACGTTGCAACTAAGGCGGCGTCCTACTCCTGCAATCTCACTAAATCAGGGTTGAATCCTGAAGTATACAAAGCACAATGTGAGTCTAGGGTTTTGCTATCTCGGCAAGGTTATGCTCTCGTTGATCTAACTTCGAGCTTCTGCCTTAGAGGTTGCTCACATTCGGTTTTACATAGATAGCCGGACTAGGACTTACAGGAAGGAAACCTTGAAGTTTACGGAAAATAATCCTATTCTTGGAAAGTAAGACAACTGGCTTCTTCTCCAAGTCGGGTTACGTATTGGGCCGTAATCCTGGTTCTTCTAGAATCCACCTTCCTGTGCGTCAGCTTACTGGGCCGCCCAATGGACTTTGTTCCATTACCTATGGGCTGCCCTGATAATCCGGCCTTTGGCCAATGCTGGACATACCTCCATTTCGCATATATCCGGCAAGGAGGACGAGGAAGACTCCTCGGGCGTCAAGGTGGAGGACGGCGATGCCGACTCGGGCTAGCGCTTTAGTGCCTTCATCTAGAGAGGGAAAGCCTAAGCATCTTGGCCAGTTGCTTTCTCCTCTCTCCTGAGGCCTCGTCCTTCTCCTCGTCCGCCCATATCTCGTAGCTGTGGTGAGACAGGCTCCCGCGGCCTGCCACCATACCTTCCTCTTCTGTAGGCATAGAGAGGGAGTAGCTCTCTCTGAACTTTTTCACCCTTTTTGTCCATGTAATGGGTCCGCAACATGTTTGTCTGCAGAGATGTATCTCGTGAATGAAATATCAAACTTTGAATTACATGTGTTTTCTTTGCTACTGAATCGCAATTATCTCTTTATGTGCGCTTGCGGAGTTTTCTGATTAACTTCAGAAAAGACTCTTGGAGAGACAATAAAAAAGAGGCGTGGGACTTACCTTTTGGACATAGCGTCGTAGGCCTTGGTGAGGAGAGATGTGTGTCTGTAGATGGTCCTTTGAGATGCCTCTTGCCAATTCCTCACAGAGAGACTTTGCGTTCCTCGGGGAGGATTTCGCTTTTTTTTGCCTCGTGAGGGAGGCGGTCTTCCTGCAGTAAACAAAAATGCGTGTTTGTCAATCCCTTCGTGGGCACCTCGCGAGGAAGTTAGGACCAAGGACTTTGGTGTGCACTACCAAATTTATCGCGGTCTGGGATGTTTCAATAACACTGCGGATGGCCTCCAAACCGTCGCTAAGGGCAATCCGCGACGGTTTACGCGAGAGAGCGAAAACGTCCCTGATCGACCGTCACAGACGATTCTGCGACGATTAAGTTAACACTAAACCGTCACGAGCTACTGGCCCAACAAGGAGCGACGTTTTTTTTTTCATTGCAGCGTGTGTACACGTGGCATCGTATTTTTCTTTACCCATTACGGGTGTCATTGACATCACTTCTACCGTTCCTGACGTCATCATCGTCTTGACATTTTTAAAACGTCGCGATTGGAAATACCGTTACCTCCGTTTATGACGTCATAATAGGTGTGACGTTTATTTTCTCGTCGCGAGTTCAAGCACTATAGGGTGCCACATGGTGCTCTCATAATGTTCCATGTATATGCTTATTCTCGACAAATTTATAATGTTGTCTGACGGTGCGACGTTTTAGCTCGTCGTAAGACGTCGCGAATCATGAGCCAGCACGTGTACCAACACGGCATGTCCACGTCGAAACGTTTCCGTGACATGTTTTTTTCGTCGCGATTTCCATCCAATAAGGTGCCGCCTCATGGACCTACCATATAGTACCATGTGTCCTCATATTCGTAAGCATGGAAAATACTATACTAGTTTTCACAGCAAAGCAAACACAACAAATACATAAATTCCGAATAAGGTCACAACCTAGATCACCAGCAAAGGCAGTCTAATACAGTTCAACATACAACAAGCGGTTTCACAAAGGGCTACTCAGTTTCATATCTCGGATGAACTTGAGCTAACATGCCACCAATAAGGATTTTGTACATTTCTTGACTCTTCTTCATACCTTTGTGTTCCTCCATCATACGCATCAATTGTTGTCGATACTTTATCCTATCTACATCAGTTTGTTCCTTGGTCTGCTTCAACTCTTCAACCACAGACTGCGGGTTCTGCCTCTGTTTTCTCTCATAATCAAGTTGAAGGTGAAGCTGACACTTTGTTGCTCTTGCACTGGTTATGACCCCACCTATGGTATTAAGGAACGAAGACTTTAGATGGCCCTTGGTCAGCACGACAGCGACAGCTTTCGCGGCAGAACGAGGTTCCTTGACAGCGCCATCTACTGAAGTAGGTTCTAGCATCTTCACTTGCATTTCTTCCTATAAAGCATGTAAAAGCTTTAGATGAAATAAAAGTTGAACTAGGTTGTAAGGAACATTGATATCATGACAAGCATGTAAGGAACATGTATGAAAAATAGCATGCAACAAGCTTGTACATAACAAAGATACAAATAGCAGACGACAAGCAATTAAGCACGCATGACAAGCTTGCAAAGAACATAAATGAAAAACATCACATGAGAGGCATGTAAGTAAACATGGATGAAAATAGCAAACGACAAGCATGTACAGAACATAGATGAAAATAGCAGCTCACAAGGATAGATGAACTAGCAGATGACAAGCAAGCAGCATGCATGTGCATGAAATATGAGATGACAAGCATAGATGAAATAGCTGACTACAGGAGTTTGTATCAGAATTCACAAAGGGAAGCATCAGTACGTATCTATAAGAATCTATTGAGGTAATTGTTGATCCTAGAGATAAACACAATTCCGAGGGACTTACAATTGCTCTTTTCACGGGCGAAGAGAATCCACGTGTCTTCATGTTGTGCGTAGCTTTGAACAATTCAAAGGCATCTTCCCCCATGTCGCAGCAAACCTCGTAGCTACGAGAACCTGTGGCGCTATGGAATTGGACGGCCTATCTGCTTTGCCTGGCTTTCATACAAGCCATCTACATAAACAAAGTATGAACTGATTAGACATAGTCCAGGTTATGGAATAGAAACAGTGGCAAGGTAGAGTGAACAAAGACAGTACATGTTTCCTGACTGAGGACCAGTTATCGACTAACCTGCACCATTCTGCTTCGCTCATGTGTCCAACTGCATCAGGAGGCGTTCGTGCAACTCTACTCTTGTCTACAACGCTGTTAAAAAATTCTTGCTTCGGAATATGGCGTCTTTGTCTTGTACAGTTCTTGAGATGCATCAGAAGAGATTGATGAATAACAGGGTCTCTCGGGTTCAGATGAAACTTTGACTGAAACAAAAGAAAGAGCATTTTTCAGTTATATGAACAACAATGGAATGAACTGGAAGGTTGGGTTACAAAACTTACAGACACGTGGCCGCAGTAGGACAAAAATATATCTTCCCTTCCCTTGTACTCTTTCCAATGGGGGAAGATAGGGACAGTGTGCTTCACAGCTATTGAACACGCAGTAGCATACATGGAACCGGAGGAATAACAATTTTGATCATGTTTCCTTTGGACATGTTTCTTCTCCTCCCAGCCACACCACTCAAAACAATGTCTTCACATGGGTAATCTACAGAAATTGTTGCATTGCTAGAGTTAGTATTCTGCATTTTGGATTTCCCTCCGCACATGGCCCCTCGTAGAGCATGCAATCTCTGTAATATGTCATCTTGATCTTCGTTGCAGGCACCTTGCTCCTCGACTAAGGAACCTTGCCTCTCGCCTAGGAATGGTGGCAGCTCACTGTAGGGAGGTGCCTGCTTGCATTAGGCGGCTACCTCCTCACGGTGGCTAGCCTCCTCCTTCTGTTGGGCAGCTTCCAGCTAGCCATGGGCAAGTGTCTGCTCCCCTTGGGCAGCTTTCTGCTGGCCTTGGGGAGCTGCCTCCTCGTCTTGGACCACTTGTCGCTTGAGTTCGTCATCTGCATACGGATGGACATGGACAACTGCATACTCGCGATGGGCCTTGACGCGCTTGCATTTACAACCACGTCCACCAAGAACCATCTTTGTCCTACCAGATGTACTCTTTACTTTAATGTTCCTAAGCTGCATGGTTCATATGTACCAAATCAACTAGGATAGTAGAACAAAATACATGGCAGAGCAGTAATTAAGCCAACGGTTCCACACAACATAAGTACCTTTATTGTTGAGCTATCATGCAAGGCATGCCTTATCTAGATGGTGGACATGGTAAAAATGGAAATAAATAGCTTACACTATAATTCTAGAATTGATGATTTATGCGAATAAATGAAAATAAATAACTCATACATGTTCTTTACAAATAGCCTTATCTTTAATTGGGATGTGACAACATAGAGTTACAAAATCTTAGTGATTTAATTCGTTGTTTGACCATATCAGTAATCTAATTTGTGGAACTAAGTATGATAGGATCGTAGAAGAAGTGATCTTAAGCTTTATACAAGCTTGAAAATAAGCAAACTCTACCAGGCCGGCGAGGTGGAAGATCTTGACGGCGACCTGGACGGCGAGGTATCAAATCTGGACGGCAAGGTGGAAGATCTAGATGGCATCCTGGACTGCGAGGTTGAAGGCCGGGAAGGCGAGCTGAGCGGCAGGGTGGAAGACCGGGGACGGCCAGGTGGAAGCCCGTGAAAGCGAGCTACAGGGCGAGGTGGAAGGCCGTGGCGGAGTAGATGGGTTTTAGGAGGAAAGGGGGATTTCGGACAAGAAGAGAAGGGGAAATTTCGGCGAGGGGGCAGATAAGAGGGAGAGGTTCTAAATTTAAGGCGGCATAGGCGGCAAAGTTTTTGGTCGATAATTTGGGTGGGCGGCGCGAAATTTTCTGTGCCCTCCAGATTATGGTACATTGGCTGGAGAAGATTGCTGGCCGTTGGATACATGATGGATGGCCTAAAAAGATAACCATTATTGAAATATGTTATTTAAGGATAATGGGAAGACATCTATAAATTATTGACATAAACTATTACTAATAAATAAATTAACCTACCATTGTATTGGGTGTTCCTTGAGCCTAACCTAGCACAACCAAACAATTGGTTCCACTTTGCTACCCCCTTTCCGGCTCACATAGAGGGGCCAAAATGGCAGTTCCGTCTTTTTCCCCAGCGGGGCTATGGTTTATCCGGAGAGGGGGCTCTGAAACGTCTAAATGCCACCACAACACATGGTATGAAATAACATGTGTGTTAGAGTGTGGCATGGGTCTTGGATGCCTAATATTTCCTCGCTCTTTGTGTTAGTGTTTCACCGGCGTCAGATTCTCTCTAGCGGATTCCTGGACTGCTTATAGCCCGAAACTCCCGGATCTAACGGAACTGGGGGAATATTTCCAAGAGGTGATCCCTACCATTGTCTTGGGTGTTCCTTGGGCCTAACCTAAAACATACAAGCTATTGGTTCCATTTTCTACCCCCTTCCGGCTCACATAGAGGGGCCAGAACGATAGTTTCGCCTTTTCCCCTCACGGGGCTAGGGTTTCTCCGGAGGGGGCTCCGGATCGTCTGAATGCCACCAAATTCCATGGTATTCCAATACCATGTGTGTTAGATTGTGTCATGGGTATTGGATTCCCAAGACTCCCTCTCTCTCTGTGTTAGGGCTTCACCAGCGTCGGATTCTCTCTAGTGGGTTCGAGGACTACTTAGAGTCCGAAACTCCCAGATTTGACGGAACTAGGGGAATCTTGCCAAGAGGTGCACCCTACCATTTTTTGGTGTCCCTTGGGCATAACCTAACACAACCAAGCAATTGGTTCCACTTTGCTACCTCCTTCCGGCTCACGTAGAGGGGCCAGAACGACAGTTTCGCCTTTTTTCCCCAGCGGGGCTATGGTTTCTCCTGAGGGGGCTCCGGATCGTCTATATTCCACCAAATACCATGGTATGATATACCATGTGTGTTAGAGTGTGTCATGGTCTTGTATTCCCGAGATTACCTCGCTCTCTGTGTTAGGGCTTCACCGGCGTCGGATACTCTCTAGCGTGTTCCAAGACTACTTAGAGCCCGAAACTCCCAGATCTGACGGAACTGGGTGAATCTTGCCAAGAGGTGAGCACTACCATTGTCTTGGGTGTTCCTTGGGCCTAACCTAACACAACCAAGAAATTGGTTCCACTTTCCTACCTCCTTCAGGCTCACGTAGATGGGCCAGAACAACATTTCTGTCTTTTTCCCCAGCGGCGCTATGGTTTATCCGGAGAGGGGGGTCCAGATCGTATGAATGCCACCAAATCCCATAGTATGCAATAACATGTGTGTTAGAGTGTGGAATGGGTCTTGGATCCCCAAGATTAGCTCTCTCTTTGTGTTAGGGTTTCACCGGCGTCGGATTCTCTCTGGCGGGTTCCACGACTGCTTAATGAGAGCCTGAAACTCCCGGATCTCACGGAAATGGGGGAATCTTGACAAGAGGGGCTATGGTTTCTCCGAAGTTGGGGGCTCCGGATCGTCTGGATTCCCCCAAATCCCATGGTATACCATACCATATGTGTTAGATTGTGCAATGCGTCTTGGATGCCCAAGATTCCCTCCCTCTCTATGTTAGGGTTTCACCGGCGTCAGATTCTCTATGTTGGTTCCAGGACGTCTTAATGAGAGCCCGAAACTCCAGGATCTGGCGGAAATGGGGGAATATTTACAAGAGGTGGCCCCTATACCAATGTATTGGGTGTTCCTTGGGCCTAACATAACACAACCAAGAAATTGGTTCCACTTTGCTACCCCCTTCCACCTCACACAGAGGGGCCACAACGGCAGTTCCGTCTTTTTCCCCAACGGGGTTATGGTTTCTCCAGAGAGGGTGCTCCGGATCGTCTGAATTCCACCAAATCCCATGGTATGCCATAACATATGTGTTAGAGTGTGGAATGAGTCTTGGATTCCGAAGAGATTCCCTCGCTCTCCGTGTTAGGGTTTCACCGGCATCGGATTTCTTTCTCGTGGGTTCCAGGACTACTTAATGAGAGCCCGAAACTCCCGGATCTGACGGAAATGGGGGAATATTTCCAAGAGGTGGCCCTACCATTGTATTGGGTGTTCCTTGGGCCTAACCTAACACAACCAAGAAATTGGTTCCACTTTTCTACCCCCTTCCGGCTCACACAGAGGGCCTAGAACGACAGTTCCGTCTTTTTCCCCAACGGGGCTATGGTTTCTCCACAGAGGGGGCTCCGGATCGTCGGATTGCCACAAAATCCCATTGTATGCCATACCATGTTTGTTAGAGTGTGTAATGGGACTTGGATGACCAAGATTTCCTCTATGAATGGTTTATCCAGAGAGGGGGCTCCAGATTGTCTGAATGCCACCAAATCCCATTACACGCCATACCATGTGTGCTAGAGTGTGTCATGGGTCTTGGATGCCCAAGATTCCCTCGCTCTCTGTGTTAGGGTTTCACCGGTGTCGGATTCTCTTTCGTGGGTTCTAGGACTAATTAATGAGAGCCCGAAACTCCCGGGTGTGACGGAACTGGGGGAATCTTGCCAAGAGGTGGGACCTACCATTCTCTTGAATATTCCTTGGCCCTAACCTAACACAACCAAGCAATTAGTTCCACTTTTCTACCCCCTTTCGGCTCTCGTAGATGGGGCAGAACGGCATTTCTTTCTTTTCCCCCATCGGAGCTATGGTTTCTCCGGAGGGGGGCTCCGGATCGTCTGAATGCCATAAAATCCCATGGTATGACATACCATGTGTGTTAGAGTGTGTCACGTGTCTTGGATGCCCAAGAGTCCCTCGCTCTCTATGTTAGGGCTTCACCGGCGTCAGATTCTCTCTAGAGGGTTCCAGGATTACTTAGAGCCCGAAACTCCAAGATTTGACGGAACTAGGGGAATCTTGCCAAGAGGTGGACCCTAACATTTTATTTGGTGTTCCTTGGGCCTAACCTAACACAACCAAACAATTGGTTCCACTTTGCTACCCCCTTCCGGCTCACGTAGAGGGGCTAGAACGGCAGTTCTGCCTTTTTTCCCTATGGTTTCTCCGGAGGGGGCTCCGGATCGTATGAATGCCACCAAATCCCATGGTATGACATACCATGTGTGTTAGAGTGTGTCACGGTCTTGGATACCCGATATTACCTTGCTCTCTGTGTTAGGGCTTCACCGGCGTCGGATTCTCTCTGGCGTGTTCCATGACTACTTAGAGCCTGAAACTCCCGGATCTGACGAAACTGGGGGAATCTTGCCAAGAGGTGGCCCCTACAATTGTATTGGGTGTTCCTTGGGCCTAACCTAACACAACCAAGAAATTTATTCCACTTTTCTACCCCCTTCCGGCTCACGTAGAGGGTCAGAACGGCAGTTCCGTCTTTTTCCCCAACAGGGCTATGGTTTCTCCAGAGATGGGTCTCCGGATCGTCTGATTGCCACCAAAACCCATTGTATGCCATACCATGTGTGTTAGAGTGTGGCATGGGTCTTGTATGACCAAGATTCCCTCACTCTCTATGTTAGGGCTTCACCGGCGTCAGATTCTCTCGGGTTCCAGGACTCCTTAATTTGAGCCCAAAACTCCCGGATCTGACGGGACTGGGGGAATCTTTTGAAGAGGTGGGAACTACCATTGTCTTGGGTGTTTCTTGGTACTAACCTAACACAACCAATAAGTTGGTTCCACTTTGCTACCCCGTTTCGGCTCATGTGGAGGGGCCAGAATGGTAGTTCCGTATTTTTCCCAATCAGGGCTATGGTTTCTCCGGATATGGGGCTCCAGATCGTCTGAATGCCACAAATCCCATTGCACGCCATAACATGTGTTTTAGAGTGTGGCATCGGTCTTGGATGCCCAAGATTCCCTCTCTCTCTGCGTTTGGGCTTCACCGGTGTCGGATTCTCTCTGGCGGGTTCCAAGACTACTTATAACCTGAAACTCCCGGATCTGACGGAACGGGGGAATTTGGACAAGAGGTGGGCCCTACCATTTTCTTGGATGTTCCTTGGGCCTAACCTGACACAACTAAGCAATTAGTTCCACTTTGCTACCCCATTCCAGCTCACGTAGAGGGTCCAGAACTACAGTTCTGCCTTTCCCCCAACGGGGCTAGGTTTTCTCCGTAGAGGGGCTCCGGAGCGATTGAATGCCACCATAACACATGGTGGCATAAGATTCCCTCACTCTCTGTGTTAGGGCTTCACCTCTGTGAGATTCTCTTTGCCGGTTTCCAGGATTACTTAGAGCCCGACATCTTTCTCTCTGTGTTTCTCTCTCAAATTTACATGCACTATTGGCCCGAAACTCCCGGAACGGAGAAACGAGAGGGAATCTTGTGAAGAGTTGGGTCATACCATTATCTTGGGACTTCATAGTGTCCACCCTAACACATCCAACCAAGTAGATAATCATTTATAAAAAAAGGCACGATATCACTAAATAATCAACACAATTTACATAAGCTTGGTTTTCAAAAAAATTAATCTGCATTTTATCTTTCAGAAACTTCGGGATTTTTTTTATTCTATCAGATCAAACGGATGGAGTACTTTGTGGTTAAGTTATTATTATTCTGTATTAATTGTTTTTCTTTCCATTTCAAATTATTTTTCTTCTCTTTTGTGAAATGTTTTCGGCAACTGGCGCCAGGCCGGCCCTTTATTGCGCGGGAGACGCAGCGTCAACCCCTTCGGGAAGGCGCGCCCTTTAATTGCGCTCACCTCCCCCTCTCTCTCTTCTAGTCATATGACTCGCTCTATCTCTCTCACCGCCTTCCTGAGCTTCCCCTCTCTCCGTCAGCGGGTTTTCTTCCGCCGAGACATCGACATCACCGCGGCGACCATCCTCGGCGGGACACGAAGGCCAGGCCTCCTCTTCCTCCCTGGGCAAGCAGGATCTTCATCGCCTTTTATTCAGATACTGCGTGCGTCGTCCCGTCCTCTTCGAGGGCTTTGGCAATGGCGGTAAGATTATATCTAACCCTCTTATCCCTTGTATGTATCGTAGATCTGTAGATTGAGCTCGATTTTTCTGAATACAGCCTCCTAAAGAAGGTGGACAAGTTCAAGTGGACCCTCGAGGCGGACTCCGCATTCCGCGACCTCAAGCAAACGCTCACGCAGGCGCTTGTCCTGGCCCCACCAACCCCAAGGGAGCCCATGCTGCTCTACGTCGCCGCCACCAACCGGGTCGTCAGCGCCGTCCTGGTTGTCGAGCGGTCAGAAGAGGGGAAGGATCAAACGGTCCAACGGCCGGTATATTACCTCAGCGAGGTACTATGGCAATCCAAGCAGAACTACCCCCACTTCCAGAAGCTGGCCTACGGCGTCTACTTCGCCGCTAAGAAATTGTGCCACTACTTTCAGGAGCACCCCATCAACGTGGTGTGCACGACACCGCTTGGGGAAATCATCGGAAACAAAGACACCACCGGTCGCATGGACAAGTGGGACATTGAGCTCGCCGCGCACACGGTGCTCTACCAACCTCGCACTGCCATCAAGTCGCAAGTACTAGCGTACTTCATCGTCGACTGGGCGGAGACACAATACCTTCCCCTGGTTCCAGACTCCGCCTACTGGCGGATGCACTTCGACGGCTCCAAAATGCGCGGGGGCATGGGAGCTGGGATCATCATCACATCAACCAAGGGCGAGCGCCTAGAGTACGCCCTACAGATACACTTCAAGGCCTCCAACAACGTCGCCGAATACGAGGCACTCGTCCATGGTCTTCGGCTGGCCAAGGAGATGAACATCCAGTGCATCCTCTGCTTCGGCGATTCCGACCTCGTCGTCCAGCAAACCTCCGGTAACTTGGACGCCAAGGATGACAACATGGCCGCCTATCGGTTCTTCGTACATCAACTCTACACCTGCTTCGAGGCGTGCGAGTTCCACCATGTACCATGTGCACTCAACGAGACAGCCGACACTCTCGCCAAGCTCGCCTCCACTAGGAAAGCGATACTGCCCGACGTCACCCTCGAGCACCATCATAAGCCGTCCATTACTCCATCGCCAGGATCCGACTCCATCATCTTACCGGCTGACCCAGCCGGGCCAATGGAACCAGAACCCACCGGCTCCCCTCGCCACCAGCCGACAAGACAACCTCACCCGATCCCAGGACTACACCGACAGCCGTACTCATGCTGACCAGTAAGCCGGACCCAGGGGCTCCTCAGCCGGACCCGGGGGATCCTCAGCCAGACCCGGGGGCTCGCCAGCTGGGCCACCAGCCGGACCCGAGGGATCGCCAGCCGGGGGCCCTAGCCGTTCAACCGGCCCCCAGGGCCGGCATGACGGAGGAGGCACGCCTACAAGTGCTCCAACATGACGCCTTCGCCCACTGCCTGACCCCGGGGTGGATGCAACCCTACCTCGACTTCCTCACTAGGGACACACTCCCCCTGGACGAGGTGCTTGCCCGCCAAATTCAGCGCCGCGCAAAGGCATACACCATCATCAACAACCGCCTGCACAAACGGAGCACATGCGACATATATTTACGCTGCGTCGAACCTGAGTTGGGCGTCAGCCTCCTAGAAGACATGCACAAGGGCGAATGCGGCCACCACGCGTCAACAAGAGCAACATGCTCTAAGGCCATCCGATACAGGTTCTATTGGCCAACCATAGCGGGTGACACCAAGAAAATGATCAAGGACTGCAACGGCTGCCATCGTTTTTGAACGCAAAAGCATATGCGAAGCACGACGCTCAGAACCATCCCCATCACGTGGCCATTCGCTGTGTGGGGTCTGCACATGGTGGGCCCGTTCAAAACAGCCCGAAGCGGCATGACCCACCTCTTGGTCGCCGTAGATAAGTTCACCAAATGGATCGATGCCAAGCCAATCAAGAAGCTAGACGGCCAAACCGGCATGACCTTCTTCAGGGACATCATCTACCGCTACGGCTACCCACACAACATCATCACCGACAACGGCTCAAACTTTACCAAGGGCGTTTTCACGCAATTCTGCGGGGACAAAGGGATCCAACTGGACCTGGCGTCCGTTGCACACCCCCAGTCAAACGGCCAGGTGGAAAGGGCAAACGGCCTGATCCTAGCCGGGATCAAGCCCCGCCTGGTGGACCCGCTTGAGCGGGCGTCTGGCTTCTGGATAGAAGAACTTCCCTCCGTCCTATGGAGCCTCAGGACAACGCCTAACCGGTCCACCGGTTACACGCCTTTTTTCCTCGTCTACAGTGCGGAAGCCGTCCTCCCGGCTGACATCCAGCTCGACTCACCCAGAGCCATCCTGTACACCAAGGAGGAAGTGCGGCAGGCAAACCAAGATGGGGTGAACCTGCTTGAAAAAGCACGCGATCTGGCCTTGTCCAGATCGGCTATCTACCAACAAGACCTCCGCCGGTATCACAGCCAGCAGATCCGACCGCTCGCCTTCAAAGAGGGCTTCCCTCGTGCTCCGGCTGATCCCGGACACCAAGGGCCTCCACAGGCTGTCCTCCCCATGGGAGGGCCCATTCATCATCAGCCGGGCGCTAGCAATAACGCCTACTACTTCATCGACATGCGCGAGCCGCGCAAGAACAAGGAGGACACCTCCTACGATGAGACGGAACTCCCTTGGAACGCGAAGCTACTATGCCCGTTCCACACCTAAGTGTAACACCCCTGTACCCTGAGCTATCAATAAACTTTGCCGGCATCCCCGAGCACATCACTCGGATGGCCGCTTCCAACACATCTATTAATACATTACCATTAGAAAAAGTAGCCAGCATGTGTCTCAGAAGTTAGCCAGACAAGTAACGTGTTAAAAGTCAAAGACCCACTCTGTGGATCCGACTGCAGACCGCAACCCGGCAGGTCAGCCGGCCAGAGTGGAAGCCGGAAAACCATACGCGTAAAATGACTAAAACCTGAGACGCGGACGACTACCTAACAGCCTCGTGCGTTGGACGCCTAAGTCCGCACAAGGTTCGCAACCGCGTCCCGGGCCAGACGGTCCCCTCTTCGGTTCCGACTACAGACCGCAACCCGTCTGACACGTTGGCAAGAGTAAAGATCAGACGGCAAGGAACACAAGTGCAAACCGCGCCAGTCGGACTAAGGCGCCTACTGCTCAAAAAAGCAAAAATACCTAAGGACTTTTCCTTCGCATGAACTAATGATTTAACCAGATTTTTCCTGTACATGGAATAACGAGGTGCAACCAGCCAACCTTTTTTACCAAAGGCATTGGAGATTCGGCCCGCCTTCCAACGGCCGCCGGCCCCAATCTCGGGGGCTACACCTGGTGGGCAGGCTAGAATGCTACCACCGGGCAAAATGGAAAAAAGGATGGCAAAGCAACAAGCAACAAAGAAGAATCATATAATCATTACTTCAGCATTTACGAAATAGAAGTATTCAAGTACCACAGCTCCACCCGACATCCCGGGGACAAACGTTAAAGAGAAAGTTCACACAAAACAATACGCCCGACATCCCGGGGACTCAGTCGGTTCTTGGCACTCCTTCATCGGCAGTCGGCTCCGTCCCTGCGGCAGGCGGGGGCATTACCGCGGCCGGGCCCTCGACTCGCGATCCTGCCGCCTCCTCGGCGGACGTGGCCACCGGCTCCTCCACGTTCTCCTCCGGCCCCTCAGGGAAGAAGACGTCAAGGTCCGCGTAGCCACCCAGCTGGATGGCGGCTTGGCGAACACCCAGAAGGACGCGTAGCGCTTCAAAGCTTGTCCCATGGCGAAAGTCGCGGGTCATGCGCTTGAGGCCCGCCTCGTCAAAACCGCGGGTGAACAATGACATAATCATGGTCAGCGCCATTTCGGCACCAGCGCGCGCGACCGACTCCGTACAGGCTGCCCTAGTCTGTCCGCAGCAGGCATGCCGCGAGCTCCGCTAGGCTGTCTGGCATTGCCTCGTCCTCCCAAGTCATGGAGAAGATGGCTTGCCCAGCCTCCCGCGGAGCCTTGGTCTCCTCCCCAAGGGCGGCCACCCGGTCCTTAGCGGTGGGCTCCCAACCAGCCATCGCCTCGGAATCAGCGGCCACGTTGAGGTCGAGTGCGTGGATGCGGCGGAGGAAGTCGTCCACCTCCGGATAATAACCTGACACACAAAATCAACACTGAGGCAGGAATATCTACTCCGCCTCACAATCGATAAGAAAGAAGCAACATACCGGTGGCGGCGCTGCTGATGAGGTCGAGCTGGTCCTGAAGCGGCTACACCGCCTCCTCCTTGTCCTTCTTCGCCTTCTCCAGCTCCGCCTCGAGCAGCCGGAAAGCCTCCCGCTGGCTGGTCATGGCGGTGGCGTGCTCCGCTTTGGTGGTCTCGAGGGCGGCGGCGTGCTCAGCTTTGGCAGTCTTGAGGCCGGCGGTGTGCTCCGCCTTGGCAGTCTCGAGGGCGGCGGCCAAGCGCTCCGCCTCCACCCGATGGGCATCCGACCGCTCGGTGCGACGACGCAGATCCACGGTGGCCTCGGAGTGCGCCTTGTCATGCTCATCCAGCATCCGGGCCGCCTAGGCAGCGGGAATGGACTTCTTCTCCGCCTCCTTCAGCTCATTGAGCTCGGCTGCAGAGCAAAGGATGAACCCGTATTCACGATCCGAACAATGAACTGTCCAGCTAAGGAAAAGATTGCTTACCTAGCACTTGTGTGCAGGCTGCCCAGACTCGGTTCTCCTGGTGGCTGGTGTCCTGCAAGCAAGTACAGAAACAAAAAAAAAGAACTTAGAGTTGTCCGCGGTTTACGCAAGACCAGAGACAGGGAAGGCAACATACCTCCATCAGCCAGTTGGTCACCCCGCTATCCGTCACCGCCAGCGCCAAGTCCCTCGCCAGTGTCGCCGCCGACACCGCCATGGCCTCCAAGTCCTTCTTCAGGGACCGTCTGGCATCAAGCGGCTTGATGGGAAGCCGGACGGTTCTAGGAGTAGGAGGACGAGCAGCCGGTGTCCCCATGCCGGGCGGGAGGCCAGCAGGTACGCCCCGGCTGCCGGCTGGCCCATCCCAGAAGGCGCCAAGAAGGAAGGGGGCATGCCCAGCCCTTGGTACGAGCCGCTGGAGCTCGTCACCACTGATAGAGTGGTGCATGCCATTGATGGCGGAGGAGAATGCGTAGAAGCCGGCGGAGGCGCATCACCAGGTGGGACCATGGCTAACACGGGCGTAGCTACCCGGGGCACCGCGACCGCTTTCGGATCGAGATTCGCAGCTGGCTGCGGCTGGCTCTCAGTTGCCCCCATCGCGGTGTCCGCGTGCGCCCTGGTGGTGTCCACTATCTCCATAGGGGGAGGAGTGGCCTCCCATGTCGGTGAAGGGACCAGCGTCGGCATAGGGATGGAGGGAACGAATTCCCTATAAAGCAACGCGAAAATGAGAAGGCTAAGGAAAAATTCCACCACCACGGAGAGAAACAAGAAGAAGGAGAAACTTACCTGGTACCACTAGGGGTGGTGCCCTCCTCTGTCGCAGGCTGTTCGTCATCCGAGGCCGCCCGGAGGCGACGCGCCGGGAGCCCGGCGCCGCTTGGTCGGAGCTAGCAAAGAGGCCGGCGAATCTACGTCAGATTCGTCGTTGACATCAATGATTTCATCGTCCTGGCCGAGGTGCTTACCGTCGCGAGCCGACGCAAGGTTGTCCTCCGCCCCTTTCGCGTCGTCGGCAGCCAGCTACCTCGGAGGCGGCAGTAGAGGCCGGTCCTCAAGGAACTCCGGGCCGTTGGGCCCATCTTCCGCCGCCTGGGTGGCGAAGAGCCATACCAACCGTTGGGCGTTAAGGACCAGTCGAAAGGGAAAAAAAATCAATAAAACCAACTGGAACGGAGAAGGCGTTTACCTGAGGAGGGCGGTGCTAGCGGTTGTACGGCCGCAGTCCGAACTGCCAGAGCTCCGTCACCACCTCCTTGGGTGCCAGGACGCACATCTGGCCCTTCAATGTCGCCTAGTCGGCATCCGTCTGGGCCAACCGGTTGGGGTCGTCCACCCCGGAGGTGAAGCACATCTTGTCCAACCGGTGGCGGAGCGGCATTAGCCGGGGCACCATCCAAGCCAGCATCAGGTCCCGGCTGGACAGGCCGTTGTTGACCAGTTCCCGGACCCGGGCGATTATGTCGTCGCACTCCCTCGTGTTGCCCCGGGTCTGATCCGTCCACTTGTTCTGGGTGCTCGGCAGCCGGTTGACGAAGGGGTCGAGGCCAATCTTGTCGCTGCCATGCAAGTCTTCGACGTAGAAGTACGTCTGCTGCCACATCCGCGCCGACTCCAACAAGACCAGCCGGGGAAGGTGGGTGCCCTGCCGGGCCACGATGATGGCGCACCCGCACTTCACCAACGACCCCTGCCGCCACCTCCATTCCTCCTTTAAGGAAGAACATTCGGACAAAGAGATCGAGGTTCGGCCAGATCCGAGGTAGTTCTCGTACAGGCTTACAAAGTAAGCCAAGTACATCATCGCGTTCGGCCCCAGATGTTGGATCTGGAGCCCGAAGTAGGAGAAGAAGGAGGAGATGAAGAAACTTACGCGGGGCACGAGGCCTCAGTCCAGATGACAGAGGAAGAAGACGCGCTCATTGGGCTGTGGCTGCAGCGAGACGTCGAACTTCAGCGGGGCGCGCAGCACAGTCCGTAGCCTCTCGTCGAGCTTGGTGTCCGGCGTGCGAATGCGGGAGGTCACGGCCGCCATCGAGGCCAGGCTGAAATAGCCCATGCCTCGGTAGTACCGCACGTCCTCCCGCGTCACGCACGAGCCTGCCCAGGGGCCCTTCTTCGGCGCGTCGCCGGAGGCTTCCATGGCCCTCCTCGAACCAGCCATGGTTCTTCGACGGAGAGGGTACGGAAGGGAATAGAGATAGGCTCGCGGTGGCGGCACGGCGAGCGGGCGAAGATCTCTCCCTCGTCGCGGTCGGCGGCGCGGGCAGTGGAACGGGCTCGAGAGCAAGAAGAAAGGTCAAGGGGTCTCTCGTGCGCAGAGAATGGCGGAGAGGACCAAGGAAGGGTCCTCCACCCCTACTTATAGCGGGGGAAGGGCGCCCGATGCACGACGCATGGCGGTTCCACCTCCCCATGATCCCTCCACGTGGCGCAAGAAACAAGGGGCCGTGGGGTAAATGCGCCGCAAAAGATCCGTAACGGCCCTCTAGGCCACAAAGGATCCCAGCACGAGAAACAAAGCGACGACATCGACTTGACTATGGTCACAGGCCCACGTGACCGTTCGCGTCATCATCAAGGTCACCCAGGCGGATCATGACGTCACCACTAGCCAGCCTCATGGAGACACTGTGGCGTTGAACGGCCAGCCGACCGAAGGAGCTGGCAAAGGTCAGGAGAACAGACGGAAGCCTCGCATTCGGCGCGCCGGCTCCTTAACTCCCACCTGTTCGGGGGCTAGTGTCGGGGGATGATCCCCGGGTGCCTCGAGCAAGTGGAAATAAGATACCTCATGAGCGTGTTCCGTACCCACAAGGGGCTGGGCGCACGCAGGCAAAATTCCCAACCCCCGTCCGCCTGCCGGATAGGGACTACCACTTGTCTACCGGCTACCCAGCCGGCCGAAGGTACCGACTGGCTGGCTAGCCGGTCGAAAGTGCCAACCGGCTGGCTAGCCGGTCGAAAGTGCCAACCGGCTGGTCGACAAGTCAACCAGTATGGGGGAGGTATGGCGAGGCACGCCAACTCCCTAGGCTCACGCAGGCCACAGTGCCTCTCTATGCTGTGTAGTACACCTACTTCCCGGTTACTCGAGGTACTCAGGAATTGGCTCGGCTATTCCCGCGTACGGCCGGCGATACATCTACTCAAGATAGCCGGTACCAGCCTACTCGACCCGGTACCCGCCGCATGGGCTCGGGATACGACCCGGGTACGGACGCATGGGCACTAGGGCAGCCGGGAGAGGCTGTCGGGTACACAGGGATGGACTCGGCCCTACTGCAGTACGGCACCAAGTACGGCACCATCCGGATTTAGAGGGAGTAAGGACGAGGGACGCTTGTCCGAGAATCTCCCCGGCTGGTCCCGAATCGGCCGGGCCCCACCTGTAAGTTGGGTAGTCCGACAGTATATAAGGACTAGCCTAGCCACCGATAGAGGAGAGACATGATCTACCCTTCTACACATTTCCCACCTAATAACAGCTCAAGGAGCAATCTTGTAACTTGTGCATCGATAGAAAAGAGAGAGAAGCAGGAGTAGGGTTTTTTACCTCAACGTGAGGGCCCTAAACCTGGGTACTTTGTGTGTCTGCACGCTTGCTACCCAATCCCACGCCAACGCCACCGTTTTCTAGCTTGTCCCCTCTTTAAACACCATTAGGAACACCTTTTGGTGCTGCCGTGATCAATACCACGACACTGACCTCGTCGGGATGTCCCGGACTGGTTCCACCTCCGCCGGTGAATTTGTCGATGGAGACGTAGAGGTAGCGGTAACCCCCGAGCGCTCGTGGGAATGGTCCCAAGATGTCTAGCCCACAAACCGTGAACGGCCACGAGAGGGGGATGGTTTTCAGTCCTTGTGCGGACTTGTGTACTTTCTTAGCATGGAATTGACATGCTTCATAAGTCTTGACAAGCTTGGTGGCGTCCTTGAGAGCGGTGGGCCAGTAGAAGCCATAGCGGAAGGCCTTGCCGACGAGCGTGCGCGATGAAGAGTGGTGGACGCAGTCGCCTTGATGTATGTCCTTGAGGAGGTCCACACCGTTGTTCGGGAGGAGCATAGCAGCGCACCCCGTTGGGGCGCCTCCGATACAGCTTGTGGTCGATAACATAGTACATCTTGGCTTGGCGAGACACGCGCTTCGCTCCTGCTTCGTCCTCAGGGTGGTCCCCCTTCTGGTTGTAGTCGATGAGGCTCTTGATCTAGCATGCTTCCTTAGGAGTGAACGCTAGTACGAGGCGACATCCTGATGAGATGTCGTAGTATGGCACACCTAGGGTGGGAGCTGGTGGGAGCTCCTACTCGAGGTGCTGGTGGCCTTGAGTCTCGTTATCGTCGACAGGTGGTATGATGGATGGGTTCTCGAGCCTCTCTTAAAACACGCCTGTGGCATGCGCCTAGTTTCTTGATTCCCTCTTGGCAATGTTGTCTGCTTCTTTGTTGTCTCCCGGAGGGATGTGATGCACCTCCATGCTGAGGAAATGCTTCTCGAGCTTGCGGACCTCCTCGTGGTACAGGGCCATGGGCGAGTCCTTGGCCTTGTATGTTTTCTTGGAGAAGTTGACCAGGAGATGCGAGTCTCCCTTGATGGTGAGGCGCTTGATGCCGAGAGCGATGGTGGCCCTGATGCCAGCGAGAAGGCTCTCGTACTCGGCGATATTGTTGGAGACCTTGGCCTTGCGGTCGAAGTGGAGCTGCATTCCGTAGTAAAGCTTGTCGCTTGTTGGTGACATGAGTACGACACTAGCCCCGAGCCATTGGAGGAGTAGGCGCCGTCAGATTTCCTGGCATCGCGGCTTCCTCCTCGAGGTCCTCTTATCGTAATGGGTTGGTCCACTCCGCGTTGAACTCTGCCAGAGCTCCTTTTTTGATTGTCTTCGTGTTGACGAACTGTAGCTCGAAGTGTTGTAGCTCGACTTCCCACTCGTGACACGCCCTGTGGTGTTGGAATTACGCAAGATTTTCTCCAGAGGGAAGGCGTATACCACCATGATGGGATGTCCCTTGAAGTAGTGGCAGAGATTTCTAGAGGAGACAAGGAGCGCGTACAGGAGCTTTTGTTGCACGTGGTATCTCTCGCGAGCATCTCGAATCATGATGCTAACAAAGTAGACAAGGTGTTCGACGAGAGCGGTCGAAGAGGGGCCGACAGTGAGTTCTCCAGACGCATTGGGGCTCTCTTGAGGCTTGAGAAGGTCCTCCTTGTGGAGGTCTTGCTATGTAGTGATGTTCTCTTGGGGAGAGGCGGGCGTGGGCTCTTAGACGAGCAGGTCCGCACTTTTCTTGTTTTCTACCCTCTCCGCGAGGAGAGCGACACTGGCTATTTGAAGAGTGGCTTCTAGGTAGAGGCGTAGTGGCTCACGAGGTCGTGGGGAGACCAGGATAGGCTAATTGGCATGCTCCTCAAATGGAGTAGCTGCCTCGGGGGTCCACTTGAAGGGGCTTGTTCACTTCAGGAGCTTGAAGAATGGTAGAGCCTTGTCGCAAAACTTGGAGATACACATCCCACGAGACGATGCATGTCCTTGAGCCTTCGCGGGGGCTGCATTTCTTCTATGATTTGGATCTTGTCTGGATTGGCCTCGATGCCGCGGTGAGACACCATAAAGCCGATGAGCTTTCCAGCCGCAACTCCAAAGACACACTAGTTGGGGTTGAGCATGATGTTGACCTTGCAGAGGTTCTAGAAAGTTTTTTCGAGGTCATTGATGAGCGTGGGCTCCTCGCGAGTTCTGATGAAGATGTCATCGACGTAAGCTTCAACGTTCCTCCCTATCAAGGCTCCCAAGGCGATACGCATCAACCTCTCGAAGGTTGTGCCCGCATTCTTCAGACCGAAGGGCATGCACATGTAGAAGAATATGACGCATGGCGTCATGAACGCGGTCTTCGCCTCATCTTCCTTGGCCATCTTGATCTGGTGGTAACATGAGAAAGCGTCCAGAAAGTAGAGGAGGTCACACCCGGCGGTGGAGTCCATGATCTGGTCGACCGTCGGGAGCGGGTACGGATCCTTGGGTCATTCCTTGTTGGGGTCCGTGAAGTCGACGCATAGCTGCCCGTCCCCGGTGTGCTTGGGCACCACGACCTGGTTGGAGATCCATTCAGCATGGATGACCTCGTGGATGATCTTCGCGTCCAGCACCTTCTCCACCTCGCGAACGATGAACTCTTGCTTCTCGGACCCTGGCGCCTTGCCTTCTTCTTCACAGGTCGTGCCCCTGGGCACACCACTAAGTGGTGCTCGATCACCTCCCTTGGTACGTCGGACATGTCTCACGCTGTTCTTGCGAATATGTCAGCATTTTCCTGAAGGAAGACAACGAGTGTGCTTTCCTATTTGGGAGGCAGCCCTGCTCCGATGGTGAGGGTAGCCCCCGTGCCGTCAGGGTTCATGGATACCTTCTTCGTGGCTGCTCTCTCTTGAGAGAACAACTGCTTCTTCTTTGGAGGCTCGACGAGGTGCTCGACGCCGTCCTCATCGATGGGGTGCGATGTCGTAGCCTCCTTGTAGGCGTCTTCCATGCATTGCATTGCGTCCTTGACATCGTTGTGGATAGTGATGGTGCAGATCTTGCACTCGTTGGGATACCCCAAGAGGAGGGTGTGGTGAGCACAGTGGTAGGAGTTTTGCTCTTAGTTAAGAACCAAGGTTATCAATCCAGTAGGAGAAAGAGGACCTTCGGAAGGTTGATGCCACCGACGGTGGTGATAGCGCTTCACCGGTGTCAGCAACAAGGTGGAACCTGCACACAACACAACCAAAATACTCTGTCCCAACGGTACAGTGAGGTTGTCAATCTCACCGGTCTTGCTGAAAACAAAGATTAGACGAATAGTGTGGAAAATGGTGTATTCTTGCAGTATGTAAAGACAGCAGGAAATTGTTGTGGTTTGTTTAAGAGTGTGGAAAATGGACCGGGCTTCATAGGTTCACTAGTGGTGTCTCTCCATAAAAGATAACATGTTGGGTGAACAAATTACAGCAGGGCAATTGACAAATAGAGGTTGCACCGTAGTGCACACTATAACATGATGATTACTATGGTATTTAGTGCGGGCATTACAACAATATACATAGACCGAAATCCATCTGCATCTATGACTAATTATCCACCCTCGGGTTATCATCCGAAACCCCTTAGGTACTAAGTTGCAAGCAACAGATAACTGCATTAAACAAAGTGTGTAATGTAAGCAATGATTATGCACGCGGGCACTCTCACCGCTTGTTTCTCCCTAATGGCAACAACACATCCTCCCCCGTCACGTTTCTGTCACTTGAGCAAGGCGATGAGGAGGCATGAACCCACTATCAAGCATAAATACTCCCTCTTGGAGTCGCTAGCAACTACTTGGCCAGAGCAACCACTAGCAACAGAAAGCATGCAAGATCACAAATGACATATGCAATAAAGACTATAATCAACTTGGCATAAGTTCAGTATTCATTGGATCCCAGTAAACACAGCATATAGAATTTCATAAGATCAATCTCGGTCATGATAGGCAGCTCAGGAGATCTAAACATGGAGGCATATGAGGAGAAGACAACCATCTAGCTACAACTACGAACACGTAGTACAAGGATGAACTACTCACGCATCACTCCGGAGGCAGGCATGGTGGAGGCCTCCGGTGATGATCTCCTCTCCGGAAGGGTGCCGGAAACAGCTTCAGAACCCCCCTGATCTAGGGTTGATGGTGACGGCGGCTGCGGAACTTTTCGGGGATTTTTTAACAGGTGTCAAGGGTTTTCCATCCGGGGGGGATTAAATAGGCAAAAGGGCAAAGGCGGTGGAGCTCCAGGGGCCCCATACCCATAGCTGGCGCGGACGGGGGCGCTTCACCCTATGGTGTGGCCCCCCTGGTGCCCGTCTTCGACTCTCCTTCGCTCTTCTGGATGCTTCCGGGGAAAATAGGCACTTCGGGCTTTGTGGGGTCCAATTCCGAGAATGTTCCCAGAACAACTTTTCTGAAACCAAAAATAGCAGAAAATAGGGAACTGGCACTTGGCATCTTGTTAATAGGTTAGTCCCGGAAAACGTATAAAAATGCTATAAATAAGGGAGAAAACAAGTAGCAATTGACATAATATGGTCATGGAGCATAAAAAATTATAGATACGTTGGAGACGTATCAAGCATCCCCAAGCTTAGTTCCTACTCGTCCTCGAGTAGTTAACGATAAAACACAATAATTTCTGAGGTGACATGCTACTAACATAAACTTGATCAATCTAATGTAAAAGCATATGCACGCTGAGATCATAGAACTTAAAACACAAACATGATAATAGAACTTTAATAATAAAGCATAGTAATTACTTTGCATCACGAAGAGTATCTCAAATAAAGGATCATGAATAATAATGCAAAGAAAGGTAGACGTTTGTTTCAGATATAGAGAAAGCATGGCAAAGTGATATTTCGCTACTCCTTAAGAGTGGGGCAAAACATAAATGCCAGGACACCTTCAAAGTTTATGAGGAAGACTAGAGCAAATAATTTAAGAACTAATAATATCACATTATGAAGTAATTATTGATGTTTATGGGACAAATGCACATAGAACTCAGAATGGAAAAAATGCTCTCTCAACTGTGCATAAAGTTAGAAGATGGAGACTCAACATAAAAGTAAAAGACAGGCCCTTCGCAGAGGGAAGCAAGGATTACTCATGTGCTAGATCTTTTATTTTATTAAGCAGGGGTATTAGAAGTTTGACACTGAGTGTCTATATTTTGGGAGATGTATGCTAATGTCAATGAATGGAAAACAGAAAATACAGTATGTCACAAGCTAACTAGATTCACAAGAGCGGCTCCCATGGTGAAGGACGCAACTGGTGTAGAAGATCATCCCTCTTTCTCTTTTGTTTACACAATTATGCTTTGACTGATAAATCATGGGCAAAAATAGTGAAGAGAATTTTTTTGTATTAATTTGGGGTTGGGCACCCCGCTGGCAGCTCTTCTATCATTTGGATAAGTGGATGAAGCCACTAGTCCAGGTGTGAAATCCAATCAACAAGTGAGATAAAGATTCTCTATTGACGTCCTCATGAGCAAAAACAGGAACATAAAGCAGGAGTAATTTTGAAAGTTTTAAAGGTAACACATGAGCAATTTACTTGTAGTGGCAGTTAAATACCACATGTAGGTAGGTATGATGGACACAATGGGAAAAACTTTGGTTTAAGGGATTTTGGATGCACGAGTAGATCTCATACTCAGTACAGGTGGAGGCTAGCAAAAGACTGGGAGCGACAAATCAAGAGAGCATAAGAGTCATAATCATGCATAGCGACATAAGCATCATTAATTAAAACATAAGAAGTATCACAAGTTCAAAAACTAAGTGGTCATGGAGGCTATTCGTGACTGGTTTGTATTCATAAACATGGTGTGAGCATGCGCCAAGTCAACCAAATAAACATTCGAAAGAGAATACCATATATTGATGATTTACTATGACAAGAACAACACATGAATCTTTCAAGACATATTAAACACTCTCAGCTATTTGAGGCTATTCATGCTACTCAATAACCACAAGGCTTTAAAACTAAATTAACATTTAGCATGGCATGAAAAAGTTCTGGCCACAGTCTATACAAGCTTCTACTAGCAGTGTTATAAATTCTACTTCAAGCAGAAGTTTTCTTCTCCCAACAAGCACCATACAAAACATGCTTTAACAAAAATACTCTTTATGATACAGAAAGAAAACATGATAGTACTCACATAACACTACTAAAACTAACAACTCTAATAAGAGATGCATGCAAAACATGAGCTAAATAAATGCAACAGCTAGACAGAGATTAAGAATACAAAGTATTCTCATGAAAAAGCGGAGTGTGTCACTCTCCAATAAAAGAATGCCGGGGTCAAACCAAGATTATTGAAAAATTAAAAACAAACTGAAAGCAAAAACAAAAACAAACTGGAAAAAAAAAGACGCCCCAAGTAAAGCACATAAGATGTGACCGAATAAAAATATAGTTTCACTAGAAGTGACCTGATAATTTGTTGATGAAGAAGGGGATGCCTTGGGCATCCCCAAGCTTAGACTCTTGAGTCTTCTTGGAATTTGCTGGGATGTACCACCGGGGCATACCAAGCTTAGGCTTTTCACTCTTCTTGATCACATCATATCGTCCTCTTCTCTTGACCCTTGAAAACTTCCTTCACACCAAACTTCTCACAATCTTCATTAACAACGTTAGTGAAATTGAAATAATAAATTCACATGGTTCAGTTTAAACACAATTATAACACTCAAAAACACATTATCTACTGTCACAACTTCTTTTAAAACTCTTTTTCTCAAAAGAACACCAAAGGAAAGAGATTAAGATGCAAATGCAATAAATGGCAGAAATCTGTCAAAACAGAACAGCAGGCAAAGATCGATTTTTTAAAAAATCTTATGTTTCTCAAATCAAAAAGTGGTAAACTAAGAAAAGTTGCGTATATATCTCCGGATTACACACAAAAACACTCAGGTCATTTTGAATTTTAGGTGATGTTTTACGGAATAAACAGTGGTCAGCATAAATCTGTTTTCTGCGCAGAAATCCGAAATATAGCCTCAACTTTCCACTAGAGGCTTTACTTGACACAACAAAAACTCAAAAGAAAAGATACAGTGGGGTTTCTAAGGAAATAAAAAACACCCAGGTGCAAACCACACCAAAGAAAACGAAAGAAAATGGGTTGAATATAGCGAAATAAAACGGGTTGTCTCCCGATAGCGCTTTTCTTTAACGCCTTTCAGCTAGGCATAAAAGGGCAACTCAAGTATTTTTCAAGTGAAGAAGCCTCAAAATAATATCTTGCTATAATAATAGTGTCAAAATTTAGCTTCATCTTCTTTCTAGGAAAGTGTTCCTAAACTTTCTTGAGGGGGAATCGATATTTAATACTCCCCTCTTTCATGTCAATAATAGCACCAACAGTTCTAAGAAAAGGTCTTCCCAAAACAATAGGACAAGAAGCATTGCATTCAATGTTCATAACAACAAAATCAACAGGGGCAAGGTTATTTTTAACCATAATAAGAACATCATCAATTCTACCAAGAGGTTTCTTCTTAGCATTATCAGCAAGATGAACATCCAAATAACAGTGTTCCAACGGTGGTAGATCAAGCATATCATAAAGCTTTTGAGGCATAACAGAGATACTAGCACCAAGATCACACAAAGCATTGAAATCAAAATCATTTACTTTTATCTTAATGATAGGCTCCCAACCATCATCTAATTTCCTAGGGATAGATGTTTCAAGTTTCAACTTTTCTTCCCTAACTTTCATGAGAGCATTGGTAATATGTTTAGTAAAGGCCATATTCATGGCACTAGCATTGGGACTTCTAGCAAGCTTTTGTAGAAACATAATAAATTCATATATATTGCAATCATCAAAATCAAAATTATTATCATCAAAAGTAATGGGACCATTATCTCCTACATCTTTAAAAATTTCAGCACTTTTATTAGAAGCGGTTTCAGCAATT
Organism: Alopecurus myosuroides; assembly: GCA_028641055.1. NCBI lineage: Eukaryota > Viridiplantae > Streptophyta > Magnoliopsida > Poales > Poaceae > Alopecurus > Alopecurus myosuroides. The sequence continues at coordinate 403,730,169 of CM054059.1, read as the reverse complement.
TGAGGCAATTCAGCACGTTTCACCAAAGGAGTAGGGACTTTATTAACACCAACTACTTTACCATTAATAGTAGGAGGTTTACTAGCACTTGGAGCTTCAGTTTTACTAGTGGTTGTGATAGAGCAAACTCTAGCAATATTATTCTTTCTAGCCAATTCATCTTCTCTTTCCCACCTAGCATGTAATTCAGCCATCAACCTGACATTATTATCTATTTGAACTTGAATGGCATTCAAAGTTTTACTTTTTTTAACATATTGTGGAAAAACCTTTAGTTTTAGAAAATCAACATCAATAGCAAGGCTATCTACTTTAGAGTCAAGAACATTTATTTTACCAAGCTTTTCCTCAACAGATTTATTAGCAGTTTGCGTGCTAATAAATTCTCTAAGCATGTTTTCAAGATCAGAGGTAGAGCTTTTATTGCTATTGTAGGAGTTTCCATAAGAACTACCATAACCATTATTAGGATGATAAGGCTTATAATTGTTTCCACCAAAGTTATTTCTATAAGCATTGTTGTTAAAATTATTATTTCTAATAAAGTTCACATCAACATGCTCTTCTTGAGCAACCAAAGAGGCTAAATGAACATTATTTGGATCAACTTGAGCTTTACCATTAACAAGAATAGACATAATAGCATCAAGCCTTTCACTCAAAGAGGAGGTTTCCTCAACATAATTTATCTTCTTACCTTGTGGAGCTCTCTCAGTGTGCCACTCTGAATAATTTATCATCATATCATCAAGAAGCTTTGTTGCATTGTCCAAAGTGATGGACATAAAGGTACCTCCAGCAGCTGAATCCAATAGGTTCCTTGAGGAGAAATTCAGTCATGCATAAAAAGTTTGTATAATCATCCAAGTAGACAATCCATCAGTGGGACAATTCTTCACCATAGTTTTCATTCTTTCCCAAGCATTAGCAACATGTTCATTACCAAATTGTTTAAAATTCATTATGTCACTTCTTAGGGATATAATCTTAGCATGAGGATAATATTTTCCAATAAAAGCATCTTTACACTTCGTCCATGAATGTAACATCCCAAGTATGAAAATTGCCTTTAGAATGTTTGCTTCTTGTTTATTTATTGTTTTGCATCATGGCATCTTAATCATTGCATTTGTTTTCATTTTGTTCCCATCTGTTTTCCTTTGTTTTCACAATTGAAATTCAAACAATATTCAAACCTTTGTTTCATACTTGTTATGTTACATTTTTTTCAAATAGAAAGTTCAACTCAAAACATCAATTGTTTCCATTTAAACCATAAGGTTCAAACTATTTAAAATTATGGCTTTTAATAATTCACTTAATTCAAATGCTATTCAAATTCAATTACAAACAGCAACCATTTTTGAACTTATGAAATTTGCAAAAAAAATCAATCACTTGTTTCACAATAAAATTTGAACTTAAAACTTCTAAGTTGCTTAAGTCAAAATTATTCAATTAATGTTAATTTCACTCAAATTTCAAACAAATTTCAAATAGCCACATAATTTAAATGTTTTTGAAAACAAAAACTTGCACAATGTTGCTGTTGCAATAAACATCCTATAAAAATTTATCACTAAATTTTCCTAACCCAAAAACCTATTCTTTTTCTTCCTATTTCTTTTCAGCAAAAAAAAAGAGAAACAGAAAATTTTAAAAAAAGAAACGGAGGGAGTGGCCAGGCCAGTGGGCAGGCCCAGCCCACCAAAAAGGCCCGGTACCCCCTCGCTCCCCTTCTTCCTCTCGTACGGCAGCAGATCATGCTGTTCACGTCGCCGTACGGCGAGCGGGAACGGCCAGCAGCGCCCTGCTCCCCCTATAAACCTACCCCCCGAGCCCCCGAGCTGCCCTAGCCTCCACCTCCCTTCTCCCTCGACCACCGCGCCGCCATTTCTCTTCTCCCTCTACATCTCCTCCGTTTCTGAACCACCGCCCGAGCGTCGCCACCTCTAAAAATCCGATGATCGCCGTCGACCTGCTCCTTCTCCCCTCGGGCTAACCCCGGGAATCATCTCCCCGCACCTCCCTCGAGCTCATCGACACCACCACGAGGGCTGGGGACGCCTACATCTCCACCGCCGTCCTCGCAGCTGTCGCCGTCGTCCACCTCGCCGTCGGGCCGCTGCTTCCTCTACAGCGACAGTGAGCACGCCATCCTCCCCCTCCTGTTCCTTCTCTGCTGCACACGCACGCGCGCATCACCACATCACCACCGCAGCGAGCAACAGCTAGCGGCAGCAGCTCGCCGCCGGCCACCGTTGCCGCTCTGTCGAAGTTCAGAAACGCATCTGCAGAGAAAAATTCAGTTAGCGTAACTGAAACATAACCTAGTTGCGCATCCCTTACCTGACAAAGTACGAAACACACTGCAGTGGTAGCAACACTGCCGCGCGCGCCCCAGGGCGCAGGTTCGAGCCCTGCCCCGCGGGAATTAATCCCCCTTTTTGCAAGTTGACACGCTGGCAGGCAGGAGGCCCACCTGTCTGCGGCAGTGAGCGCCACGTGAGCCGCCACGAGGCCAGGGCCCGCTGGCAGTGGCCCATGTTGGGCCACTGCGCGGTAGAAATCGTTTTCTGCACAGTTTTCTTTTAAATAAATCCTTTTTCTTTTACAGATTAGTCCCTAGAAGTAAAATGCAAATAACTTTTATTTTCTAAATCCAAATAATGCAAATAAAATATGTTTTCTGAACCAAATTTAATTCTCTACATGATTACATCATTTGTTTTCTGTTTTGCACATTTCAAATTGTTTCAAATTTTAAATTCAAACAAACCATTTCAAATTTGATTAAATGCATAACTAATTCAAACTTAATTCAAATAACACAAATAAAATATGTTTTCCATGCCAATTTGAACCACCTTTTCAAATATAAATTTTGTTTCATGTTTTGAATAATTAAAATTGGTTAAATAATTTAAACCTTGTTTAAATCATTTAAATTTGCTAAATTCATAACTTGCTCAAATTAAATTATTTTTTGAACATATGAAATATGTTTTCAAACTAGAAAAGTATAAACTTTTCAAATATGAAATTGGTTTAATGTTTTGAACAAATAAAACATTCAAATAAATCCATACCTAAATTTAATTCATTTAAATCTTGTTTAACTTGTTTAATTCATAAATAATTCATCTTAATTCCTTTTTCAATAATTGAAACATGTAATCCAACTAAAATTTTGTGTAATTTCCAAATATAAATTTTGTTATTTGTTTTGAACAATTAAAATTGATGAAAACAACAAATGCTTGAGTGACACCTTTAAGAAACCAAAATTCCTTAACTTAATAACTAAAATTCCAAACTTGGTAAACCTTATTTCAAATTGTTTCTATTGTTGTTATTTTTCTGTTTTCCTCATCCATGCATCATACTAATCCACTTTCACCTGTTGATTAGTTGTAAAACAATTATTTCAACCATAATTCATGGGCTTTCCATATGCATCCCAAATTGCATGTGGGTCCACTTAATTATGTTATGTTACCATGTCAACTATCTTAAACTTTGATGCATCAATTAAATTGACATGCATCATCCCATGTTTGTGCATTATGCCATGTTATTGATTGTTTGTCTCTCTGTGTTGTTTGTTTGCTTCTTCTCGAATAGACGACGACGTTGAGACAGACGATACTTACGACACCCCTTCTGAGGATCTAGCTCAGTACCAGGCTGCTGAGTTTGCAGGCAAGTATTCACTCACATGAACCATTGTGTTCCTTTCAACATTGGTTACCGATACTTTCCGTTGTCTATTCTGCTAGCCCTATGATTAGTTGCTTCTGTTACGAACCTATCACATGTTATCCTTTAACCCTGATATAGCCTCACCTCCACACCTATAACCCCATTGCTTGTTACCCGTGTCTTACTAGCATGCTTAGGGTTGTTTCTGCTCGAGTCTGTTACCCGTTACTTTCTGTTACTATATTTTCTATTATGTTCTGGGGCTCGATGCTAAACAATCAACCTGTTAATGTTTGAGGTAATAATAATTTGACGATAAGGCACCGGCAGGAGGCCCGGCGTGGTTTTGAGGCCTGCTAGTGTCGACCCTAATTAGGAAAAGGGTCTTGTCTACTGACCCATGATGAGCGCACTAACCGCATGTGGGAAGCGTGTATGGGCGCCCCCCTCAATTTGATTCGATTCGCATCTCGTCCAAATCGCCTCATTTAGTTCGGGTTTTCCATTTGCCGCATGCATATGCAGGTGCGAACCCTTGGTACCAGGGTGGAACTTTTGTAGTCGGCATTTAGGGAGACACGTTCTTAGAGTGCTATGAGGGTCCCCTTTTCTTCGTGGGGCTTGATTAGCCGTGCGCTCAATTGCACGGGGTTCTTTGGGCTTGATGCGAAGAAGAGTTGAGTTGTGTTGAGTGCCCCGCTTGGTGGGAGGCATTCCATCTGGCGGGTTATTCTTACGTGTACGGCCAAATTGGTGCACCCCTGCAGGGATAAATCTTCTGGAGAAGCCGTGTTTTCCGCGGTCATGGTTGACTTGGTGAAAGTACTGGCTAACAAGTACTCAGAACAACTTACACCTAACTAATGATAACTTGACTAGTAATAGTCTTATTGACACAATAACTTGAACCATCATTAATCCAACGGTGTGAGTTATCCTCGGATTGCTTCTTTGGATAAGGGGCGAGATTCAGGATGGGTTTGTTTGGAGTTAGTTGTTAGTTGGTTACGATACGCTATCTTATCTCCTTTTCTGTTAGCCGGAAGTTGTAGTATGTTCTGTAGTTGGTTAGTGCAGCCAGCTGCCGCATCTTTGTATCACCCTTTCTTCCGTTGAACCCAAAGCATCTGTGCTTGATGTTGTGGGGTACATTTTGCTGAACTGTGAGTCTTGCTTGCCAGTACGTTTATGTACAGACCCCTTTGGGGCTGTGGTTTCCGCAGACTACGCTTACGAGGATCCCCGTGATGGCTACTACGTGGAGTTTGACGAGGCTGCTGACGAGTAGATAGCGGACCTGGGCAGGATCCGAGACATCGTGGATGGGCTCCGTCTTTTCGTTTCCGGCTTCTTAAGCCTATTTGGATCTTGTCTGTACTCAGACATTTTGGATGCTTCCGCTGTGTTGTAATGATGATATGTTGGGACATGTGTCCTCTGGATGATTGTATTTGCTATCTCTGCTCTAGTGAGAGCTATTTGCAACTTATTTCTATTTATTTGTGTCTTAGAGATATGTTGTGCTATCATTCTGTTAACCGCCATTGACGTACCATGTGTGTATGGTATGAAGTACGTCAATGGTAGTATCCTGATTTCTATGGGATGGTTTACGTAGACGATGAACAGTAGGGGTTGGTTGTCACACATACATGTGTTGGCCTACTCGTAAGAGAAGCGGGTGCCGGTAAGCCCCGTAATCCAATCAACTACTGTTCAACGGAACTACGAGTATCCTCTAGAAGTCCGGGTGCGACAAATAGTATCAGAGCCTGTCTGCCTGTAGGATCCCTTTTACTGGTCGCAGTTGAGTCTAGAAACTATTTTGTAGCTATATAGGAAAAATGAAACGTGAGAGTAGGAATTCTGTTCTTTTTCTTCTTTCCCGACCCACCCTCCCTGTTCTGGTAAGGAAGTGCAACGTTGTTTTCCCTTCTCATCTAAACTTTCAAGTTAGGTTTTCACGTATCCTGGTTTCTCTAGGATAGTTATATCTACTAGCCCATAGGAATGGAGGTGGTTGTAACATGATTTATCATGTTGCCTATTCACGATTGAGAACGGAGGCGTGTAAGCCCCGGAAGCAGATCCTCTATTCCTTAAGCAGTAGATATTGATCCTTTAGAAGCCCGGATGGGTTTTCCGTAGTACCTCAGGAGTTTTTGGTCTCGTGTTTCCCGATGTTGCTTCGATATCCTGTTCTTCTCAACATCCTTATCGTCCTTTGAAACCTTGTTGTTGCTTTCCACTTCAGTTCTTCTACCGGCGTCTAATCAAAACTTCCCCAATCATCTGCAGATGGATCTCAGGTTCTACCCGCAGGTGGTTCGTATGACTCGTTGCGAGAGCACTGCCGGTTATCCGGAGATGCTGAGAGACATGGTCACTTATCTGGGGTTCCGTTGGGCACCAGAGTACCAGGTCTACGAGCACCAGCGAGAGTTTGACCAGACCTACTACCAGGCTATCGTCTACATTCTGTCAGATGATAGCATGAGCTTTGTCCACCGCTACGAGGCAGTAGGTTCCACAGTGGATATGGCCGTGCAGCAGGCAGCTTACGTGAGTCTCACCGTCCTTCGTGCTGACTACTGGGGATTTGACGATTCTATCTATCGCCACATCCCCCGTGGTTACATCACTTTGGAGGGAGCTCACTTCACTCTCTACGACAACTTGGATGTCTACGAGCATGATAACTCCAGGCTGCACACCACCGCTCAGTTTGTGAGGCACAGTGACGCAGTTGCCAGCACATTATCTCAGGAGTTGGTTTCAGTCAGAGAGCAGCTCTACCTTGCTTTGACTCGTCTGGCGACTTACACCACAGACTTTGTTGGAGATGAGCGCTTTGCACGTTTCGATCAGCCAGTTGGTCGTCGTCTGCCAGATGCTGGAGGTTACGAGCCGATCAGAGGTCCACTCCTTAACCTCGGTGCTGGTTACACTGGGATTCCTCGCTTTGGAGCACAGGGAGTCATGTACTTCACCACACCTAGAGTCGCTCTCAGACCATGTCAGGTCTATGTGGATCGTCGTTCTACCTACTTTCGTGGGCGTGCTCCTCACCGTACCTCTCGCCGTACTCCTAGCCGCCGTCCTGCGTGATGAGCATGGGAGTACCGATGTATCCATTCTTAGCTATGTTTAGTTATCCTTTGGCATTCGAACCATTTGTGGTGTGTTGGATATTCTGATGTATTTGAACATGTGATGATGTACCTGTTGGTTATCTATTCATGCGTCGGAATAATCTCTCTTTCGGTTTCCAAGTCTATCATTTTCTGTTGTTGTGCTAAAATGCATGTCTATTCAGGATGCCGCCAACAAGGAACACCCCGCCTGAGCCACCGCCAATCACGGAGCTGTTGACTCAGATGACCCAAGTCATGGCACAGATGGCCCAGTTTCAGACTAACCAGCACAACAACCAGAATGCTCCACGAGTCAGTATCAAGGAGTTTCTCAGTCTGGGCCCAAGAGCTTTCGTGGCCACACGCGAGCCTCTAGATGCTGATGACTGGATCCGTGAGATAGCTAAGGCTCTGGAGATTGCTCACGTTGCTGAGGAAGACAAGGTCAAGTATGCCTCCTATCTCCTGAAGGGTCAGGCAGCTACTTGGTGGGAAAACTACCAGACCATGAGAGCTGGCTATCCAATCACCTGGGGTTGTTTCAAGGAAGCCTTCCTGAAGCACCACATTCCAGTTGGTCTCATGGAAAGGATGCGTGAAGAGTTTTGCTCACTCAAGTAGGGCAAGCTGGACGTCATTGGCTATCAGAGTGAGTTCAATCGCCTCGCTCGTTACGCTGGTGATGAGGTGTCCACTGAGGCTAAGAAGATGGCAAGGTTCCGCAGAGGTTTTAACCCGGAACTCAAGTACGCGCTCACCAACATCAAGGCCAACAACTTCGAGGAGCTCGTTAACATCGCGCTCAATGAAGAAAATGGGCGCAAGGCGTTCGAGGAGTCTCGCAAGCACTCGCGTGAGGGTGGTTCCTCCTCCAACATGACCACCCCTCCGCAGAAGCGCCGCATCTGGGTGCCAAATGGTGCTGTCACTCAGGCTCCATATGCCCAAGCATCCATACAAGATAGCTCCTCCTGAACTGAAACTGTTAAAGGAGCAAATCGATATGTACATGGAAAAAGGTTACATTCAACCTAGTTCCTCGGCTTGGGGTTGCCCAACTCTGTTCGTTGCAAAGAAGGATCAAACAAAGAGACTCGTTGTTGACTATCGTCCTCTTAACGAGAAAACCATCAAAAACAAGTATCCAATTCCTCGTATCGATGATCTTTTTGATCAACTTGCTGGAGCCTCAATATTCTCCAAGTTGGACTTGAGAATGGGTTACCATCAAATAAAGATCAGAAAAGAGGATATTCCAAAGACAGCCTTCACCACTCGGTACGGTCTGTATGAATACACCGTCATGTCCTTTGGTCTCACCAATGCACCGGCGACCTTCTCTCGACTCATGAATTCTGTTTTCCATGAATACCTCGACAAGTTTGTTGTGGTATATCTCGATGATATTCTGGTCTACTCAAAATCTGAGGAAGAGCATGAAGAACATCTTCATCTCACTCTCATGAAACTTCGCGAGCATCGTCTATATGCCAAGTTCTCCAAATGTGAGTTCTGGATTCCAGAAGTTGCTTACCTTGGTCATATCATCTCTGCTAAGGGCATAGCCATTGATCCAGAAAAGGTTAAAGCAATTGTTGATTGGAAACCTCCAAAGACGGTAAAGCAAGTAAGAAGCTTTCTTGGCTTGGCTAGCTATTGTCGTCGTTTTTTCCAAAACTTTTCCAAGATTGCCAAACCTCTCACTGATCTCACAAAGAAGGACAAGAAGTTCGTTTGGTCTCCACAATGTGATGAAAGTTTCAATCTCCTGAAGACTAAACTCACTTCTACACCAGTTCTGGTTGGCCCAGATACTACCAAACCTTTCCAGATATTATGCGATGCATCTCTCCAAGGTCTAGGTGCAGTTCTTATGCAAGAACGTCAAGTTGTGGCTTATGCTTCACGTCAGTTGAACGCACATGAGCTCAATTATCCCACACATGACCTTGAACTTGCAGCAGTTGTGTTTGCCCTCAAGAAATGGAGGCAATACTTGTTGGGTAATCGCACTGAAATCTTTTCCGATCATAAGAGTCTGAAATACATCTTCACTCAACCAGATCTAAACCTCAGGCAAAGGAGATGGATTGAAAAGATTAAAGACTTTGATCTCACCATTTCTTACACTCCAGGCAAGGCTAATGTTATGGCCGATGCTCTCAGTCGCAAGTCGTATTGCAATAATCTCATGATCATGGAAAGCCAACCTCCACTTCATGAAGAATTCCAGAAGCTGAACCTTGGTCTTGTTCCTCAAGGTTATCTTGCAAACTTGATAGCCAGTCCAACTCTCGAGGACAAGATTCGTTCTGAACAACTTCGTGATGCTGAAATCAAGAAGATGGTAGAACACATCAAAGAAGGCAAGGAGAAATTTAAGTCATTCTCAATTGATGACAAAGGAACTGTGTTCTTCGAAGGACGCATTGCAGTTCCTCAAGTTCAGAGTCTCAAAGATGTCATTCTCAAGGAGGCTCATGAAACTCCTCTCTCCATACACCCTGGAAGTACAAAGATGTATCAGGATCTCAAGACGCTGTATTGGTGGCCTGGCATGAAACGTGAAATTGCTCAATACGTTTCTGAATGCGACGTTTGTCAACGTGTTAAGACAGTTCATCAGAAAACAGCCGGTCTTCTCCAACCTCTGAAAATTCCTGAGTGGAAGTGGGACATGATTGAAATGGACTTCGTCACTGGTTTTCCAAAGTCCAAGAAGGGCAACGATGCAATTTTCGTTGTCATTGATCGTCTCACTAAAGTAGATCACTTCTTTGTTGTCAAAGAAACAATCTCAGCTAGCCAGTTAGCAGAACTCTACACAGCAAAGATTGTTCCTCTTCATGGTGTTCCATTGGAAATAAGCTCAGACCGTGGAAGCATATTCACTTCTCATTTCTGGAAAAGCTTTCAGGAAGCATTGGGCACCAAACTTCTGTTCAGCATAGCTTATCATCCTCAGTCTCAAGGGCAAGTTGAAAGAGTCAATCAGATTCCCGAGGATATGCTCAGAGCATGTGGTATCTCCTTTGGCATGAAATGGGAGGAATGCCTTCCATATGCTGAATTCTCCTACAACAACAGCTTCCAGGCAAGCCTAGGCATGGCACCATTTGAAGCTCTCTATGGCCGCAGATGCAGGAGTCCAATCAATTGGTCTGGAGCTGGTGAACGTTCACTCTTAGGCCCTGACATTGTTAAGGAAGCCAAAGAGAAAGTTCGCATCATTCGTGACAATCTCAAGATTGCTCAGTCTCGTCAGAAAAGCTACTATGACAGCAAACACAGGGATATGATCTATGCACCTGGTGACAAAGCATATTTCCGTGTAACTCCCCTCAGAGGCACTCATCGTTTTGGTGTGAAAGGAAAACTTGCACCAAGATATATTGGTCCTTTCAACATTCTTTCAAGGCGTGCGGAAAATGCCTATCGTCTTGAACTTCCAGAAAAACTATCCAACGTGCACGATGTGTTTCACGTGTCACAACTCAAGAGGTGTTTCAAAGATCCAGATCGTGCAGTTGATCATGATTCCATTGAACTGCAAGATGATCTATCTTATGAGGAGCACCCTATTCGTATTCTCGATGAGACCGAGCGTAAGACTCGCAACAAGAGCACCAAGTTCTTGAAAGTGCAGTGGTCCCATCATTCCGATAAAGAGGCAACGTGGGAGACCGAAGAGTATCTTCGCAAGAAGTATCCGGACCTTTTCTCTTCTCGGTAGGAATCTCGGGGCGCGATTCCTTCAAGGGGGGGCGTTTTGTAACATCCCAAGTATGAAAATTACCTTTAGAATGTTTGCTTCTTGTTTATTTATTGTTTTGCATCATGGCATCTTAATCATTGCATTTGTTTTCATTTTGTTCCCATCCGTTTTCCTTTGTTTTCACAATTGAAATTCAAACAATATTCAAACCTTTGTTTCATACTTGTTATGTTACATTTTTTTTCAAATAGAAAGTTCAACTCAAAACATCAATTGTTTCCATTTAAACCATAAGGTTCAAACTATTTAAAATTATGGCTTTTAATAATTCACTTAATTCAAATGTTATTCAAATTCAATTACAAACAACAACCATTTTTTAACTTATGAAATTTGCAAAACAAATCAATCACTTGTTTCACAATAAAATTTGAACTTAAAACTTCTAAGTTGCTTAAGTCAAAATTATTCAATTAATGTTAATTTCACTCAAATTTCAAACAAATTTCAAACAGCCACATAATTTAAATGTTTTTGAAAACAAAAACTTGCACAATGTTGTTGTTGTAATAAACATCCTATAAAAATTTATCACTAAATTTTCCTAACCCAAAAACCTGTTCTTTTTCTTCCTATTTCTTTTCAGCAAAAAAAAAAGAGAAACAGAAAATTTAAAAAAAAGAAACGGAGGGAGTGGCCAGGCCAGTGGGCAGGCCCAGCCCACCAAAAAGGCCCGGTACCCCCTCGCTCCCCTTCTTCCTCTCGTACAGCAGCCGATCCGGCTGTCCACGTCGCCGTACGGCGAGCGGGAACGGCCAGCAGCGCCCTGCTCCCCCTATAAACCTACCCCCGAGCCCCCGAGCTGCCCTAGCCTCCACCTCCCTTCTCCCTCGACCACCGCGCCGCCATTTCTCTTCTCCCTCTGCATCTCCTCCGTTTCTGAACCACCGCCCGAGCGCCGCCACCTCTGAAAATCCGATGATCGCCGTCGACCTGCTCCTTCTCCCCTCGGGCTAACCCCGGAATCATCTCCCCGCACATCCCTCGAGCTCATCGACACCACCACGAGGGCTGGGGACGCCTACATCTCCGCCGCCGTCCTCGCAGCTGTCGCCGTCGTCCACCTCGCCGTCGGGCCGCTGCTTCCTCTACAGCGACAGTGAGCACGCCATCCTCCCCCTCATGTTCCTTCTCTGCTGCACACGCACGCGCGCATCACCACAGCACCACCGCAGCGAGCAACAGCACGCGGCAGCAGCTCACCGCCGGCCACCGTTGCCGCTCTGTCGAAGTTCAGAAACGCATCTGCAGAGAAAAATTCAGTTAGCGTAACTGAAACATAACCTAGCTGCACATCCCTTACCTGACAAAGAACGAAACACACTGCAGTGGTAGCAACGCTGCCGCGCGCGCCCCAGGGCGCGGGTTCGAGCCCTGCCCCGCGGGAATTAATCCCCCTTTTTGCAAGTTGACACGCTGGCAGGCAGGAGGCCCACCTGTCTGCGGTAGTGAGCGCCACGTGAGCCGCCACGAGGCCAGGGCCCGCTGGCAGTGGCCCAGGCTGGGCCACTGCGCGGTAGAAATCGTTTTCTGCACAGTTTTCTTTTAAATAAATCCTTTTTCTTTTACAGATTAGTCCCTAGAAGTAAAATGCAAATAACTTTATTTTCTAAATCCAAATAATGCAAATAAAATATGTTTGCTGAACAAAATTTAATTCTCTACATGATTACATCATTTGTTCTCTATTTTGCACATTTCAAATTGTTTCAAATTTTAAATTCAAACAAACCATTTCAAATTTGATTAAATGCATAACTAATTCAAACTTAATTCAAATAACACAAATAAAATATGTTTTCCATGCCAATTTGAACCACCTTTTCAAATATAAATTTTGTTTCATGTTTTGAATAATTAAAATTGGTTAAATAATTTAAACCTTGTTTAAATCATTTAAATTTGCTAAATTCATAACTTGCTCAAATTGAATTATTTTTTGAACATATGAACTATGTTTTCAAACTAGAAAAGTATAAACTTTTCAAATATGAAATTGGTTTAATGTTTTGAACAAATAAAACATTCAAATAAATTCATACCTAAATTTAATTCATTTAAATCTTGTTTAACTTGTTTAATTCATAAATAATTCATCTTAATTCCTTTTTCAATAATTGAAACATGTAATCCAACTAAAATTTTGTGTACTTTCCAAATATAAATTTTTTTATTTGTTTTGAACAATTAAAATTGATGAAAACAACAAATGCTTGAGTGACACCTTTAAGAAACCAAAATTCCTTAACTTAATAACTAAAATTCTAAACTTGGTAAACCTTATTTCAAATTGTTTCTATTGTTGTTATTTTTCTGTTTTCCTCATCCATGCATCATACTAATCCACTTTCACCTGTTGATTAGTTGTAAAACAATTATTTCAACCATAATTCATGGGCTTTCCATATGCATCCCAAATTGCATGTGGGTCCACTTAATTATGTTATGTTACCATGTCAACTATCTTAAACTTTGATGCATCAATTAAATTGACATGCATCATCCCATGTTTGTGCATTATGCCATGTTATTGATTGTTTGTCTCTCTGCGTTGTTTGTTTGCTTCTTCTCGAATAGAGGATGACGTTGAGACAGACGATACTTACGACACCCCTTCTGAGGATCTAGTTCAGTACCAGGCTGCTGAGTTTGCAGGAAAGTATTCACTCACATGAACCATTGTGTTCCTTTCAACATTGGTTACCGATACTTTCCGTTGTCTATTATGCTAGCCCTATGATTAGTTGCTTCTGTTACGAACCTATCACATGTTATCCTTTAACCCTGATATAGCCTCACCTCCACACCTATAACCCCATTGCTTGTTACCCGTGTCTTACTAGCATGCTTAGGGTTGTTTCTGATCGAGTCTGTTACCCGTTACTTTCTGTTACTATATTTTCTATTATGTTCTGGGGCTCGATGCTAAACAATCAACCTGTTAATGTTTGAGGTAATAATAATTTGATGATAAGGCACCGGCAGGAGGCCCGGCGTGGTTTTGAGGCCTGCTAGTGTCGACCCTAATTAGGAAAAGGGTCTTGTCTACTGATCAATGATGAGCGCACTAACCGCATGTGGGAAGCGTGTATGGGCGCCCCCCTCAATTTGATTCGATTCGCATCTCGTCCAAATCGCCTCATTTAGTTCGGGTTTTCCATTTGCCGCATGCATATGCAGGTGCAAACCCTTGGTACCAGGGTGGAACTTTTGTAGTCGGCATTTAGGGAGACACGTTCTTAGAGCGCTATGAGGGTCCCCTTTTCTTCGTGGGGCTTGATTAGCCGTGCGCTCAATTGCACGGGGTTCTTTGGGCTTGATGCGAAGAAGAATTGAGTTGTGTTGAGTGCCCCGCTTGGTGGGAGGCATTCCATCTGGCGGGTTATTCTTACGTGTACGGCCAAATTGGTGCACCCCTGCAGGGATAAATCTTCTCGAGAAGCCGTGTTTTCCGCGGTCATGGTTGACTTGGTGAAAGTACTGGCTAACAAGTACTCAGAACAACTTACACCTAACTAATGATAACTTGACTAGTAATAGTCTTATTGACACAATAACTTGAACCATCATTAATCCAACGGTGTGAGTTATCCTCGGATTGCTTCTTTGGATAAGGGGCGAGATTCAGGATGGGTTTGTTTGGAGTTAGTTGTTAGTTGGTTACGATACGCTATCTTATCTCCTTTTCTGTTAGCCGGAAGTTGTAGTATGTTCTGAAGTTGGTTAGTGCAGCCAGCTGCCGCATCTTTGTATCACTCTTTCTTCCGTTGAACCCAAAGCATCTGTGCTTGATGTTGTGGGGTACATTTTGGTGAACTGTGAGTCTTGCTTGCTAGTACGTTTATGTACTGACCCCTTTGGGGCTGTGGTTTCCGCAGACTACGCTTACGAGGATCCCCGTGATGGCTACTACGTGGAGTTTGACGAGGCTGCTGACGAGTAGATAGCGGACCTGGGCAGGATCCGAGACATCGTGGATGGGCTCCGTCTTTTCGTTTCCGGCTTCTTAAGCCTATTTGGATCTTGTCTGTACTCAGACATTTTGGATGCTTCCGCTGTGTTGTAATGATGATATGTTGGGACATGTGTCCTCTGGATGATTGTATTTGCTATCTCTGCTCTAGTAAGAGCTATTTGCAACTTATTTCTATTTATTTGTGTCTTAGAGATATGTTGTGCTATCATTCTGTTAACCGCCATTGACGTACCATGTGTGTATGGTATGAAGTACGTCAATGGTAGTATCCTGATTTCTATGGGATGGTTTACGTAGACGATGAACAGTAGGGGTTGGTTGTCACACATACATGTGTTGGCCTACTCGTAAGAGATGCGGGTGCCGGTAAGCCCCGTAATCCAATCAACTACTGTTCAACGGAACTGCGAGTATCCTCTAGAAGTCCGGGTGCGACAATGAATCAATACTATTTCTAGGCAAAGATAGCAACCATTCTTTAGATCTTCCTCTCAAAGAGAAAGGAAATAATTCCAGTTTAATAATATCTCCACCCACATCTTTATATTTTTGCATCTCACATAGTTCAATAAAATTATTAAGGTGGGCAGCAGCATCATCAGTACTAATACAAGAAAATTGCTCTTTCATAAGAAGATTTAATAAAGAAAATTTAATCTCATAGAAAGCAGCTGTAGGAGCAGGTGGAGCAATAGGTGTAAAAATAAAATCATTGTTGTTTGTGCTAGTGAAGTCACACAACTTAGTATTCTCAGAGGAACTCATTTTAGAATAACAACAAGTAAGTAAATAACAGCTATGAAGTAAACTAATTTTTGTGTGTTTTTAATATAGAGAAGAAAAACAAGACAAAAATAAAAACAAGACAATAACCAAAATAAAGAGGTTGAGAGTGAGAGAATCCCCTTGCTAGAAGACTTCCTTCTCCCCGGCAACGGCGCCAGAAAAAGTCCTTGATGGTGTAGATCTTGCACTCGTTGGGATACCCCAAGAGGAGGGTGTGATGAGCACAGCGGTAGGAGTTTTCCCCTTAGTTAAGAACCAAGGTTATCAATCCAGTAGGAGAAAGAGGACCTTTGGAAGGTTGATGCCACTGACGGTGGTGATAGCGCTTCACCGGTGTCAGCAACAACGTGGAACCTGCACACAACAATACTCCGTCGCAACGGTACAGTGAGGTTGTCAATCTCACCGGTCTTGCTGAAAACAAAGATTAGACGTATAGTGTGGAAAATGGTGTATGCTTGCAGTATGTAAAAAGAGCAGGAAATTGTTGTGGTTTGTTTAACAGTGTGGAAAATGGACCAGGGTTCATCAGTTTACTAGTGGTTTCTCTCCATAAAAGATAACATGCTAGGTGAACAAATTACAGCTGGGCAATTGACAAATAGAGGTTACACCGTAGTGCACAATATAACATGATGATTACTATGGTGTTTACTGCTGGCATTACAACAATATACATAGATCGAAATCCATCTGCATCTATGACTAATTATCCACCCTCAGGTTATCATCCGAACCCCCTTAGGTATTAAGTTGCAAGCAACAGATAACTGCATTAAACAAAGTGTGTAATGTAAGCAATGATTATGCACGTGGGCACTCTCACCGTTGTTTTCTCCCTAATGGCAACAGCAGATCCTCCCCCTTGACGTTTCTGTCACTCGAGCAAGACGGTGAGGAGGCATGAACCCATTATCAAGCATAAATACTCCCTCTTGGAGTCACTAGCAACTACTTGGCCAGAGCAACCACTAGCAACGGAAAGCATGCAAGATCACAAATAACATATGCAATAAAGACTATAATCAACCTGGCATAAGTTCAATATTCATCGGATCCCAGTAAACACAGCATATATAATTACATAAGATCAATCTCGATCATGATAGGCAGCTAACGAGATCTAAACATTGAGGCATATGAGGAGAAGACAACCATCTAGCTACAGCTACGAACCCGTAGTCCAAGGATAAACTACTCACACATCACTCCGGAGGCAGTCATGGTGATGTAGAGGCCTCCGGTGATGATATCCTCTCCGGCAGGGTGCCGTAAACAGCTTCAGAACCCCCCCTGATCTAGGATTGACGGTGACGGCGGCTGCGGAATTTTTCGGGGATTTTTGATCAGGTGTCTAGGGTTTTCCATCCGGGGGGATTAAATAGGCAAAAGGGCAAAGGCGGTGGAGCTCCAGGGGCCCCACACCGATAGCTGGCGCGGCCAGGGGCGCGCCACCCTATGGTGTGGCCCCCCTGGTGCCCGTCTTCGACTCTCCTTCGGTCTTCTGGATGCTTCCGGAGAAAATAGGCACTTCGGGCTTTGTGGGGTCCAATTCCGAGAATGTTTCCAGAACAACTTTTCTGAAACCATAAATAGCAGAAAATAGGGAACTGGCACTTGGCATCTTGTTAATAGTTTAGTCCCGGAAAACATATAAAAATGCTATAAATAAGGGAGAAAATAAGTAGCAATTGACATAATATGATCATGGAGCATCATAAATTATAGATACGTTGGAGACGTATAAGATAGTGAGGGTTCCACTACTTCCAGGCATGTTGACAAGGTTGTATGTGTGGTGCGTGATGACCAAGAATTTGGCCAGCGCGGGGTAGCCAAGGAAGGCGTTATAGGGAGCCCGATGTGAGCTACATCAAAGTCGATGGTCTCGGTGCGGTACTTCTGGCATGCGCCAAACATGACGGTGAGGCGCACCCGTCCCAGAGGGACTATGGTGCCGCTGGTGGCACCGGTGAACTGCCTTGTGGCCTTAGGTGCTCGCGAGGCATGCGTAGCTTCTCGAAGATCTCCAGCGAGATCACATTGAGGCATGCGCCCCCCGTCCACGAGCGTCTTGGAGATGGTGACGTTGTTGATCGTGGGGGTGTAGACCAGGGGTATGGTGCCCACGGTGACGGTGGACCTGGGATGGTCAGTGATGTAGAAGGAAATCTCCTGTTGGGACCACTTGAGGGGTTGTGGTGATGCCTCGTCCTTCTGACGGACGGCATTGACCTCTCGTGAGGTTTTCTTGCTGTGGCGGCTGGAGAGTGGGGCCAGCAAGCCACCCAGGATGCACGGCACGTGGCGAGTTGGCGTAGGAGCGCAGCCTACCTCGGGGGAGTCTCCGCCAACGTTTCCCCTGGGGCTTGTTATGGAGGAAGCATTCGTAGTGTCAGAAGCGGCGGATGAACAGTGCGCGCAATGTCTTCCATGTGCCCACAGAGCCATCCTAGAGGTTCATCAACCATACAAGAGGCACGCCTCGGAGCACCAGGGGAAGTACCTCATGAGATGCTCGCCTCATACCTTTGCGGGAAGCTGAGAGGGGGAGTGTCGCCACTGTAGCGTGGAGGCGGGCAAGGACGGAACGTGAAGGCCATCTTGCCTCCCAGAGGCCCCTGGAGAATGCATAGGAACATCCTTCCCTCGCGCTGGCGCGCCGCTGACGGTAGCTGGGGTACTCCGCACTTGCACGAGCGTCGCTTTGAGAGACGCAGAGGGACGCGTCATCCACAGGATGGGGTGGAGTCTCATGTGTGCGAGACTCCATGGTGTCGGCAAGAGCGTGGCTTCGGTGGTGGCTCTAGTTAGCTCTTGGGTGGCAGCCGAGGCACCGGGGGTCTCAGACTCGGCTCCGACAGCCCAGGCGAGCTTGGTGGCATGGGCCAACCAAGAATCGCGACCGATAGCGTCGGGCGGACAACGTGATGGTTCATGTGCTTCTGTCAGGGCTTCCTACAAGCATCGTCGACCGTGTGTGGGCACGATCAATGGGTGCAGGCGAGCTTCACCTGCGCAGGAGACTGCAGGAACCAGGTCGGTTCCGCGGGGGACTCGCCGACGGGCATCGTTTCATGCCCTTGGCACAACACGGGGGAGCGGGAGCGACAAGGTCTACTTCTGGAGAGGCTGGAGCTGAGGCCGCCGAGGGATGCCCGCTTCCAGGGCCGAGCCTTTTGGCCGGGACGCTCGGTGCAGGAGGCAACCATAGTGATGAGAAGGTAAAGAAGCGCCTTAGCCCCTACCTGGCACGCCAAATGTGGGAGAGTGGTCTGTCAAAGGACAAGAGCTCTCAAAAGGTTCGAACACTGGGTGCTAACCACGCTCTCGAAATCCCTCGTGAGGACTCATGAGGAAAGCTCGGAGCAAGCAACAATGGTGACACATGGATTTTACCTAGGTTCAGGCCACCTTGCGGTGTAACACCCTACTCATTCTTATCTGATGGATTGCACTCCGATGGATACAGTACAAGTTTCGAGCTTGTGCTCGGTTCAGACTAGGGATGCTCGGCGTGAATTGAGTCGTCCCTCCTACCGGAGCCAAGTGGCTCCTTATGTATTTGCTTGAGGCCTCTTTCCAGCCCATTCTTGACGGGAAAGGGTCACCAAAAGGTGCAAAAGGGTGGACAGATAGTGCTCTGGAGTTTCTGCCGGTCCTGGTCGTCGAGGACAGCATCACCGTCCATGGCAGAGCAGTGGAGGCTCTTGGTGACATTTCTTTCCTCTTGTAGCGCCGGACTGGTCTTTTTTACCGAAGAGAAAGATTAGGGCGACTCTTTGGTCCGACCAGCTGTTGCCCACACTTTATACATGAGAATGTCAACTATGATCAAAACTACTATGTCGCCCTGCGACACCATCGTCAGCGTGCAGAGGTGCGCGCATCGCCAGCACATGGGTTGTTCCCTCGTGAGGGAAGACTCCTCTAGGGGGAAGCGGAGAGATCAAGGTAGAGTGATGGTGCAGGTCTTACACTCTTTGGGAGACCCCAAGAGGAAGGTTTGATGAACATAGCAGCAAGTTTCCCTCAGAAAAGAAACCAAGGTTGAATCGACCAGTAGGAAAAAGAAGTAACTTCCGAAGGTTGATGCAGCTGAGGTGGCAGGGCGCACTACCGGTTCAGCAGCAACGTGGAACCTACACAACACAATCAATTCACTTTGCCTGAATGAAGCCGCGAGGTTGTCAATCTCACCGGTTTTCCTGAACACAAAGAGGTTAAACGTATAGTGTGGAAAATAGTATGAGAACAATATGAAAACAGCAGTAGCAGTGTGAAAACAGTGGAAGCAGTGGTTGTATTATCAGTATGAGAAAATGGACCGGGGTCCACAGTTCACTAGAAGTGTCTCTCCATAAAAGATAGATAATCATGTGTGGTGAACAAATTAAAACTGGGCAATTTATAGATAATGAAACATGCATGCCATGATGATTACTATGAGATTCATGTGGGCATTACAACAGGATACATAGAACGCCATCCAACTGCATCTAGGACTAATAATCCACCCTCCGAATATCATCCGAAGAAATATTGGGTATTAAGTTGCAAGCAACATATTATAGCAGTAAGCAAAGTGTGTAATTTAAACATCGTTGTTTTCTCCCTAATGGCAACAACACATCCTCCATCCGTAACGTACATAGTTTCTGTCACTCGAGCACAGATGCAAAGGAGGCATGCACCCACTATCGAGCATAAATACTCCCTCTTGGAGTCACTAGTATCTACTTGGCCAGAGAATGTACTAACAACGGAGAGCATGCAAGATCATAAATAACGTACACATGAAGATAACATGATATATTGATAATCAAGAGACATAGCATTCAATAATCATCGGATCCCAGCAAACACAACATGTAGCATTACAATAAGATGATCTCGATCATGTGAGTCAGCTCATGAGATCTAAATATGAGGCATAGAGAGGAGAGGACAACCATCTAGCTACTTCTATGAACCCGTAGTCCAAGGATGAACTACTCACGCACCATTCCGGAGGTGGGCATGGTGGTGTAGAGCCCTCCGGTGACGATTTTCCTTCCCAGCAGGGTGCCGGGGAGGACTCCAGAACCCTCTCGATCTCGGATTGATGATGATGGTGGCCTCAGGTGTTTTTCGTGGAAAATTGGTATATTTTTAGGGTTCACGCATCGGGGAGAATATATGGGCGAAAGGGCGATGGCGGTGGGCGCCCGAGGGGCCCACACCACCCCCCCAGGCGCGGCCAAGGGGCGTGCCGCCTTATCGTGTGGCTTCCCATCGGGCCTCTTCGGGACTCCGTGGAACCTTCACGAATTCTAAGACTTCCAGGCTTCGAATTTTCCAATTCCGAGAATATTTCCAGAACAACTTTTCTGAAACTAAAAACAGCAGAAAACAGGAACTGGCTCTGTGGCATCTTGTCAATAGTTTAGTCCCGAAAAATCAATAAAAATGACATAAAGTGTAAGGAAAACACGTAGCATATGGAATGAAAACAACATGGAACATCAGATATTAAGGATACGTTTATGACGTATCAACATCCCCAAGCATAGTTCCTACTCGTCCTCGAGTAGATAAACGATAAAAACGCATAATTTCTGAGGTGACATGCTACCAACATAAACTTGATCATCTAAATTGTAAAAGCATAAGCATAGCTGAGATCATAGAACTTTAACACAAGCATGATAGATATAATTCTAACAATAAAACATAGCAATCACTTTGCGTCATGAAAAGTAACCCAAACAAAAGATCATGAATAATAATGCACTTGAAAGCTATACGTTTGTTTCAAGCATAGAGATAACATAGAAAAGTGATATTTCGCTCGTCCTTAAGAGTGGGGCAAAACATAAATGCCAGGACACCTTCAAAGTTCAAGAGGAAGACTAGAACAAATAATTTGAGAACAAATAATAACACATCATGAATCAATTAATAATGTTTCTGGGACAAATGCACATTAAACTCAGAATGGAAACTATGCTCTCTCAACTGTGCATAGAGTTAGAAGATGGAGAATCAATATAAAAGTAAAATAAAGGCCCTTCGCAGAGGGAAGCATGGATCAACTCATGTGCTAGAGCTTTTTATTTTGTTAAACATAGGTATTGAAAACATTTTTTAGAGAGGTGTATGCTTATGTCAACGAATAGTAAACATAAAATACAGTACATCACAAGTCAACTAGACTTCACAAGAGAGGCTCCTATAGAAGGACGCATCTGGGTAGAAGGTCATCCCTCTTTCTCTTTTGTTTACACAATTATGCTTTGACTGGTAAATCAGGGGGGAAATAGTGAAGAGAATTTGTTGTATTAATTTGGGGCTGGGCACCCCGCTGCCAGCTCTTCTATCAATTGGATAAGCGGATGAAGCCACTAGTCCAGGGTGTGAAATTCCAATCAACAAGTGAGATAAAGATTCTCTATTTATGTCCTCGTGAGCTAAAACAAGAGCAAAAACAGAAGTAATTTTGAAGGTTTTGAAGATAACACATGAGCAATTTACTTTGGAGTGGCAGTTAAATACCACATGTAGGTAGGTATGGCGGACATATTTGGCAAACTTTGGTTTTTGGGAGTTGGATGCACGAGTACAGCTCATACTCAGTACAGGTGGAGGCTAGCAAAAGACTGGGAGCGACAAATCAAGAGAGCAATAATGGCCATAATCATGCATAGCGACAAAAACATCATTAATCAAAGCATAAGTGGCACTACAAGTTCAAAAACTAAATGATCATAGAGGCTATAAGTGACTGATTTGTAGTCATAAACATGGTGTAAGCACGCGCCAAGTCAACCAAATAAAACATTCAAAGGAGAACACCACAAATTTATGCTTCAATATGACAAGAACACGTCATGATTCTTTCAAGGGCATATTAAACACTCTGAGCTATTTGAGACAAATCATGCTACAAAAATAACCACTAGTCTTTAGAATTAAAATAACATCTAGCATGAAATGAAAAATTCTAGCCACAGTTTATACAACCTTCTATTTGCACCGTTATAAGCACGAAAATTGTACTACTACTTTCCAACACCAAGCATTTTATGCTAAAAAAAACTCAGAAATAAAACAAGAGAGTACTAACACAAATCTACTAAAACTAACAACTCTGAATAAGAGATGCAAGAAAAACAAGAGCTAAACAGGAATTTTGCAGCAACTAGAAGAAAAACTAAGAATACGAGCATAACGAGTATTCAAACGAAAAAGTTGAGCGTATCTCTCTCCCACACAAAGAATGCTAGTTTCCAACTATATTATTGCATCAAGTAAAACAAAAGAAAACAAAGGAAAACAAAATAAAAACAAACGGACGCTCCAAGTAAATTTCATATGATTTGACCGAATAAAAATATAGTTTCACTAGAAGTGACCTGATAAATTGTTGATGAAGAAGGGGATGCCTTGGACATCTCCAAGCTTAGACGCTTAAGTCTTCTTAGAATTTTATGGGATGAACCACCGGGGCATCCCCAAGCATTTCCCTTGCACTCTTCTTCATCACATTATATCACCCTCTTCTCTTGACCCTTGAAAACTTCCTTCACACCACACTCAAAGTATTTCGCATTAGAGGGTTAGTGAAACAATCAAAAATCCATGGGTTCTACATGGGAACAAGTGCTATTGATACTTTTAAACATTAGATACAGCCACTGATGTTTCGTCAAGCAAAGAAATCCACTTGACATAGTAAAAGAGCAAATGCAAGAAAAATGGTAGAAACTGCCAAAACAAGAACAGTCTGTAATGATGAATTTTTTCGGGGCACTTAAGTTGCTCAGATCGAAAAACATAAAGAACAAAAAAGTTTCGGAATATCTGAGGAATAATTACAAAAAATTTCAGGTCATTTTGATCTTTCTAGAATTTATACGATTTTTTATGATGGACAGCAGAAATCTGTTTCCTGCGCAGAAATCCAAAACCAACTCCAACTTTCGTTAGAAACTTTACTTGGCACAACTAATACTTGAAAATAAAGATACAAATATGTTTCTACATAAGTATATAACCCCTTGACTCAAAGAAAACAGAGAAAAACAAAGCAAAAAATAAAACCATGGGTTATCTCCCAAGAAGTGTTTTTCTTTAACGCCTTTTAGCTATGCCCAGAAAAGTGGATTCACGTGTTTTCAGGTGAAGAAGCATCCAAATTGTTACGAGGATTACGTTTACCTTTCTTACCCTTATTCTTGCTTTTAGGGAACTGATGGTCTGAGCATGGTTTGGAAGTGAAAGTCATGGTACCTTTCCCCATATCAATAATTGCTCCTAAGAGCTTCAGCAGAGATCTTCCAAGGGTAATTCGTCCTCCTCCTACACATTCAATAACAAGATATTCAGTGGAGACTGTTTTTCCTAGGAGTTTTGTAAACACTCCCTCAGCTATCCCAATGGGATATATAGTAGTGTTATTAGTGAGATTATTTCTTCTCCTCCCTCAGGAAGTCCCCAAAGACTGAAAGATTCATAAATTTCTTTAGGCATAAGGCAAATTTCAGACATAATATCACAATGAGCATGAAAAGTTTCACCATTTATAGCAACCTTCACTGTAAGAATTATATTTGAGGCTTCAAATTTTATTGGAATATGATCAAGGTGTTCAAGAATCTGATTATGACCTTCTTTTAAATAAGAAACATGTGACTCAAGAGTATTCAATCTAGCATAAATACTTGCAAAGGCTTTATCAGAGCTACTAGGTGAGCTATAGGTTGCAATTAATTTTTTATCTCCATCACAATGAAGAAAATTTCCTCCTACCACAGTATCCAAAGCATATCTATAGCAATGAACAAGACCAAAGTAAAAAACTACGAAGAAACAGGCTCAGGGTCATTTTAGGTTCAATTTTGCAATAGGAATAAAAAAAACTCTAGACCAAGCTTCCTTAAAACTCTCGTTATTCCCTTGTTTGAAAGTGAAGATCATTTCCTCATGTGACATGGTAACAAGAACATGAGTATTCATTTTAGCAAGACTAAAAACATGATAAAAACAACAACTAGAATAAGAACTAATTTTTTTGTGTTTTTGATAAATAGAAGCAAACAAGACAAAGTAAAGAGATTGGAGGTGAGAGACTCCACTTGCAGAAATTATCTCCCTCCCCCCCCCCCCCCCCCCCCGCAACGGCGCCACAAAAGTGCTTGATGGTCCAGGTCTTGCACTCGTTGGGAGACCCCAAGAGGAAGGTTTGATGAGCACAACAGCAAGTTTCCCTCAGAAAAGAAACCAAGGTTGAATCGACCAGTAGGAGAAAGAAATAACTTCCGAAGGTTGATGCAGCTAAGGTGGCAAGGCGCACTACCGGTTCAGCAGCAATGTGGAATCTACACAACACAATCAATTCACTCTGCCCCAACGAAGCAATGAGGTTGTCAATCTCACCGGTTTTGCTGAACACAAAGAGGTTAAACGTATGGTGTGGAAAATAGTATGAGAACAATATGAAAATAGCAGTAGCAGTGTGAAAACAGTGGAAGCAGTGGTTGTATTATCAGTATGAGAAAATGGACCGGGGTCCACAGTTCACTAGAGGTGTCTCTCCATAAAAGATAGCTAATCATGTGTGGTGAACAAATTACAACTGGGAAATTGATAGATAATGAAACATGCATGACATGATGATTACTATGAGATTCACGTGGGCATTACAACAAGATACATAGACCTTCATCCAACTGCATCTATGACTAATAATTCACCCTCTGGATATTATCCAAACAAACGTTGGGTATTAAGTTGCAAGCAACAGATTATCGCAGTAAGCAAAATGTGTAATGTAAACATCGTTTTTTCTCTCTAATGGAAACATCACATCCTCCATCTGTCACGTTTCTATCACTCGAGCACAGATGCAAAGGAGACATGAACCCACTATCGAGCATAAATACTCCCTCTTGGAGTCACAAGTATCTACTTGGCCAGAGAATCTACTAACAATGAAGAGCATGCAAGATCATAAATAACATAGACATGAAGATAACATGATAGATTGATAATCAAGAGACATGGAATTCAATAATCATCAGATCCCATCAAACACAACATGTAACATTACAATAAGATGATCTTGATCATGTGAGGCAGCTCACAAGATCTAAACATGAGGCATAAAGAGAAGAGGACAACCATCTAGATACTGCTATGGGCCCGTAGTCCAAGGATGAACTACTCACGCATCACTCCGGAGGCGGCCATGGTGGTGTAGAGCCCTTCGGTGATGATTTTCCCTCCCGGGAGGGTGCTGGGGAGAACTCCAGAACCCTCCCGATCTCTGATTGACGATGACGGCGGCCTCGGGTGTTTTTCGTGGAAAAGTGGTATATTTTTAGGGTTCACGCATCGAGGAGAATATATGGGCGAAAGGGCGATGGCGGTGGGCGCCCGAGGGGCCCACACCACCCCCAGGCGCGGCCAGGGGGCGCCACCCTATGATGTGGCCCCCCTTCGGGCCTCTTCGGGACTCCGTGGAACCTTCATGAATTCTAAGACTTCCCGGCTTCGAATTTTCCAATTCCGACAATATTTCCAGAACAACTTTTCTGAAACTATAAACAACAGAAAACGGAACTGACTCTATGGCATCTTGTCAATAGGTTAGTCCCGGAAAATCGATAAAAATGACATAAAGTGTAAGGAAAACATGTAGCATATGGCATGAAAATAACATGAAACATCAGAAATTAAGGATACGTTTATGACGTATCATAGAGCTACTCTTCGAGGGAAGGTGGATCCAACGTCTCTGGGAGGACCAGCCTCCTATTGTTCGTGCTCCGCGCAGAGTAAACACTCATGAGGGAAGTTTTTCTCGTGAGGCATCCTAGCGGATGCTCCCAGGTGCCTATTGTGTTGGGCCGCATCGGACGGGCCGTTATACCCTGCTATCCACTGGACCAACATTTTTACTTATGTTTATGAACTAAAAGAATACATCTGTTCTGATATCTCGTTGGTCATTAAATTCCATAAAAACATGATTAATATTTTCAGAGATATATCTAATTATGACTCTTCTCAATCAACGGATCACATTGTAATAGTATAATACATAGACCATTTATTTATGACAGAGGATCTGATTCAACTTTTCGGTGGAATAATTTCATTTTAAAAAGTGTATACCGAGAAAATAAGAAAATATAAAGAAATTGTATATAGAAGTACTAGGTTAGGAAAAGAACAATACAAACCTTCCAAGTCAATAATAATGTCACGAATTAAAACCATGTTGCACTCCACATTAGCTGTTCCCTCCATCTCATAATAAGTGTCGTAAAAAGGGATGTATCGACATGTATTTTAGTGCTAGATGTATCCGTTTTAATGACACTTAATACGAAACGGAGGGAGTACAAAAAACATGAGTATAATGTTTCATGAATTTGTCTTGAATGATTACAGTAAATGCAAAAGAACGTGTGACTAATAAAATTACCTATCGCCCTTAACCAACATTGTAGGTACACGAGAGACTCAATTGTATCTGGTGTCATCTAACTCTAGAAATTTCGCTTCCCGGTACTAAAGGCTGACTCAGATGCCACTGTAGAGCCAGCCAGCCAGGTACCATCAAATATCTCTTTTCTTACGTCTAAGTGTTCGTATTAAGCTGGTTTCATCTTCCACCATGCTAGGATGTTAAACTAATGACTTGGGCACACCCGCCAGGTCCCCACTGTTGGTCTACCGGCTATTAAGCATCTCAAGGCACACTCTACGACCCATCTAGATACGTGAAGTGCAATCCCACTAAGGCCTAGAACCGACCTACCGAAGGATCCCAAAGGATCCAAAGCCTCCCTCCTCCCCCTTTGTAAGGAGAGCCCCCCCCCCTCTCCCAAAGGATCCCAATTTTTTCTCTCTCTCCTCTCAACCGTGGTTTCCCATTGGAGCGATGCATGGGTTGAAGTTTTCTCCACCATACGCACACCGTCCTTCGGTCGGTTTTTTGGTCCAAGTCTCCAACTTCCGCTGCTTCACTGGACCGGAGTCCGAGAATCATCGTCTGCGTCGTACTTGTGTAGAGTTACGAGGTGCTGTCATTTGTGGCACTAGCCGCTAGTTTGACTACACGATCTTGAGTTCGGCTATGTTTGTCTTGTTCAACAACGCTTGTGCGGGAGCATAATCCCCGCGTTTCGGTCTTCAAGGGTATAAGCACCGATTTCCTCTGTTAATCTATATCTGCATAGTAATAGATCTTGGCTTTATGGTTATCATTGCTAGAATTTTTTTGTTTTCAGCTACTAACCCTTTCAGTGGTATCTGAGCCGATGTATGCGTAGATATATAAGTACGATTAGAACTCATGTTGAATGAGGGCATCGATGCTACAATTGTTATCCTCTTGTGTGTACTTGTTTATACCGCGGTATTGTTGGATGAAGCGGCCTGAACCGACATTACGCGTATGCTTACGCGAGACTGGTTCTGTAAATGACACATGGCTTGTACCATGTAAGCGGTTGGCGGGTGTCTACCTCTCCTTCAATAGTTGGTATGACATTTGCAAAGGAGGGCCTCGAAAAGGGTGTAATAGAGATAATTTTTTGATCAGTATTCTGGTTCCAGGTTGGTAAGTTGAAGCGGTACTTCTGGGAAAGCCCCATAAGTTACGTAAAACATGCAAAAGATAAAGTATCGGCGTCTAACTTTATTTTCTAGCAGCATGTGATATGGTCGTGGTAAGTTTTATGAATTCTTCAAACTGTCGACCTGGAGAGGCGAGGGCTATATCACATTGCATTACATCTTTTATGTTGTGTGTGCATATTATATTGTTTGTATTATATATATGGCAGTAGCTATATAACATGATCCCTCAAATCAATTACAGTATTAGTATGCCCCCATTCTCATGCAATACCAAGAAACTTCTCTGTTATGGGGCAGGCCATGACGATTGGGTGTTAGCCATTTCAGCGTCCGCCATACAGTGGGTGTAAGCCATGTTGCGGTACAATTATGCTAAAGGTTAATTCTGCGAGCCTAGCATGTACAGACATGGCCTCAGAACACAGGTGACCAAAAGGTTAAGCATGAGTCACATGGATGATATGACTGACATGGTGATGTCTACCTTTGAAGCTATGGTATCGGCCATGATGATCGGGGGTGGTATAGTGGATTAGGATCTTGTAATCTCTAAAACGAAGTGAGCGATGTTCGTTTAAGTGGGAGCTCGTGTAGTTTATTTTATTTAAAACATGAACATAGTCTCGATGTGTTTGCAAACACCATATAGATGTCTCGTCCCAGCTTCAACCTAGACCCGTTTTTTGAGAAAGAAAATCTTAAGACCAATGGGTCGAACTTCATCATCCTGGTTCCGCAGCCTGAGAATTCTCCTCGCTTCCCACAAGATGGCCTACATTTTTTAGGGCGTGATAGGTGATAAGCTCGCAGATACCACATCTCAGGACGATCAGAATGTCTATTAGTCCAAGGTGGACGACTCCGCCCGTGTCTAGAGTGGCATGCTCTATGTCATGGAGGCTGGTCTGCAGAAGCGCTTTGAGAAGATGAGTGTTATGAGATAATTATTGATCTCAAGGCTGTTTTTGCACCACAAGCCAAGGACGAGAGGTATGAAGCCTCAACACTGTTCTTATCGGCCAAGATCGAAGAGCACAACACTGGGAGCGAGCATGTGGTTAAGATGTCTAGCTACATTCAACGCCTAAACACTATGGAGTGAAAAATTCCATACGAGCCGGCGATTGATAGGGTGCTACAGTCGCTGCCCCTAGCTACAAAGGGTTTGTCATGAACTACAACATGCAACAGATGTCAAAATCTATGTCTATAGTGTTTGTGATGCTATAAACTGCTGAGGTGGAAATCAACAAGGAGCACACGGTGTTGGTGGTCAACAAGTCTGTGGGTTGAAAGAAATCTAGCGCCAAGAAAAGGGCAAGAAGGGGAAGCCAAAGAAGAGTGGCAAGAATGTTGCCAACTCCAAGGCGCCCAATTCTGGCTCCAAATAGGTGTTGTATGCTTCTACTGCAAGGGCGAAGGTCACGCCCAATTCTGGCTCCAAATAGGCGTCGTATGCTTCTACTGCAAGGGCGAAGGTCACTGCGCGCAACTGCACCAAATACTTAGAGGACAAGAAGGCCAGCAAATTTAGATGTTTACCTTACTAGCGTCCGGAGTAACACTTGGGTATTTGATACCGGTTCTGTTGCTCACATTTACAACTCTCATACGGAGTTGCGCAATGAACGGCGTCTTGCGAAGGACGAGGTGACGATGCGTGTTGGCAACGACAGCAGAGTTCAAGTGGTATCTGTCGGCACTTTTCCTCTACCATCGGGATTAGTTTTTACTTTGAATAAATGTTATTTTGTGTCTGTGTTGAGTATGAACATTATAAGTGGGTCTTGCTAGTTTCAAAACAATTATTCATTTAAGTCAGTACCAAATGGTCGTACTATTGGGAATACATCGGCATTCTCGTTTGAGTTGGCTTGGCTTGCGCGGGAGGGTTTTTTAGATATGGTTAAGGAGAAATGGAATGAAGTACATAATGGGGCTAATCCTATTGAAATTTGGCAAAATAAAATCAGATATCTCAGGAGATTTCTGAGGGGATGGGCTAAACATATTAGTGGCGAATATAAAGTACAACGGGATCTCTTGTTGTTACTTATCAATGAATTGGACATTAAAGCCGAGACGACTCCTTTGAGTGAGGAGGAGTGCTTGGTTAAGAGGCAGGCAGATAACTTTTTAACCAAACTTCGTAGAGAAGAGGAGTCTAAGTGGGCTCAAAGAGCTAAGATTAAACATGTGCAGCAAGGGGGGGATAACACTAGGTATTTTCACTTAATAGCTAATGGTAAGCATAGGAAGAAGAGAATCTTTCAATTAGAGCAAGATGAAGGCACCATTGTGGGGCAAGAGAATCTTAAATGTTTTATTTCTCAATATTATAAAAATCTTTTTGGGGCATCGGCTCCATCTTCTCTTTCCCTTGTAGAATCATTCGTTGAGGACTTACCTCAAGTATCTACGATAGAAAATGAATACCTCACTTCTCCTTTTTCGGAGGATGAGGTATTTGAGGCTATCTCGCAAATGGAACATAACAAGGCACCTGGTCCCGATGGGTTTCCGGCTGAATTCTATCAGCGTTGTTGGGACTTTATCAAGATTGACTTGATGGGTTTATTTGCTCAGTTGCACACGGGTGATATTCCGCTGTTTAAGCTTAACTTTGGTGTTATCACGTTGTTACCAAAGAAAGAAGATGCATGTAGGATAGAGCAATATAGACCAATTTGCCTGTTGAATGTTAGCTTTAAAATCTTTACTAAGGTGGGCACTAATAGGGTCACTTCGATTGCTCAAAATGTAATTAAACCATCTCAATCAGCCTTTCTACCTGGTAGAAATATTCTTGAAGGGATGGTTGTTCTGCACGAAACTATCCATGAACTTCATAGGAAGAAAATGGACGGGGTTATTTTCAAAATTGACTTTGAAAAAGCCTACGATAAAGTGAACTGGGCCTTCTTACATCAAACTTTACGTATGAAAGGATTTAGTCCACAATGGTGTGACTGGATTGCTCGGTTTGTGCAAGGTGGTAGCGTCGGTATTAAGGTAAATGATGACATTGGTCATTTCTTTCAGACGTTAAAAGGATTACGTCAGGGTGACCCTCTTTCTCCTATTCTTTTTAATCTCGTGGTAGATATGTTGGCTGTCATCATAGCTAGAGCTAAGGACGATAATCAGATTGGTGGTTTGGTACCACACTTAGTAGAAGGGGGGATATCGATTCTCCAATATGCTGATGACACCGTGCTCTTCCTAGAGCATGATCTAGACAAGGCTGTAAACATGAAATTGATTTTATCTATGTTTGAGCAAATGTCTGGCTTAAAGATTAATTTCCATAAAAGTGAGATTTATTGCTTTGGCAAGGCTAGTGAGCATCTTGATGATTATAGGCATATTTTTGGTTGTGAAGTGGGTAATCTACCATTTAAATATCTGGGGATACCTATCCACTATAGGCGTTTACTTAATAAAGAGTGGAAGGTTGTGGAGGACAGGTTTGAGCATAAGCTGGGCTCTTGGGTAGGCAAGTTGTTGTCTTACGGTGATAGGCTAGTGTTAGTCAATTCAGTGTTAACTAGCTTACCTATGTTCCTCTTTTCTTTCTTTGAGGTTCCCATTGGGGTACGGAAAAGAATTGATTTTTATAGGTCTCGTTTCTTCTGGCAGAGTGATAATGTGAAGAAGAAAATTAGGTTGACTAAATGGAATATTGTGTGTCGTCCTAAGGATCAAGGAGGTTTGGGTATTGAGGTAATGGAAATTAAGAACCGTTGTCTCCTTAGTAAATGGTTGTTTAAACTATTAACTGAAGAGGGGTTATGGCATGAATTGTTGTCTAACAAATATTTAGGAGAAAAAACTCTAGCCGAAATTGAGTTTAAACCAACGGATTCGCCTTTTTGGAAGGGCATCATGCGGGTCAAGGATGATTTTTTCAAGAGAATAAAATTTTCTTTAGGTAATGGTGAGAACATTAGATTTTGGGAAGACTGTTGGCTAGGGAATTCGCCCCTGGCAGCCCAATATCCGACCTTATACTCAATTGTGAGTTATAAGAATGTTTTAGTTTCAGATGTTCTAGGACATTCACCACCTAATCTACATTTCGACGTGCTATTAACGGGGACAAATGGGAGAGATGGTTGCATCTCATAGAAAGACTTATGGAGGTGTCCTTAGTGGACAGTCAGGATAAGTGTCGTTGGACAATTACTACTTCTGGTACTTTCTCTGTTCGTTCTTACTACGCTGATTTGATGAACGAGGATGCTAGATTTTTGAAGAAATACCTATGGAAGATAAAGGTGCCTCTTAAAATAAAGATTTTTATGTGGTTTCTCTCCAGGAAAGAATTGTTGACGAAAGATAATTTAATCAAAAGGAACTGTGTTGTTTCTCATAATTGTGTTTTTTGTGGAGATCCAGAAACCGTGGATGATCTTTTTGTCTCTTGCGATTTTGTGAAAAAAATTTGGAGGTTAGTGCATTTCACTTTTAGCATTTCACCTCCATTGTCAATCACTAACTTATTTGGTAATTGGTTATATGGGATAGATAATTCTACAAAAGCACTTATACGAATAGGAGTATGTGCTTTACTTTGGGCTGTTAGGAACCACAGGAATGGAGTGGTTTTTAACAATGAGAGAGCCGGATTGTTTTTGCAGGTGGTTCATCAGGCACATTATTGGATTCATCTCTGGTCCCACCTGCTACCGGAGGATCTTCGTGTGCGTTTGGATGGTGGCTGCACTCGAATGATGGCGGTCGTTCAGGCTATCTACAGCAAGGGTGGCTGGTTGCATAATAACCGTATCTGTCCGTCATAGCCGTTAGCTGTTTGAGTTGGGTGTTTGTTTCGCTTGTTACACCGGTAGTTTTCTGTATAGGAGCTATTGAGACTCTTGTGTCAGTAATGCTGGTTGTAATTTAACGCTTGGATGATTCTATTTTTAATAAAAGCCGTGTGCATCAACCAGATGCAGAGGCTGGGTTTTCCCTTTTCAAAAAAAAAAATGGTCGTACTATTTCTATAAATGATAAGTGTGTCATACACTAGATCACCGTGGTTTATTCTTATTAAATCTCAATAATAGCACTGACATCCATAACATAGATGCCAAAAGCTTAAAACGTAGTGATGATAATACCGTGTATATGTGGCATTGCCGACTTGGTCATATTAACGTTAAACACATGAAGAAGCTCTATTCCGATTGACTTTTGGAGTCATTAGATTTTAAATCCCTTGACACATGCGAACCATGTATGATGGACAAAATGACCAGGAACCAGTTCTTCGGAGTGATGGAGCGGGCGTCAAATTTAATGGGAATCATTCATACCGATATATGTGGACCAATGAGCGTTTCGACACACAATGGATACCGTTATTTCATGACATTCGCTGATATTTTAGTAGATATGGATATATTACCTAATGAAACACAAGTCTAAAACATTTGAAAAGTTCAAGAAATTTCAGAGTGAAATGGAAATTCAACTTAACAAGAAAATCAAACACATTCGATCTGATCGAAATACCGAATATTTGAGTTTTGAATTGGCACACATCTAAATGTTTATGGAATCGTACCACAATTAACGCTGACACCAGAGCGCAATGATGCGTCAGACCAACATATTTATTATTTATTCCATGTTGAACGGCTTTATCCATTACGGATTTACCCCTTAACTTGCAAGCTAGCCGGCTACACAGTAACACAGGACACCAGCTAGAAAGCAGTTTCTTAGTAAAATCATGTTTTTTCACCATGCAACCTCTAAAAATATTTTTTATGTATTGTAACATCCTCTGAGACTGCTTTTTTTCGAAATGGGGATACCGCCCCAGTCTCTACAGCTGTTTTTATTACATAGTTTTTAGAGTCAATAAAATCGAAGTTTACAATTCATGGATCGGACAGGGTGGCAACAAACACTATCCAACGAAAAACAAAAAGAATGATACACTTATACACCATTTAATCTCTTAGGCAGCTGCCAGTACGCCAGCTTGTAGAACGCCCGAACGACCGTCTCGAGACGGGTGCACCCAGAAACCATATCCTCTTGTTGCTCCAAAGGGAGAAGGAAGGATGGCAGGGCATACCCGCCATCCGTACCTTGTAGGTCCGCCGGTCCTATGCATTTCTGAAAGGACGGAAGGAGGAATGCATCTGCCTTTGTTCCGGTGTCAAAATCCTAATAGACGGTCAACGGGTCGTCGAAATCAGAAGTTCCTAACTCCCAGATTATTTCTGCGTCGCCATCGTTGAAGGCATCACCAACTTCCAAGTCAAGAAGGACGACTCGATAGTTGAGGCATCCCCGGCCGGTCGACGTGAAAGACAACCAGATGCACTCCCCGGCGGTGTAGAGCAGAGCACCAATCATAAAGCCCACTTCATTTTCAATCGGCACTCGCGCCGAACGTGCGACGACTCATCCAAGTCTCCCAGAATTTTCGTCACCACTGACGACGAAAATTTTCTCTTCACTACGACTTGGAAACCCGAAGTAGTACCATAGCCAAAGGACAAAGAGACCGGATATCATTGCGCCATTGGCCACGGCAACGTGATACGAGATCCTGGGAGCGATGCTTCTCGAGCCACACCATTTGGTCACTCTGCTCCTGCTTCTCCTGGCTGCCGGACCCTGCTTCGCGGCCAGCGGCGTTGGCGATGACGTTCTGCAATTCACCTACAACGGCTTCACGGGGGCGAACCTAACGCTGGCCGGCGCGGCCGTCATGCCGAACGGCCTCCTCATGCTGACCAACGGCACAATTCAGACGAAAGGCCAGGCCTTCCACCCGTCCCCGCTGCCGTTCCGCACGGCGCCGAACGCCACGCGGTCCTTCTCCACCACTTTCGTCTTCGCTATCTTCGGGCAGTACGCCGATCTGAGCAGCCACGGCATGGCTTTCTTCGTCTCCGCGTCCAGGGAAGTGCTCTCTACCGCGCTGCCAGGCCAGTTCTTGGGCCTGCTCAACGGCACCGATGGCGGCAACCGGAGCGCCCGCATCTTCGCCGTGGAGCTCGACACCCTCTTCAACGCCGAGTTCCATGACATCAGCAGCAACCACGTCGGCATCGATGTCGATAGCCTGGTGTCTCGCGATTCCGCCGACGCCGGTTACTATGACGACAGCACCGGGCGGTTCCAGAACCTAAGCCTCATCAGCCGGAAGGCCATGCAAGTGTGGGTGGACTATGACGGGACGGCCACGGAGATCACCGTGACCATGGCTTCCCTAGGCATGCCCAGGCCCAGTAAGCCCCTCCTGCAGACCACCGTCGACCTCTCGGATGTGGTGCAAAGCACGGCATACGTCGGGTTCACCTCGGCGACGGGCGTGCTGTCCACACGCCACTTCGTCCTCGGCTGGAGCTTCGTCCTGGATGGACCAGCCCCAGCGCTCGACATCTCGGCGCTTCCAGCCTTGCCGCGGGCCTGGCCTAAGCCACGGTCCAAGGTGCTGGAGATCGTGCTGCCCATAGCGTCGGCGACTCTGGTTTTCCTTGTAGGCACCGGAATTTACATCTTTGTTCAACGGCGTCTCAAGTACTCTGAGCTGCGCGAGGACTGGGAGGAAGCGTTCGGCCCACACCGGTTCTCTTACAAGGAATTGTTTCATGCGACCAAGGGGTTCAGCGACAAGAACCTGCTCGGGGCAGGAGGCTTTGGAAGTGTCTATAGGGGCAAGCTCCGCAAGCGTGATATCGAGATCGCCGTAAAGAGGGTGTCCCATGAGTCAAGACAAGGGATGAAGGAGTTCGTCGCCGAGGTTGCAAGCATCGGACGACTACGGCACCGTAACCTCGTGCCGTTGCTCGGCTACTGCCGGCGCAAAGGTGAACTTCTTCTGGTTTACGACTACATGCCAAATGGGAGCCTTGATAAATACTTGTACGATGGATCTGCACCAACACTGGATTGGCATCAAAGATTTCACATAATCAGAGGGGTGGCTGCTGGGTTGTTGTATCTCCACGAGGACTGGGAGCAAGTGGTGATCCACCGCGATGTGAAAGCAAGCAACGTTCTTCTAGATAGCGAGATGAACGGACGGCTAGGGGATTTCGGCCTTGCAAGATTGTACGACCATGGAGTGGATGCGCACACAACACATGTGGTCGGCACCATGGGCTATCTTTTTTTTTTTCGAGGGTATGCAATTGCATACCTGATTTTTATAGAAGATAGAGTTTACAGACATTACAAGACGACAGCACTAGTTGCACCCAACTATGCTGTCGAGCTCACTCCACTCAACACCTAGCCTACTCCTCGCGAAGGAGGACTCCAGCTCCTGCTCCTGCCTCATCCCAACGCCTCAACTCCTCCAAGATTCTGGAGGCGAGAGTGCCTTCATCACAAATCTGACGGGTGTTTCCGAAGACCCTTGCGTTGCGTTGTTTCCAAATCATCCATGTGGTGAGGGTTATTAGAGTATCGACTGCTTTCCTTTGCTTGCCCCTAAATCTCTCGCGGACCGCAAGCCACCAGTTTTCCAGAGTATCAGATACCGTAGGCGTGGTAACCTGTAGTCTCAGAATCCTTCTGCAATTCACCCATACCTGTCTTGTGTACACACACGAAGCCAATATGTGATCCGAGGACTCCAACTCCTGCAAGCACAACTTGCAAACATCTGGGTGTTCCTGTAAGCCATGCCTCGCTCTCCTATCCGTAGTCCATAGTCTGTGTTGGATAGCTAACCACATGAACAGCTTACATTTCACTGGTGCCCAACACTTCCAAACTCCCCTAGAGAGTGGGAATCTAATCTGGCCCCACAATAGTGCCTTGTATGTCGAAGAAGCAGAGTACTTCTTCGATGCAGCCATAGGCCAAGAGAACTCATCCTCCCTGGGCTCCTCCCTCGGCACTTCCTGGATTGCCAGCCACAGATGCACACTTTGGGTTGCCATCTCCTCAGACCACACTCCTCTACAATCAGTTATCCATTTGTTAGCAACCAGGGCATCATGCACCGTTCTCTTGTTTGCTGTCCTAGCGTTAACTGAGCCCCTAAGCAAAGGGGCAATATCACAGACCGCTGCACCTCCCAACCATCTGTCCTTCCAAAACAGCGTTCTTTTACCATCTCCTACCCTGATGCTGACTAGACTGTTGAACACCTCTGCAGCCATTGTGTCCTTGAGCATGGGGAGGCCCTGCCAAGGTCTCGAAGCATCGGTCCTCCTAAGCCATTCCCATCTCACTCGCAGAGCCAAACCCTGGAGTTCCAAGTTTTTTACTCCCAGACCCCCAAAGCAATATGGTTTGCACACGTTCTCCCACGCAACCAGACACTGTCCTCCATTTGCTTTCTCCGCTCCTGCCCAAAGCAACCCCCTCATCCACTTGTCAATCTCCTCTAGCAACCAACAAGGCGCCTCTGCCACTAACAGTTGGTGCACTGGTCTTGCAGCAACAACGGATTTGACCAATGTCAGCCTCCCAGCCCTTGCTATCATACCGCTTTGCCAAGCCGGAACGCATCTCAGAACTTGATCCAGCAAAGGCTGCCACTCACTCTTGGTAAGTGGACGCAAAGCCAGCTGTAGCCCTAGGTATTTGATCGGGAACTCCGTAATGTTGCAGCCTAACACTTGTGCGACCAGGGTCTCATCTCCCTCTTCCCCCCTGATTAGGGTTGCCGAGGTCTTCGCATAATTGACCTTCAATCCCGAGGCCTCTCCAAAGGTCTGCAGAATGCTCCTGACCACCACTAGGTCCAACTCCAGGGGTTTGACAAATAGCACAACGTCATCTGCATAGACCGAAACTCGTTGCAGAGCAGAACAGCCAGCAAGCGGTGTGAACAATCCTTCTCGTACCGCCCTCTCCACTGAAAGTGTAATGACCTCCATAGCTAACACAAATAACATGGGGGAAATCGGGTCCCCCTGGCGCAATCCCCGGGCATGGGAAATCCGCTTTCCTGGCACTCCATTAACCACCACCTTAGTGGTTGCCGTGTTTAGTAGGATCGTGATAATCCTACACCACCACTCGCTAAAACCCAAGTGTCTCAGGACTTCCATCAAAAAAGCCCAGGAGAGAGAATCAAAAGCTCTGGAGATGTCTAGCTTCAGCAACACCCCTTTCTGTCTCCTAGTATTTATTTTGCGGGCCATCTGCCGTACCAGAATGAAGTTATCGTGCAGGCTCCGACTCTTGATGAATGCTGACTGATTCGCACTCACCAACTCTCCCAATTTGGCCCTCAACCGATTTGCCAGAATCTTGGAGAGCAGCTTGGAGAAACTATGAACCAAGCTAATGGGCCTAAAATCTGCTACCAATGCAGCATCGGGCTTCTTGGGGATAAGCGTGATCAATGCTTTGTTTAGTTTAGCAAACCCCTTGCCATCACCCACTGCGAGCTTGAGCAGCGCGGCCATGATGTCGGGTTTTATTATCTCCCAAGCTCTCTGGTAGAACGCTCCAATGAACCCATCCGGTCCGGGTGCTCTGTCTGGCGACAACTCTTTGATAGTCTCCCAGACTTCGGCTTCAGTAAACAAGCCGTCCAATGCCTGCAACTCATGAGTTTGGAGGCCAACAAAATCCAAGTCCACAGAGTAATCCCTTGTTTGAAGCTTTCCCAGTAAGTCCTGGTAGGCTTGGAAGAACACCTCCTCTTTCTGCGACTGATCCGTAACCAAAACTCCCCCCACTCTAACCGCGGGGATGAAGTTTTTGGCTCTCCTCCCATTGGCCACTGCATGAAACAATCTGGTGTTAGCATCCCCTTCCTTCAACCATCTCATCCTCGATCTCTGTCGTGCCATGGTGCGCTCAAGGGATGAGAGGCCCAGGATCGACAGTTTGAGAGTCCGCCTCAGCCAAATTTCTCCTACAGACAACAACCTTATGTCCTGAGCAGCATCCAATCTAAAAATGATAGTGTTTGCGATAGCCAGCTGAATTTTGATGTTTCCTATCTTTTTCTGTCCCCAGGATTGAAGGTGTGAGGCCAGATTTCTGTACAGCGCGTCTAAGCGCTTAAAGGGGTCGACGATCCTCTCATCACAGACCCAGCCATCTCTAACTGCCTCCTCAAAACCTTCGAGTTTCAACCAGAATAGCTCGAATCTGAATCTCCTCTTAGGCCTAGCTGCCGCATTCAGCGAAAGATGCAACGGAGTATGGTCCGAGATGTTGCTAGAAAGTGCCTGGAGAATGCAGTCTGGGTATAGGATACTCCAGTCGACCGAGGCCAGCGCTCGGTCAATACGGGTCATAGTGGGGGTAGCCCTCTCATTGCTCCAAGTATACAACCTGCCATGCAGGTAGATGTCACGTAGCTCAAGCGAGCTCACGAATGCTCTGAAACGACTCATCATACTCCTGTTCAGGTTGGTGTTATTTTTTTCTGCGGCCGAAAGGATCATGTTAAAGTCTCCCACGATGATCCAAGGCCCCGGGCATAAAGAACGCCTCTCCGACAATTCTAGTAAAAACTGGATTTTCTCTGCATCTGACTGTGGCCCGTAAACTACCGAGAGCCACCAACTTTTATTCTCCTGTGTGGTGACCTCTGCTGTCAGTGTGTGAGTATCCATGCTGACGTGACCTAAGCTTAGGACAGTGGTATCCCAAGCCACTAGCACTCCTCCTCTAGTTTCAACTGCTGGTAGGTACTCAAATCCATCAAAAGACGGGCCAAGGCATTGAAGGACTGTGTAGCGGTCTATCTCATCGAGTTTTGTTTCCTGTAGACACACCAAGTTCACATGCAGCGACTCCACAAATTCACGAACAGCATTTTTCTTTGCAGGATCATTAAGACCGCGAGGGTTCCAACTCAGAATCTCAATGTTTGTATCCATATATGAATGACTACAGAGAGATATACTCCTAACTCAACACACAGCAGGCTCAGTGTGCACAGACTGCCTGACTACTCAACTCCAAACTGCCTCCCGTGGATGGCATCTCCTTGCCAAAAAGCGACGCGACAACTCGGAGGTGCGCATCCTTCATGGGTGAGTCAAAGAGGTTCCTGAAATCCTGCAAAGCCGCCTCGTCAACCACCATGTTGTCAGGAACGATGCCTAGCGCCTTGAGAAGAACAGTCTCAGCTGCAGAAGCCTTCTTTAGGGGCTTGGAAGAAGTTCCTGGAGCGCATGGAACGCTCGAGCTCCTCGTGTGGCGACGTGGGGTGCAAGGTACCCCCACGGAGCCTACTCCGACTGTTGCTTCGACCTCGCGAAGCAGTGGAGGCGCCAACTTTTTTAACAAGTTTGCGCAAAACGACCGCAGTCTAGAAAACTGTGCAGAGTCGGCAGCCACAGAGCCCCGATGCGTGACAAAGGGATCCACTTCTCCACTCTCCAACTCAGTGCTCCTAGCCTTGGAGACCACCTCACGCTCCTCTTCGGGCTCGATCTCACCTTCCTCTTTATCCAAAGTGTCGATGTGGGAAGATAATGAAACCTCAAAATACTCATCGGCCTCTTCTAACTGTGCCGCGGAATGAATGCTCACCGCATCCATGCCATCTGTGATTGAGTCCACAATGATTATCTCAGGTGAATCACAACCCAACTTCTCCCTGGGGCCCACCAGCTCGGCAGCTGCACCCGAACCTTCCGTGGACAGCACAGGTAGCTTGGGATCGGTGCAGGGGCCCGTCGCAGGGACGGTAGCACCCTGCACACCAATCCCTCCTTCCTCTGTTTCCGTGACAGCGTCCACCTCCACCTCGTGAATCCTCCTGTCCTCTCTTTCCGTGTCCGTGCCTTGCGCAGGGGAAGGCGCACAACCGCTCGCACCCACCACGCGTACGAGTCCGTCCGTGTCATCCCGGCTCAGCACCCTTCCCCTATCGATAGCAGCCAAAGAAAGGTCACCGAACCTTACCGGCCCCACACCCTGACCTCCCTTGATCGTTTCAGAGCGAATCGTGTCAGTCTCCCCCCCCACTTTCTGTTTTGCTTTCGCAGGTGTGGGGCTGGACACTTTGTCCGCAGCAGTGACAGCTTTTTCAGCAGAGGGGCCCGTCGAACCGACGGCTGCACCCTGTGCCTTTTCCCCTTGGCCAACGGGCAGAAGAGGCAATCCTCCAATCCCTGGCCGCTGCGCACGTTCCGGACTAGTCGCCTGCGCACTCGCGGGGTCCACCAGGGCCGATGCAGTCTCCTTTGTCAGCCTTGCTGCTGCTGAAGGCTCAGATGGATCAGAGGGGCCCGCCAACTGCTTTCCGGCCAAGCGCTCCTCGGAACCCACCCGGACCCATCTGCGTTCCTTGTCTCTACCTGGGGACGGCACCCGAAAAGCATTTGGGCGCGCGTTTTGAACTCTACCCGGGATCTGCGCCGTGCCAGCGCGGGAAGGAGTAGGGGACACGCGGCCTAGTGAGAGTGGCGGTAGCCTCCACCCAGAGGGCGGGCCCACCACCTCTGCAAAAGTATGCTGCATGTGGCCATGCGACCCTCCCGTTTGACCCACGCTTTTTCCACGCTGATCCTGGATGCCTTTCTTCCAGGGCAACTTTCTGAACATCTTGCCCCGTCGCCCGCTTTCTTCGAACTCCGGCGAACCTCCGCCATTGCCCGCTCCAGGACTCGACGGTCCCCCGTTCCCGGGCCTATCCTCCTCGATGCCGTCCACGTGGATGAGCACACGGTAGCGCAACGTTTCCAGCACCTCAGGGCTTGCGGTCGGCGTCGGGCTGCGCACATACTCCGGCGGCCAGTTCACCGGCGACGGCGTGCGGTCGCCAAGGCTTGCTGGCTCCGGAATGACGAGCGTGCGCGCTGAAGGAATCGCTTGCACATCATCCGTCCATGCTTGCAGGCGGAACATGGGCTATCTAGCTCCTGAGCTAGGACACACCGGCAAGGCAACCCCATCTACAGATGTCTTCGCTTTCGGCGCATTCCTTCTGGAAATCACCTGTGGGAGGAGGCCAATTGAACAAAACGAGGGCAACAACCGCGTCGTGCTTGTGGACTGGGTGATCGAACAATGGCGCAAGGGCATGATCATTGACGTGGTGGATAGGAGGATTCCTAATGAGTTTAGTACGGACAAGGTTTCTCTAGTATTGAGACTTGCTTTGTTATGCTCACACCCATTGGCCAATGGAAGGCCCACCATGCGACAAGTCATGCAGTACCTCGATGGCGATTTGGTCCTTCCGGACTTGTCACCGGCATACCTAAGCTTCACTATGCTGGAGCGGATGTATGATGGGGACTTCAAGCAGAACATTATGCCATATACGTCATCGGCCAGCATTGGTGCTATCTCCGAGCTATCTGAGGAAGGTGATGAGGTTGTTCCATAGACTGAGCACGCGTGGCTGTGTAACTGACTAGTAGATGCTATCTATCTATCTATGATGTACCCCCTTTATTGGAAATGCTTGATCTTACGGTTTAACTTTTTTTATGCTTGAACTTCATGTAAACACAAATACACAACAATGAATCGCTAAGCATTTTTATTTTAAGTTTCCAGAGACATGATATCTGCAATTAGTGAATTCCATCCATACTCTTAACTTATAATTTGAAAATGACGTGGATAAAAACTCCAGTACACTGCGAGTCACTAAACACTTGAGTATTTGTAAGAAAAAATCATGAAAACAATTAAGTACAAATTAAACTTGGAGTACAAATAAGACACCCCATGAACTAAAACCCTGAAATTTAATACGAACATATTTAGAACCTTTTTTTTTCTAATTTGATATACGATGATGATGGTTTTGGTTATGTCGTACCTAGCTAAGAATGTTGACAATTGCCATAAAATTCCTTTTGGTTTGCAAATATAAGACAAGGGTAAACTACATAAATTCAAAAAATAAAATAATTATTATTTCATGTTTTATCAAATACTAAACATTGAAACCTGAGAATAGAAAAATGATATCCAAGTTAATTAGGAAAACTGATTATGATGAAATTTAAATTTGCGTAACAAAAACCAAGATAGTCTTATGTTTTTCTTAGCTTTCCATTTGGAACTTATCAATAATAAGTTGGGTTTATTTAATGCAGAATTTTTAATCTTTTTCCTAAAAATAGTTTTCATCAAATGATCTACTCTCTCGGATCCATAAAAATTGTCGCTCACGTTTGTACTAACTTAGTATAAAACGAGCGACACTTTTACGAAATTTCTAGTACCACAAGAAAAGATAAAGGAAATTGAACTGATCTGTCATCTATGTGAGCTCGATAATTACATAATGGAGACTTACGGCAGCATGTGAATGGTCTTTATCGGCCACCCTTATTTTCCACCACGTGCAGTGGTCACGGTCTCACCCTGCAGAGCACGGCGTTTACTCAACTCACAACTGCGACAGCTTAGCCGCCTCTGGTAGGAACACTCGCAGAAATTTCTTCGGTCTACAGAGTAGAGAAAGGCGCCGTATCAGCTAAGTTAATTAAAGAGATTCGCTGAGGTTTAGGGGGCAGTTTTTCTTGGACAGAGGACAAAATGTGTTAGGCACGTCATTCTCGCCGTAACTTTCAGCCAGCCGTCTGGTGCCGCCTTGGTCAAGCGAAAACTGTGTACGCCCTGGTCATAAAGCAATTATTTTTTGTGATCCAATACTACTCCGAAGTATGCATTCTCTAGAACCTCATTAGTTCTCTCTTCATGGCAACAAGGCATATGTGGCAAGAAAGTATGCATTCTCTGCTAGCCCTTATTCTTCTCCTCTTCTTGAGCTTGGACGGAGAAGTGGCCTCGTCGACGGAAGACAGCCAGTTCAACTACCAAGGCTTCGCCACGGCGAACCTGGCCCTTGATGGCCTCGCCACCATCGTGCCAAACGGCCTCCTTGCGCTCACAGGCGCGACAAAGTCCCAGACAACAGGCCACGCCTTCCACC
This sequence comes from Alopecurus myosuroides, assembly GCA_028641055.1. Taxonomy (NCBI): domain Eukaryota; kingdom Viridiplantae; phylum Streptophyta; class Magnoliopsida; order Poales; family Poaceae; genus Alopecurus; species Alopecurus myosuroides. The sequence continues at coordinate 403,686,316 of CM054059.1, read as the reverse complement.
CCACACCTCTCCGCTTCCTCAACAACTCCACGGCAACAACAAACACCACCGCCGTGGCGCGGTCCTTCTCCACGACCTTCGTATTCGCCATCGTGTCCACATACCAGAACTTGAGTGGCTATGGCCTGGCTTTCGTGGTCGCTCCGACCGCGAACCTCTCGACGGCGGACTCCGGGATGTACCTGGGCCTCCTCAACGCGACCAACAGCACCACAAGCGACCACATCTTCGCGATTGAGCTGGACACCATCATGGACCCCGACCTCCACGACATCAACAGCAACCATGTGGGCATCGACGTCAAGAGCCTGGTGTCGCAGCAGGCCAAGCCGGCCGGCTACTATGGTGAGGATGGCGTCTTCCAAAACCTCAGTCTGAACGACCGCAAGCAGATGCAGGTGTGGGTGGACTACGACGGCCAGACCAGACGGCTCAACGTGACATTAGCTCCCGTGCAAGTGCCCAAGCCCAATAATCCTCTGCTCTCTCAAGAGATTGATCTCTCCACTATCATGGGGGACACGATGTACGCTGGCTTCTCCGCGGCGTCGGGCGTCGTGCTGACCACCTACCACTACGTTCTCGGATGGAGCTTTAGCTTCGACGGACCTGCGCTGCCGCTTAACTTCTCCGAGCTTCCCTTCCTGCCAGGTATCGGTCCGAAATCTCGGTCCAAGATCTTGGATGTCGGGCTGCCACTAGCAATTGCATTTCTCATCGCTGCAGCGCTAGCTGCCGTCTTTTTCTTGTGGCGCCGGCGCCGCTTCGCTGAGGTCTATGAGGATTGGGAGCACGAGTTCGGCCCGCACAGATTCGCCTACAAGGATCTGTTTCATGCTACCGATGGGTTCGATGATAGGAATTTACTTGGCGTCGGAGGATTCGGGAGAGTGTACAAAGGGGTACTTCATGTATCCAACTTGGAGATCGCGGTGAAGAGAGTATCGCATGATTCAAGGCAGGGAGTAAGGGAGTTCATTGCCGAGGTGGTGAGCATTGGTCGTCTCCGACACCGAAATCTTGCACAATTGCTGGGCTATTGCCGGCGGAAGGGTGAGCTTCTTTTGGTTTATGACTTCATGCCAAATGGTAGTCTTGACAAGCACCTACACAGTAGAAATGGCAGCGATCTGTCTTGGCCCCAGAGGTATTGGATCATCAAAGGTGTTGCGTCAAGCTTGTGGTATCTACATGAGGGCTGGGAGCAAGTGGTCATCCACCGTGACATAAAGGCAAGCAATGTGCTCTTGGACAGCCAGATGAATGGTTGCTTGGGCGATTTTGGCCTAGCAAGACTATACGATCATGGTACCGATGCTCAAACAACACATGTGGTTGGCACCATGGGATATCTCGCACCAGAACTTATACGCACAGGAAAGGCAACCCCATTGACCGATGTATTTGCGTTTGGCACGTTTCTCCTAGAAGTCACATGTGGTCGGAGACCAATCAGCTATGATGAGAAGGACGAACAAATACTGTTGGTTGACTGGGTTCTTGAGCACCAGCGCAACGGCTCAGTTCTTGACGCGATGGATCCACGTCTCATGGGAAATTTCAGCATGGAGGAGGCCACTCTCGTGCTCAAACTGGGTCTGCTGTGCTCCCACCCATCGCCCCATTCAAGGCCTAGTATGCGTAAAGTCCTGCAGTACCTGGACAGTGGCAACTTGCCTCCTGACGTATCGACGAACTACGTGAGCTACAACACAGTGCTGATGCAGAATGAAGCGGTTGATTCGTCCAAAATGTCATGCCCCCATTCTGGAACAAGCATTTGCACTCGATCCGGTGAATCTTCGGTGACGGTTCTAGTAGAGGGGAGATGAGATGTCCTTGTAGTAGTAATTCTCTTCGTTTTTCTCTGTTGCTTCTCTCTTGAGTAAGCACTAGAGTCAACTTGTGATCCGATTTATTTGCGTGTCATGTGATCCGAGTTATCCTGAGGAGCTCTTGTACTAATGTATGAATACGAGTTCTAATGGTAAAATATTCCTCTCTTGTGCATCAATAACAGTAATTAGTAGAGTAGTATTCTTAAAGCAGAGTAATCGGTGCTATGTCACTTAGGGCGTGTTCGGTTTACAGGATATTAAGGGGGATTGAAAGGTACTAGAAGGGTAAGGCGCGATATGCCGCGCCCGTGTGTAGTGTATGGTCAAGTTATTTTGTGCAGGTGTAAACAGAAATTCCGTTTCAAGGGGAGCCCATTTGCCCATTTACAGAAGTCAAATATAGTACAATAAATTTGAGTAAATATGCAAAATAGTATTATCAAATTCGTTCCTGGTATCAACATAGAAAATAAGAAGTTGGCAGACTTAATGCATAACTGCATATCAAAATTTGGCTGGTTGTCTTTTTTTTTTCATGATATCAGGGACAAATTTGATACTGAAAATTAGCATGTTTACAAAACTCTATGTGCACTACTTCCATAATTTGTTAAGAAAATTAAAATTCTATGTTATTAATATTCTGATGGGAATGCAGGCTCACACACAAAAATGTGTCCACGTAAAATATTTCTGTTATAGGCTTATTTAACCAATAATAAGTTTTTTCAATAAACTAATGCATCCTACAAAAACTTCATCCTTCTGGTATCATCAGGGCTTAAAAGTTAAACAACAGGTTAAGAGGTGATGTAGAGGAAGAAAATGTTACCATCTTGTAGAAAGCCTTCTCTTCGAGAACAAAAGCTTGGAACTGATAAGGTCACCTAAAAAGAGTTCACTATTAAGTCTTGACCAAAGGGTGCCAATAACGCCATGGATGAAAAATCATGTGTGTCGTGAAGTGTGAAACGATACCTGAAAAGCATCACTTACAAGGAAAAATGGAACTTGTAAGTGATGGACATAGGCATGGTGCTTTCCGAAGATCAACGCAGCACACATGGATCAATTAGAACCACATCTTTTTCAGGAGTCACCTATCTCCGGTAGACTATTTATAAATATATGCCTGCTTATTTGTGGTACCACCTCCATGCTTGATTGTGCAATCTTGAGTTCATTCATGAACTGCATTTTACATGAAAGAGCATATCGCCGTTATCCTATTACTACTGGTTTTAATCTATGAGTTCTCTTCTATGCCCAGATCACTACAATTACTGATATTCCTCATTTGCTCTCATAGTTCATCCAGAATCTCATAGATATCTGGTGCTAGAGGGTTTGATCTATCTCCAACCAAAAACGGGGTGAACCCATTGCCAAGATCAGCCCATGCCAACCCAGTTACTTTTGTGAGACGTTAAGTCTAGCATCAGTTATCTGACTGTTGCTAGCTCATCCCAGCAACCTGCAGCTGCATACATGTTAGCAGTCATAACATAGTGGCCAACATTCTCCTTCCTCATCTCCAACAGCCTCCTAGCTGCCCTTTGAGCAGTTTCTATGTTGCCCCTCTCGTGACAAGCCCCGACTAATGCTGCCCACATCGTGGATGTTGTAGGGAAAGAGCTCTCGTTAAGTGTTCTTTCGCCTTTTCTATTAGTCCAGAACGTGCATATAGATCAACCATGAAAGAATAATGCTCCATCCTGAGGCTTTTTACCATATGAACTGGTCATCTTATCAAAAAGCTATTCTCCTTCAGTCACAAGTCCAGAGTGGCTACACACGGAGAGTACAGTAACCATGCTTATGTGATCGGGCATGATCCCACTATGAATCATCTGGTAAAAAAACTGTAGTGCAAGTGCGCCTTCCCCTTGCATCCCGTACCCTGCTATCATCAAAGTGTAGGATACCATATCACGGTCATCCATGGCATCAAAGACATTCTGTGCTACCAAGAGCCTTTCTGATTTGGAGTACATGTTACTAAGAGAGTTCCACAACAAGCGATAGCCTTTGCACCCATAGCTCCTGCCCATGTTGCAGATTTGCAACACGGACACAAAGAGCTAGATAGGTGACAACAGTAACATAATTAGGCTGTACACCTCCACATACCATTTGACGAAAAATGTTTGGAAGCCTCTTCTGCGCCATCGGACAACGCAAAACTGGCTATCATTGTATTCCATGTTGGTGGAAACCTAGCATTTGAAACAGCATGCGAGCAGAGTCCATATGCTTGCACCTGGCATATATAGTGATCAGCGCATTGCCTACACTCTCGACCCCATCACAGCACATGCGGATTGCCAACACATGGGTCTCCTTCCCCAGCTTCAACCAGCCAACCCTTGAGCAAGCATTTAACATTTCAACGCAATCACAATTGTCACGAAACCGACCTCTACGCCACCATTTTCCATCTCCTGGATTAGCCCAACCGCTGCCCTGTGGTCGCGTGTCTTGACGTATGCCCGGCAATCGTATTCCATGTAACTGAATTCACCTTCGCCTCACCTGCTCGCATCTGTTCAGACACTGCCTGCCCCCATTGCCCGGCCGCGATATATCCTGATATGATCGAGTTCCATGAGACCACATCCTTGTGTGTTATTCCATCAAACACCTTGCGTGCAGCAACCAGGTCCGCGCACTAGGCATACATCGAGACCAGCGCGTTCTGGAAAAACAAGTGCTCGTCCATCCCGCTTCCCGCGCCGTGCAGGTGCACCGCCCGTCCCAGCGTGATGTCTCCAGCCTCGGTGCAGGCGCGGAGGACCGAAGGATAGGTGAAGGCGTCCGGGAGCACGGCATGCTCGGCCATTTCTTGATAGGTGATGAGGGCCTGGCGCGGGAGGCCCTGGCCGTGGTGGAGACAGGCGGAGATAAGGAGGTTGTAGGCGAGCGGGCACGAGGACTCGGCGGCTAGGCGGGAGGCGTAGGGGAGCAGAGAGGGCTGGGAGGAGTAGACGGAGAGGAGACGGGGGATAAGGTCGGGGTGGCGAGAGAGGCCATGGAGCTGTACCCGAGGCAGATGTGGGAGCGGTGGAGGTACATGAGAGAGGCAATGGGGCGAAGCCGCGGAGGAGGAAGTGGGAAGAAGCGGCGGCAGGGAGGCAGTGGCGGAGGCGGGAGAAAACAAGGATATGGAGGAGGCGGAGAGTGAAATTAGCGCAAAACTACCGCTTTTGGAATGATACCACTTTATGTACTCCGTCTCAAATAGGGTAACAAAATTTGATAAAAATAGATGTATATTATCGAATTTTGTGACGCTTAATTTGAGACGGAGGGAGTATATAGTAAAAATTTACTCCCTCCGTTCAATAATACTTACTTCAATTTGTCAAAATATGAATGTATCTAGATATGTTTTAGTATATAAGTAGATTCATAATTGGACAAGTGGAAGTCAAGTATTGTTGAACGGAGTGAGTACCATATTTTGCGTCTGAATTCGCAGAAAAGACTAATTCATAATTGATCCCAAATTGACACCGAAACTGACAAAAAAGGCCCACACATTTGATGACGTGGAATGGGACCCACATGTCAGCTCGATAAAAAATCATTTTTCTTTCTCTTTCCGCATAACTTCTTTCCGCCGCCTCCGGCGCCGCCGGCGGTGCACCCTGCTCACGGCAAGCGCCACCACACCCCCTACCTCCGCCCGCCTCCACAAGACTAGTGCCACCGCCCCCGCTCCACTCGTGCGGTCCCGCCCCGAGTTCCTTTGTCGCTAGGATCTCCGACCAACACGATGAGCTTGGTCCAGCACATCCCCATCGCTCGAGGACACAAGCGAGGTTGGTGATGGTTGCGTTCGGAGAATCAAGTGATGGCGAGCCAGAATATGGTGGCTCCGCCTTTTATTGACCACCGGAAGGGCTCCGGCGAGGACCTCCAGCGGCGGCGATTGGTGCAAACACGTCAGAGAGAGAAAGGAAGGAACAGGAGCACCCAGAGCTCACCCTCAATGTGATGCATGTCTCGGAAGGTGCATGGGAGTTGCAGAGGAGGAGATCGAGCAGCGGCGGCGGCCACCGGAATCGGGGAAGGATATGCCCGTGCAAACGATTCTGGGCCCTCTTTGCACGGCTCTAGGAGTAAAGAGAGGGGACAATGGTAGAAGGAATCTTCATGGGGTGAGGCCGTCGTTGGGGAAGAGAGAGGAAGCGACGTTATCGAGTGTTCTTAGTATGCTTCATGGTAGGGGTGCTATAAGCTTGATGGTAGATCGTGGGTGGTAACGTAGGGAAGTTGTCGTAGACGGGGACACAAGTTTACCCATGTTCGGTACGTCGCAACAAAGTCGGCGCCCGACTCCTGCAATCTCACTATATCAGGACTAAAGCCTGAAGTATACATGATACAATGTGAGTCTAGGTTTCTCTATCTCGCGATGCTGTGATCTGTCTTGCCCTGAGGCTGCTCTCGTCCGACATTATATAGGAAGCCAGACTAGGGCTTACGGGAAGGAAAGCTTGAAGTCTACGGAAAGCATTCATATTCTTGGTAAGCAAGAAATGTGGCTTCTTCTCCAAACCGGATCACGTACTGGGTCATAATCCAAGTCCTTCTAGAATCTGCCTTCCTGTGCGTCGGATTACTAGGCCGCCCAATGGACTTTGCTCCATTGCCTATGGGCCACCCGGGTAATCCGGTCTTTGGCCAATGTTGTATATACCCTCCAATTGGCATATATCCGTTAGTAGCCCCCAAGAAGAATTAAGACCTTCGTTCTTCTTCTTTTCCTAAAAGTTATGAATTAGAAAAGACGGCCTTCAGTCTTGAATCTTCTTTTCTCCAACAATGTCATGCCAAAGCCGTATTTTAGGAAATCCGACATTTCTTTGCAAGCTTCACTTAGAAGGAACCTGTTAACCATGACGTGAGCAAAAAAAACCATGCTTACATCATCACGATTGGGACTTGGTCAAACCCTGAAAAGTGAATCTCTACAAGATTTTTGTGCGATAAACGAGGAGATTGGGCTTCAATGCGCCAGCTCGCCATATTCTAGATTTTTTCGCAGCGGCTCATTTAACCGTTGGAGCAATCTCAGCGCAAAAATGCCTATAAATACCATTCCGCCTCTTCCGTTCACTCAATGCGACATCCCCGAGACAACACTCGAGAGCTCCATGTGCAAGATCGAGAGAACGAGAGAGAGAGAGAGAGAGAGAGAGAGAGAGAGAGAGAGAGATTCTTCACCAAAGTACTACATCATCGGCGGCTCCTGCAAAGTTCTCCTCCGCCATGCACAGCGGAGGAAACACCCACGCTCTCCCGGCCACCGGCGGCGCGCACCCGGAGGCATCCGCCTCGACCCCGCGGAAACATATGTGCCCGCCTCTGTGGGAACTCCACCAACTGCGGTGGATTCTTCCATGGCTCTGTCGGCTACCCCGAGGGCGTCCATGGCCCCGCCGGAAATTTCTGTGGGCACATCTGAAAGTAAAGTATGGGCACCTAGAGGGGGGTGAATAGGTGCTACGACCAATTTTAATTTTTCTTGTAGTTAAGGCTTGAAACAAAGGTAAATTCTCTAGATAATGCGACTATGGTGAATTTACCTATATGACAAGGATAACAATAATCACAATGCAAGTACAAGTAAAGGGAGTGAGGGAACAAGGTAACCAAAGTGAAGCACACGGAGACACGATGTAATCCCGAGTTCCTCCTTGTTAGGGGAGTACGTCTCGTTGGAGGGGTGTGAGCTCGCCACGAAGGCCTACTCAACGCCACAAAGGCCTCACCCTATTCTCCGATGAACTCCGCCACAAAGGCCTAGTTCACCTTCCACTATTGAACCCCTTTGAGGCGGGGATCAAGTCCTTTACAAAAAACTTGGGGCACACACCCACAACCAAATTGGGGGCTCCCAACTCTCCTTGAATCACCAACAAGTAACAAGATGCCTAGGTTCTCCACAAGAAGAAACCCTAGGCTAGATCCCTCTAGCTAGAGAGGGGGAAATGAAGAACGAGTCGGTGAAGATGTAGATTCGGGTCTTCTCCTTCAACCCTCCAAGTATCAACGAGTTTGGGTGGAGGGATTGGGAGAGATCTAGCTTTTGGAGGCTCAATAAATGCTTGACTTTAATGCTGGAGTGAGCTGCCTCTTGGGGAAGAAGGGGATGGGGGTATTTATAGCCCCCTCCCCAAACTAGCCGTTTTGACCCTTTTCGTGCCTGGTGGTACTACCGCTGAAGCCAGCGGTACTACCGCCACCTGGGTATCCACGCGGTACTAGCGAGTCCCAGTCGCAGGGCGGAGCGGTACTGCTGCTGAAGTGCCGTGGTACTCCAGCAGCGGTACTACCGCGAGTGCACACCGGTACTACCGCTGGCCACTATCTTCGAATTAATTCGAAGTGACTGGCGGTAGTACTAGGTCACTACCGCTCTAGTACCGTGCGATACAGAGAGCAAAACTCTAGCCAGCGGTACAAGGGCCGGTACTGGGGGCGGTACTACCGCTTCCTGTAGGGAGCGGCACTACCGCCAGCCAGTAGCGGTACTACCTCTAAGCAAGGTTTCGCTCAAGATTAAAAAGAGTTCAGCGGTACTACCGAGCCACTATCGCTTCAGTACCGATGGAGGCAGTACGCATTTTCCTCCTGGCGGTACTGGGCGCGGTACTACCGCTGCCACGCCCGGTACTACCGCTGGACCAAGTCAATCTTGGTGGCTTTGTCTTGGAATTCTCTTCACCTTTTTGGCGTCTAGTTGATCTAACCTGAAATACTTGACGCACTGTTAGAAGCTTAGTGGTGTTGTTATGAACTCCAAAAGCTAAGAGCGGTCGAAGATTCAAAATGCACTTTCAATCTCCCCCTTTTTGGAGATTGATGACAACACAACTAAGGGAGGTACAAAGAATTTGGACGAGCACTTCGAGAGAGTGATACAAAAGGAAAAAATTGCTTATGAGGCAAACTTTGGTCTCTTTTAGAAAGTGTGCTCCCCCTAACTCTTTGAAACCTAGCAAGGGTACAATAGATATGATAATATGAATGCTTGCTTGATGAAAAAAGATAAAGACCATAAAATCCAAATCCATAACATCAAATGGTTCAACCACACACAAACTTAACACAAAATAGTTCAACTCACAAGCACACTCGACACAAAGTTTGACAAGACAAATAACACAACCCAAGCAAATGAAGCGATCCTAATAGAACTCTCTCCCCCTTTGGCATCAAGGCACCAAAAAGTGAAGAGGCGATGCTAGCGTCCCTGGAGGTCACTCGTCGAAGCTAGAAGCATGAGCATGGCTGCCAAGATTACGCTCATCCTCCAAGTTCACATCTTCAACCTCCTCGTCAGTGTCACCACGAGTCCAAGGCTCGTGAGAAGTGGTAGCATTATCTAGAAGATCTGGATCAACCCACTTGTTTCCTTGCTTGGACTTCCACTCCCCAGAAGCTGTGATCCTGTCCTCAGACCCAGCACGAACAGGCACCCTCAGATGGGCAAACCTGTCACGTGTAAGCTGTCGCTCCTCCTTGCTACGGACATGATGTAACACCTGGGGTGTTACCCTTAGTAGGAAGTTGTTTGTTTTCTTTTGCTTGCATCACATGCATCACATAAGCATGGCATTCTGTTTTCAAAACAACTCAAAATTCAAAACCACTTTAAACTTTCACACATGTCCAAATTTTCCAATTCAAAAATTGCCAACTAAGCATCTCAAATTGTTTCAATAGTTTGAAGTTATTTAAATTGCTTACTCACTAAACATTCCTTTTTATCAAACACCCTAATGGCAAATTAAATTTCAAATAAATTCCTTCTTAATGGGCATGATCCAATTGTGGTTTAAACATTAAAGCTTTGCAAACAATTAAATTCAACAAATGTTTTCATAATTGTTGAGTCATTGAATAAAATTGGTTAAAAATCAACTCTTTATGGAAAACTAATGGAATTTCAAATACCAACTTAAAACTCAAATTAATAATTCAAATTTTTGGAATTAAGGTGCACACTTGCTTTTACTCACTGTTTTGCAATTAATAGAAATTTAATTATAAAATAAAACCCCCCCAAATTCTATTCCTATCTCTCTTTCATCCTTTACAAAAAATAATTATAAGGAAAAAATAAAAATTAAAAAAGAGAGGGGTGAGCTGAGAGAACAGGCCAGCCCACAGCCATCTTTCTTTTCCCTAAGCCCACCCCCTTTTCCTTTGGCCCATACCCCTTCGTTGATTGTCGTCTTCCTCCTCCTGCTGTCGTCATCGACAGTACGATCGCAGCAGCACCACACGATCATCTCCCCCCTCCTCTGATTGCTGCCGTACCGAGCTCCACTGCCCATAAAACATCCACCTCTCCCCCACTGCTAGCCCTAGCCCTCCCCTCTCCCAGCTAGCGCCGCCATCACTCTTTTCCTTTCCCCCCCGTTTCCTTCTGTAGCTGAACCCTGAACCTGCGAGAGAGATACAGAGAGCAGTGCCTCGCCGCCGCCCCGACCACCACGGCCATCCTAGAGCTAAACCCACCACGGGAATGGAACCGTGGTGGTTCACCCTCGCCACTCGCCCCCTCACTACATGCTGGGAGCCCCCAGCTAGGCCGCTGCGGCGAGCTGCCGCCGTCTGCATCGCCGCTGGCCGCCCCGAGCCCTGCGTCGAATCCTCCGGTGGTGAGCGCCTCCCCCTGTCCCTTCCCCTCTCTCTTTTCCCCCCTCCAACTGCACACTGCACCCACGCACACACCAGCGAAACCCACCGCACCGCAGCTGCCCTGCCGCCGGCCGGCGATCACCGTTTTTCTTCCGCGCGTCGTCAGGTTCAGAGAGTTCGCTGTCGAAAACTTTCAGTTAAACATCCGTGGTCACCTTTTCTTTCGTCAGACATCGGTACCATCACAACCGTGACAGTACCGCAGTGGCAACGCTCCTCGCTGCGCGCCCAGGGGGGCTTGGGTTCGATTCCCCCCCCCCCCCCCCGCGCCATCCTTTTTCGCGGAAATAACCGCGTGGCCAGGCCCACTGATCATGGACCTTACGTGCCACCTCAGCCCGCACCAGCCTCGTTGGCACCCCGCGTGGCACCGGGCCCGCGCGGCAGCCTCTGTGGTTGGGGTGCGCTTCGGTGTACAACCAGATCCAGATCTGGATCTGGCTAGTTTTGCACCAAGCCCCCTGCGTGTCCTCTGTTTAGCATAGAGCCCATGTCCCTCTGTTTTTCTTCACAACACAGCCCCTGCTTTTACAAATTGGACCCTAAAACTTCAAATAGCAATAACTTTCAAACCCCAACTCCAAATTTAAAATATGAAATATGTTTTTCAGTCAAAATTCAATGTACTTTCTGTTTATCAACTTTGTTTTGCAATTTGTGCAATTAAAATTAAGGTTAATTAATAATCCTTAAAAATGACAAACTAAAATGGCATAATTAATAACTTTCAATGGTTGCTCCAAATTAAATACTCAAAACATGAATTTCATCCAAAATCACATGCCACACTTGAATATCAACTTTGTTTTCTGGTTTGCAACCTTTCAATTGAATAATTGTTTCATCTCTTAATTAATGCATTTAAAATTGGTAATATGCTTAACTAAATCATTTGAAATTGTTTTCCAACAAATAAAATATGTTTTCCATGCCATTTTGAACCACCTTTTCAAATATAAATTTTGTTTCATGTTTTGGATAATTAAAATTGCTTGAATAATTTAAACCTTGTTTAAATCATTTAAATTTGCTAAATTCATAACTTGCTCAAATTAAATTATTTTTGAACTTATAAATATGTTTTCAAACCAGAAAAACATAACCTTTTCAAATATGAATTTGAATTTATGTTTTGAACAAATAAAATTCAAATAATATTCAACTTGAATTAAATTCAATTAAAACTTGTTTAATCTTGTTTAATTCATAATTAAATCATTGTAATTCCTTTTCCAATAATTGAAACATGTAATCCACCTAAAATTTTGTGATCTTCTCAAATATGAACTTTGTTATCTATTTTGAACAATTAAACTTGATGAAAACAACAAATGCTTGTGTGACACCTTTAAGTAACCAAAATTCCAAAACTTAATAAGTGAATTTCAAAATGGGTAAACCTCATTTCCAATTGTTTCTATTGTTGTTATTTTGTTGTTTTCCTCATCCATGCATCATGCTAATCCACTTTCACCTATTGGTTAGTTGTAAAACAATTGTTTCAACCATAATTCATGGGCTTTTCCATATGCAATCCAAATTGCATATGGGTCCATTTAAACATGTCATCATGTCAACTAGTTTATTTCTATGCATCCATTAAATTGTCATGCATCCATATCTTGATCATGTTGGATCTTTTGCCGTAGTAGTAATTGTTGCATCCGGTGTTTGTTCGAGGTTCGTTGCTTCTTCCCGGATAGGACGTTGAGATGATGTGAGCAACGACAAGTTCTGTGGATGTACCTCTACTTGATGGACTCTAGGCAAGTATACTCACTTGCTGCCAAATGGCTGCCTTTCATCACTTGTTACCGATTCTTTCCGTTGTTCTTATTCTAGCTTGTTGTTTCGATGCTTGTGTCTCGATCCTATCATATTGTTTACCTTGCAGCCATGATATAGCCCTTCCTTCCACTTCCTACTAACTGTTGTTTGTTTACCTTGTTGGCCCTCGTGTCGTAGTTGCATGCTTAGTGTTGTTTGCGCTCAAGTCTTGTTGTTCCTTTCGTATCACATGTTTAGTTGATAGCTGGGTTTCAATTCAATCAACAATATGTTAATGTTTTGGGTAATAATAATTTGATGATAAGGCACCGGCAGGAGGCCCGGCGTGGTTTTGAGGCCTGCTAGTGTCGACCCTAATTAGGAAAAGGGTCTTGTCTACTGATCCATGATGAGCGCACTAACCGCATGTGGGAAGCGAGTATGGGCGCCCCCCTCAACTTGATTCGATTCGCATCTCGTCCAAATCGCCACACTTAGTTCGGGCTTTCCATCTGATGCATGCATGTGCAGGTGCGAACCCTTGGCGCCAGGGTGGAACTTTTGTAGTCGGCATTTAGGGCGGCGTGGTCTTAGAGTGCTATGAGGGTCCCCTTTCCTTCGTGGGGCTCGATTAGCCGCGCACGCACAACATGTGGTTCTTTGGGCTTGATGCGAAGAAGAGTTGGGTTGTGTTGAGTACCTCGCTTGGTGGGTTGATCCCCCGTCTGGCGGGTTATTCTTACGTGTACGGCCAAATTGGTGCATCCCTGCAGGGTTAAATCTTCTCGAGAAGCCGTGTTTTCCGCGGTTATGGTTGACTTGGTGAAAGTACTGGCTAACAAGTACTCGGAACAACTTACACCTAACTAATGATACCTGACTAGTAATAGTCTTATTGACATAATAACTTGATCCATCCTTAATCCAACAGTGTGAGTTATCCTTGGGTTGCTTCCTTAGTAGGGGGTAACATTGCATGGGTTTGTTTTGTGAGTAGATGTAGTTGGTTTCGATACGCTATCTTATCCCCCTCTCTTAGCCGGATGTTGTAGTGAGTCTCTGTAGTTGGTTAGTGCAGCCCGCTGCAGCTTATTTGCAATAATCCCTTCCTTCTTGTTGAACCCAAAGTATTTGTATCTTGTGATGACTGGCTACGCCGGTATCTTGTGAGTATGGTTTATCCGCTTGCCAGTACTTAACCGTACTGACCCACGAATCCTTTTTCGTGGACGCATATTCAATATTGCAGTCAACAGGTTTGAAGTCTGACGACGTTAGCTTGGGAATCCCTCCGGCTTGGCCTGGGCAGGGATTTGGACGCTCTCAGTTATCTTCAGGACTCTTAGTCCAATTTGGATCTTGTCCGTAGCCGGACACTATGTTGTTTCTTCCGCTGTCATTTGGATCTTTGTATTGTATCAGTTGTATCGTTGACTCATTTGAGTCATCTTGTATATATCTTTTCTGTTGTTGTTGTGGATTATTCGTGAACTGTTGTAATGTTATCACAAGTGGCAACCTGGAATCGGCTATTATGTGGATTTTGGCGGGAATGCTGAAATCTGCATAGTGCCCGATCTCGGGGCGTCACACATGAGCACGATATGCTTGGTCCTCCATATCAACCTGGCGACAGAAGATCTTCTTCAGAGTAGAGGACATCCACTTGCGAAAGCTGTCCTTCTTAGCTCTTCCCTCCATCTCGAAATCCGAGTCACTCGAGCCATCAGTGTCCGGACCAAGATCATCCGGACCAAGTAGAGGAGTGGCATGCTTCTGGACACAGAGATCCTTGATGGCATGAGTCTTAAGTTCCTGATCATTGTCCAATAGAGCCTCAGCAAGCTTGGCATTGCGCCAAGTGGTGGAGATGAGCTTATAGACCAAAGAAGCAAATACATGCACTCTCCTCTTTATAATGCAGTTGTACATCTGATTCCAAAGAATGTCCATAATATCAAGCCTCAGGCCATCACAATGACGCCTGTGAGAGACTACCATCAAGTCAACAAGAGAACCATGGATCTGATCAAAGTTTCCCATTCGAGGAGTCAAGGTGTTCCTGAAAATCCTGTGGAGAATATCATAGACTGGCAACAGATGCTTGGACTATCCAACCACATCACGTCCAGGAATGTAAAGGTCATACATCTCAGTGAGTGGCATGGACTTCTCAGGATAAGGAAGTCTGAAGTAAGTGGTGTGAAAATCGGCATCTGGTGTCTCTCCAAAGTCCTGCAAGCCCAGAATAGTGGCAAACTGACTCCAAGACGCAAAGAACTTCTGATCCTTCGTCATCCAAGTGATCTTCCTCTCATCGGTGTGGAAGTACAATGTGGCATAAAACTGGCCCACAAGATGCTCATCATAGTCCTCGTTGAGCTCAATGAAATCCAGAAGCCCAAATTCTTCACAAATCTCTAGGGCTTCACCAAAATAGTCCATCTTGGCTCTCATGTATGCAACATTGATCGAGAATTGAGTAACCACCTTATTCTTGTTAAGTGGACACTCCTCATAGAAGATCCTCTCCTGAAACCGTGTCCAGAAACACTCATTGGCTCGAGCTTTCCTAGGATGAATATAGGGATTGTTCCTCCTTTCCCTACGAAACTGCTTATCTGGCATTATTAACAATAGACTTATCACGAGCTGCCTTTGATTTCATGTTCATGGATCTCTGTCTCCTTGTCATACCCTGTGGCATAACCTCGCGGGCTTCATCTTCCTCGGGGTTCTTACGGACTCGCTTGGCTGCACGCTTGCGACCTCCACCCTTCGAACCACTAGCACCTGCTCCTAAGAAAGCAACAGGGGAATAACACAAGATAAGTGAAACATCAATCAAAGTGATCCGCAAGAGGGAATCAAACTAGAACTTCAAACTGTTTCAGTCTCCATGAAGCGGTAGTACCGCTTGGGGGCCACGGTAGTACCGCTGTTGCCAGTGGTTCCAGCCATAGAGATAGTACCGCTGCTGGCGGATTCAACCAAGGCACCCAAACGAGACTACCAAATCCAATACAAAACTAAAACAACGAGCAGTGCTAGTATGATTTCCTCTATGTAGGGAACATAACAAACTACCCCTAGACTAGGAGATCTCTAGACCCTAGGAATCGTCATCTCTCAAGATTGCTCGAGGGAGAGAGATAGGAAGGGTACCGGAGCTCATCGTCGAGGAGGAGGAGTTGGGAGTGGTCCCCGGGCGTTCTCCGGCGAGAGAGGGGCGTTCAAGGACCGGAGAGAGCCCTCCCCGGTCACCGGAAGGCTTGGCGGCGGCAAGATCCGAAGTGGGGAGGAGATGAGGGATAGTGGGGGGTTATGAGGGTAATCCCCGGTTTCCAGATCTCTTTTATCCCCCGGATTTTTGCCGCAGCGGTGCGGTAGTACCGCCCACCTTGTACTACCTGGGCCAAGGGGTAGTACCGTTGCCGAGTCTGTGCTGGGCACGAATTCCTGCAGCGGTAGTACCGCTAGGGTCCAACGGTAGTACCGTGCGCTGGGTATTACTGACCATTACAGCGGTAGTACCGTTTGTAACTGGCGGTAGTACCGCTAGCCAAAACTTCATTTCACGAAGGGATCAAAAAGATTGAAAATTTCAGAGAGAGAAATGTCTTAGGGGGGAATGTTTGGGCTTGGGATTAGAACACCAGCTGAGATGGTACTACACACTCCAACTTTTGCAAACAAAATCAAAAATCAAATAAGGAAAAGAGGGAGTGTGATTCCCAAACCAACACCAACACAACAAAAACACAAACCAACACAATGAAAACACCACTATAAAAATAAGACAAGAACCAACTCTTCAAGAGAAGAGGTTGGTGGCCTAAGCCACCATGTAAGAGATCATGGTATGTTACCGCGAAGATATATCTTGGGTACATTGCCAATTCTCAACATTGAAGCTCACAATTCAACATTAGAAAAAGAGAGATAACAATGATTATTTGCTTTGTTAGGATAACACTCCCCCTATGTCCATGCCTACACCTAAGCTCGAACACGTTTCATCTATAGGGGTGTGTGCAAGATCTTCAAGTCAAACTCCTAGAATCAATGACATTTAGTTCATTCCTCAGGAACAAGAATCTTGCATCATCGAGTGGCTTCGTGAAAATATCCGCAAGATTGTCCTTGGTGGGCACATAAGATAGTGCAATATCCCCTCTTGCCACATGGTCTCGGATAAAATAATGGCGAATCTCAATGTGCTTCGTTCTTGTATGTTGCACGGGATTGTAGGCGATCTTGATGGCACTTTCATTGTCACACAAAAGAGGCACCTTATCCATATGTACACCATATTCCTCGAGAGTTTGCCTCATCCATAGCAATTGAGTGCAAGCACTTGCGACGGCTACATACTCGGCTTCGGCGGTGGAGAGAGATATGCAATTTTGCTTCTTGGAAGACCAACTCACCAAAGACCTACCAAGAAATTGGCAAGCCCCGGAAGTAGACTTCCTATCATCTTGATCACCCGCCCAATTGGAATCCGTGTAGCCCTTGAGAGAAAATTGTGCCCCCTTTGGGTACCACAAACCAAATCTTGGGGTGTGAACCAAATAACGAAAGATCCTATGGACCGCCACCAAATGGCTATCCTTAGGAGCCGCTTGATACCTTGCACACACACCTACACTCAAAACGATATCGGGCCTAGATGCACAAAGATAGAGCAAAGAACCAATCATAGAATGATACATCTTTTGGTCCACATCTTTACCCTTCGGATTACGTGATAGGTGGCACTTGACTTGCATAGGATATGTCTTGATCTTTGCATCTAGGAAGTTAAACCTCTTGATCATGTATTGGGTATACTTGGCTTGAGAAATGAAAGTCCCACGATCCAATTGCTTGATCTCAAAGCTAATGAAGAATTTAAGCTCACCCATCATAGACATCTCGAACCTGTCAGTCATAAGCTTAGAGAACTCATTATTGAAAGCTTGGTTAGTTGAGCCAAAGATAATATCGTCCACATAGAGTTGGCATATGAAAAGCTCTCCCTTTACTCTCTGGTGAAGAGAGTGGGTCGATCTTCCCAACTTTGAAACCACGGTCATCCAACGATTTTCTAAGGTGCTCATACCAAGCACGAGGTGCTTGTTTGGGACCATAGAGAGATTTGTCAAGTTTGTAGACATGGTTAGGAAAGTTGAGATTCTCGAACCCCGAAGGTTGCTTCACATAAACTTCCTCCTTTAGTGGACCTTTCAAGAAAGCACTTTTGACATCCATTTGTTGCAATTTGAAATTATGAGAAGAAGCATAAGCAAGGAGGATACAGATGGACTCAAGGCGAGCCACGGGTGCGTTGGTTTCATCAAAGTCAACGCCTTCAACTTGAGTGTAACCTTGAGCAACCAATCTAGCCTTGTTCCTTATGACAATGCCATTATCATCTTGCTTGTTCTTGAAAATCCACTTAGTGCCAATAACATTGTGGAAATCTTTGGGCTTCTCAACCAATCTCCAAACTTTGTTGCACTCAAAGTTATTGAGCTCATCATGCATTGCTTCAACCCAATCGGAGTCCTCAAGAGCTTGAAACACTTTCTTATGTTCCACCATAGAGATATGAGCTTGATGCTCACTAAAGTGTGCCAGTTGCTTTGTTGTGGATCTTCTAGCTTGAATATCCTCCAAGACCTTGTTGTCTTGGGCATCAATATGCTTAAAAGCTCTTCTTATCCTTTTGACATGACGGGCTTCGATCTCCGCATTATTGCGCGGAGGGATCACTTGATCATCTTGATCATTTGGGTCCCCATTTTGACCAACTTGGCCTTCATCATCATCATCATCATCATCAATATCTTCAACACTTGCTTCAACTTGAGGAGAGGATGAAGAGGATGGCTGATCTTTGCCTTGACCTTGACTAGCATGAATAATAGGAGTGGATTCATCTTGCGTAGTGACTTGGTCAATAAGAGGAGGGTCTTCAACATGTTCTTGGTTAGGTGTAATATTTGGCTCCTTGGCATGATCTTCTATTGTAGAGGAGGGATCCACTTGAGTAGAGCATAGTCCTTCTCGAGTCGCCATAAGGTGTCCCTCAATGGGGCGGAAAAATCCCACACCCATCCTTCCTATGGCTTCTTGAGCTATTTCAACATCTACATTAGAAACATGAAATTGCGCCACTTGGGAGCCATCATTTTCCTCGAAAGCCACACTACAAGATTCTATGACAATCCGTGAGGCTTTGTCAAAGACTCTATAAGTGTGGGATTCGGCACCGTAACCAACAAATATACACTCAATAGTTTTGGATTGAAATTTAGACAACCTAACACCCTTGATCAAATAAAAGCACTTACAACCGAATACACGGAAGTAGGAGACGTTGGGCTTGTTGCCGGTGAGGATCTAATATGGAGTCTTGTCCAAGCCTTTGCGGATGTAGAGGCGGTTGGAGGAGTGGCATGCGGTGGATATGGCCTCGGCCCACAAATATTGGGGAGAAGCGTACTCCGCCAACATGGTCCTTGCCATATCCAAGAGAGTGCGATTCTTCCTTTCGGCAACACCATTTTGTCGAGGAGTGTATGTGGCGGAGTATTGATGACGAATGCCTTCTTCGCTAAGGAATTCATTCAAAGTATAGTTCTTGAACTCCGAACCATTATCACTCCTAATAGCCATGAGTTGCACATTGTGTTGATGTTGCACTTGGTTGGAGAAGTCGATGATGGTTTGTTGAGTCTCACTCTTGCACTTGAAGAAATAAACCCAAGTGTATCTTGAATAATCATCGACAATCACCAAGCAATATTTCTTGCCTCCAATACTTGCTTCGGGCACGACACCAAAGAGATCAACATGGAGAAGCTCCAAGATCCTCTTTGATGAAATAATAGTCTTGGCCTTGTGTACCTTATCATGCATCTTTCCTTCAACACACGACCTACAAACGCGAACCTTTGAAAACGAAACATTTTCTTTTAGTCCGACAATAAGGCCACCTTTGTGAAGACTTTACAAAGTTCTCATGTTGACATGGGACAAGAGGCGATGCCACAACCATCCCACGTCCGCCTTTCCGAAAAAACACATTGTTTGAGAGTTGGTAGACTTCGAAAAGTCCACCACGAACAACTCATTTTCAACATGTCCCACGTAAGCGACGTCAAGAGTCTTGCTCCTCAAAAGGACCACAATATCAACATCAAAAAAGACGGAGAAAACCATCTTTCCAAGCGAGCGGACGGAGAGTAAATTGTAACCAACGGATTCGACAAGCATGACATTCACGATAGTGATATCGGGAGCAACCACAACCGTCCTGAATCCGGATACCTTAGACGAGGACAAGTCTCCATAAGTGAAGGTTGCTTGTATGTCATTTGGGCGCAACTCCGTCACAAGTTCTTTGCTTCCGGTCATATGTCTAGTGCATCCACTATCAATTATCCATTTAGTCCCACGGAAGCATAGTCCTGCAAGAGATCATTGACTAGAGTTAGGACCCAAGGAGGGTCCCTTCACGTTAGCAACAAGGGTCTTTGGAACCCAAATAGTATAGTCAATGAACCCTCAATAGGACCAACATATTTAGCTTGCACAACACCATAATAATCAACATATAAGAAATAATGTGGATTGTTAGTTCCCGCGGAGGTGCTACGAGTAGTGTTGTCCCTCATGACACTACTACTCGAGGCAACATTGTTTGCTTGAGCGGGTGTGCTACGAGTAGTGTTGTCCCTAATGACAATACCACCCGAAGCACCATTGTTGGTCTTCTTCTTGTTATTCTTCTTGGCTACATAGCCAAGACCTTGCTTGCCCACTTGTTTCCTTGGAGCACTCAATTGTGGTCTAGCAATGACCACATTAGATCTAGGGGCAACCACTTGTGGGGTAGGGATCACAACCTTCTCAACTTGAGGGCCTTTGCCCTTGAGCCTTGCTAGCTCATCCTTCAACCTAGAATTTTCCTCAATAATATTTGCATGATCACAAGAAGAAGTAGAGGTGCTAGGATTGTTAGGTTGATTAAGTTGAGTTTGAAGTTGTTCATGCAACTATTTGAGGGAAGAGTGTTGGCTCTCCAAAGCTTTATGAGCCTTGGTTAGCTTTTCAAACTCCTCGGTTAGTTTACCATGACCAACCCCAAACTCGACCTTATTTTAGCCTTTTTATATTTAGCAATAGCAAGATCACGTTCCTTAGTGATTCTAGAGACAAGTTCATTATGAGTTAATTCAATAGATTAAAGTTCCTCCTCTAGAGAAACTCTACCATCATGCTCTTCCTCAAGAGTCATAGAGAGGGATGCAATTTCATCTGCATCCCTTCTTTCAACCTCACCTTTCTTCTCAAGAGCATCTCGGGCCTCTCCCAATTGCCTCATGAGATACTCAAAGTACTTCTTGGTCTCCCCTTGCATGTTAGACATAAAACGTTCCAACGAGACCCTCTCATCTTCATCTCTAAGACTAGCAAGATGTTCTAGTTCACTAGGGGTCTTGTAACACCTGGGGTGTTCCCCTAAGGTAGAAAGTTGGTTGCTTTCCTTTTTCTTTTTGCATCACATGCATCATATGCATTGCATCCTGTCTCAAAACCACTCCAAAAATCCAAACCAATTTAAACTTTCAAAGCATGTCTAAAATTCCAAATTAAAAATTGCAACCTAAACAACTCAACTTGTTTTTTTCCATAGTTTTGAAGTTGATTTATTCAAATGGCTTGTTAATAAAAAAATTCCCTCTTGTTAAAACCCTAATGGTAATTTCAAATTCAAATCAATCAATCATTTTTAATTGACATAATCCAATTGTGGTGTAACAATTAAAATCTTGCAAACATTCTTAAACTCACTAAGTTTCATAGTGTTTGATCTTATTAAATAAAAATTGTTTATTTCAAAATCCCAAGTGAAACCCTATTTGAAATTCAACTAACAAATTAAAATTAAATTAACATTTCAAAGTTTTGGGAATAATGTTAACATTGATTGAATTACTATTTTGCAAATTAATAAAATTGATTCATAACAATAAAATAAAAAACCCAAACCCTATTTTCTCTCTCTCCCTCTCTCTCTCTTTTCTACCAAAAAAAATGTGTGCGCAAACAAGAAAATTAAAAAAAAACAACAACAAGGAGGCATGCCACAGCCCTTTTCCTCCAGCCCATCTCCCCTAAGCCCAGCTCCCCTCTGTTACCTTTTGGGCCCGGTACCCCTTCGAGGAGACTGTCGTCTTCCTCGTGCTGTCGTCATCCCCTGTATGAACCCCTCCTGCGCCGTGAGATCCTCCCCTCCCCTCCCGATGAGCTGCCGTACGAGCTCGGCCTCCATAAAACCCCCTCCTACTTGCCCTAGCCCTAGGCCCCTACCCTCTCGCCCCGACGCGGCGCCGTCCTTCTCTCTGCACCACCTCCCTCTCTGAACTCCCTGCAACCACCGAAGTGTTCCACCACCACCTCGTCGACGAGAGGCCGCGCCGGTCGTTGCCAAGTCCAACCGAGCACGGGGATGGCATCGCCTCGTCGTTCTGCACCAGCTTCAACCGGGAGCCAGGCTGGGGACTGCTCGGGGTTGCCGCGCCGTCCACGCCAATGGCGCCGTCGTGTCCGTCTCCGACAGTCCACGGCGTCGTCACCATGCCTCGCCTCCACGCCGCCAAGTTCCCCTCGAGGTGAGCCACACCTCCATACATCCCCTTTTCCCTCCTCCCGACATGCTCTGTGAACCGGCCGTCGAGCCGTGTGCGATCGCCGCCGGTCACCTCCTCCGTTTCCTTCCAGTTTCGTTGTCTGAATTTTTCTGCAAAAAATTCAGTTAACAGCCGTAGATACTACTTCCTCCGTCAGTCTCGCATAGCAACACAACGAGCAGAGCAGCGCAGCGGTACTGCTCCCTCTCGCTCGCGCCGCAGGTCGAGGGTTCGATCCCCCTCGGCCGCAAAATGCCCCTTTATTTTCCTTTGCCACGCGCGCAGCCTCGGGCCCACTGGTCATTGACCCCCTGCGCCACCTCACTCTGCACCCACGCCACTGTGGCGCCACGCTGGCCATGGCCCACTGTCAGCCAGCGTGGTTAGCCTGCCCCCTGCAGAAAAATGCCTGTTCTGTTTCTTTTTAATAGTAATTTGAAACTAAAATTTGAATAATTAATTTCTTTTTCATTTTAACTTCAATTTTCACAAATAAAATATGTATCCCAATCAGAAAATTATGAACATTTCAAATATGTATTTTGTTTACTGTTTTGAACATTCCAAATATTTTCAAAATTCAAATTCAAATAACTCTTTTTGAATTTGATTAAATCCATAACAAATTCAAATATATTTCAAATGGGACATATAAAATATGTTTTCCAACCCAAATATCATGCTCTTTCCAAATATAACATTTATTTTCTGTTTTGGATAAATAAAACTAATGCAATTACTTAATGCTTTAATTACATCATTTAAATGGTGAAATTCATAACTAATTCAATATTAATTCAAATAACACAAATAAAATATGTTTTCCATGCCATTTTAAACCACCTCTTCAAATATAAAATTTGTTTCATGTTTTGACCTATTAAAAGTGGTTAAATAATTTAAACCTTGTTTAAATCATTTAAAATTGCTAAATTAATAACTTGCTCAAATTAAATTATTTTTTAACATATAAAATATGTTTTCAAACTAGAAAAGTATAAAATTTTCAAATATGAATTTGGTTTAATGTTTTGAACAAATAAAATTCAAGTAATATTCATACTTGAATTAAATTCAATTAAATCTTGTTTAAACTTGTTTAATTCATAATTAATTCATTCTAATTCCTTTTTCAACAAATGAAACATGTTTTCCATCAAAAATTGTTGTGCTCTTTTCAAATATGAACTTTGTTAGCTATTTTGAACAATTAAAATTGGTGAAAACAACAAATGCTTGTGTAACACCTTTAAGAAACCAAAATTTCATAACTTAATAAATAAAATTCCAAACTTGGTACACTTCATTTCCAATTGATGCTATTGTCGTTTTCTTATTGTTTTCATCATCCATGCATCATGCTAATCCACTTTCACCTATTGGTTAGTTGTAAAACAACTATTTCAACCTTAATTCATGGGCTTTCCATATGTAATCCAAATTGCATATGGGTCCATTTAATTATGTTATGTTATCATGTCAACTAGTTTATATTTGATGCATCCTTAAACTTGTCATGCATCCATATCTTGATCATGCTAGATCTTTTGCCGTAGAAGTAATTGTTGCATCCGGTGTTTGTCCTAGTTCGTTGCTTCTTCGCGGATAGGACGTTGAGATGATGTGAGCAACGACAAGTTCTTCGGATGTACCTCTACTTGCTGGATCTCAGGCAAGTATACTCACTTGCTGCCTATGGCTGCCTTTCATCACTTGTTACCGATTCTTTCCGTTGTTCTTATTCTAGCCTTTTGATTCGATGCTTGTGTCTCGATCCTATCATATGTTACCTTGCAGCCATGATATAGCCTTCCTTCCACTTCCTATTAACTGTTGTTTGTTTACCTTGTTGGCCCTCGTGTCGTAGTTGCATGCTTAGTGTTGTTTGCGCTCAAGTCTTGTTGTTCCTTTCATATCACCTGTTTAGTTGATAGTTAGGTTTCAATTAAATCAACAACATGTTAATGTTTTGGGTAATAATAATTTGATGATAAGGCACCGGCAGGAGGCCCGGCGTGGTTTTGAGGCCTGCTAGTGTCGACCCTAATTAGGAAAAGGGTCTTGTCTACTGATCCATGATGAGCGCACTAACCGCATGTGGGAAGCGAGTATGGGCTCCCCCCTCAACTTGATTCGATTCGCATCTCGTCCAAATCGCCACACTTAGTTCGGGCTTTCCATTTGATGCATGCATGTGCAGGTGCGAACCCTTGGCGCCAGGGTGGAACTTTTGTAGTCGGCATTTAGGGCGGCGTGGTCTTAGAGTGCTATGAGGGTCCCCCTTTTCTTCGTGGGGGCTCGATTAGCCGCGCACGCACAACATGTGGTTCTTTGGGCTTGATGCGAAGAAGAGTTGGGTTGTGTTGAGTACCTCGCTTGGTGGGTTGATCCCCCGTCTGGCGGGTTATTCTTACGTGTACGGCCAAATTGGTGCATCCCTGCAGGGTTAAATCTTCTCGAGAAGCCGTGTTGTCCGCGGTTATGGATGACTTGGTGAAAGTGCTGGCTAACAAGTACTCAGACAACTTACACTTAACGATGATAACTTGACTAGTAATATAGATTACCTCCACCATAAAAATGAATGTCACCTTAATCAACCGTGTGAGTTTCCTTGGGTTGCTTCCTTAGTAGGGGGTAACATTGGATGGGTATTGTTTGGTGAGTAGTTGTAGTTGGTTCTGATACGCTATCTTATCCCTTTCTTTTAGCCGGATGTTGTAGCAAGTCTCTGTAGTTGGTTAGTGCAGCCCGCTGCCGCTTTTTTGCAGTAATCCCTTCCTTTCCGTTGTACCCAAAGTATTTGTATCTTGTGATGATTGGTTACGCTGGTATCTTGTGAGTATGGGTTATCCACTTGTCATTACTTAACCGTACTGACCCACGAATCCTTTTCGTGGCTGCATATTCCATATTGCAGTCAACAGGTTTGAAGTCTGCGACGTTAGCTTGGGAATCCCTCCGGCTTGGCCTGGGCAGGGATTGGACGCTCTCGGTTATCTTCAGGACTCTTAGTCCAAATTTGTATCTTGTCCGTAGCCGGACACTATGTTGTTTCTTCCGCTGTTATTTGGATCTTTGTATTGTATCAGTTGTATCCTTGGCTCGTTTGAGTCTTCTTGTATATATCTTTTCTGTTGTTGTTGCGGAATATTCGTGAACTGTTGTAATGTTATCACAAGTGGCAACCTGGAATCGGTTATTATGTGGATTTTGGCGGGAATGCTGAAATCTGCATAGTGCCCGATCCCGGGGCGTCACAAATGGTATCAGAGCCAGGTTCCGATTCCCGAGATTGTTTCGATACGAATGGTTATCGAAGCAACGGGTCCACAAAGCCTGTAGGATAACCTCGCTAACGTTCGTTGTTTCTAGATTGTCAAAAACTATTTCTGCTAAACTATTTTGGAAACATCTCAATAGGATTCTTGTTTTCTCCTTATCTCTATTCTGTTTCCCCTCCCATCTTATTTGTTTTGGAGTCTCCCCCCTTGTCTATCTTTCAAAGTGTTAGGATCCTACGTGGGTGGACGTTTTCTGAGCCGTTAACCTAATAGGTTAGATCATCGGAAGATTTCTGGTGGAAGAACATCGTCGTCAACCCGAGCAAGATTCTCTTGTTAGTGGTGTCGAGAAGCCCTTGTTAGTGGTGTCGAGGAGATCAACTGGAAGCATGAAGAATCGATAGTCGAACTTCTTTTCCCTCCCTCGTGTTCGTGGGCGGATTGCGAGGGCGCAATCCCTTGTTAGTGGTGTCGTCTGTAACACCTGGGGTGTTCCCCTAAGGTAGAAAGTTGGTTGATTTCCTTTTTCTTTTTGCATCACATGCATCATATGCATTGCATCCTGTCTCAAAACCACTCCAAAAATCCAAACCAATTTAAACTTTCAAAGCATGTCTAAAATTCCAAATTAAAAATTGCAACCTAAACAACTCAACTTGTTTTTCCATAGTTTTGAAGTTGATTTATTCAAATGGCTTGTTAATAAAAAATTTCCCTCTTGTTAAAACCCTAATGGTAATTTCAAATTCAAATCAATCAATCATTTTTAATTGACATAATCCAATTGTGGTGTAACAATTAAAATCTTGCAAACATTCTTAAACTCACTAAGTTTCATAGTGTTTGATCTTATTAAATAAAAATTGTTTATTTCAAAATCCCAAGTGAAACCCTATTTGAAATTCAACTAACAAATTAAAATTAAATTAACATTTCAAAGTTTTGGGAATAATGTTAACATTGATTGAATTACTGTTTTGCAAATTAATAAAATTGATTCATAACAATAAAATAAAAACCCCAAACCCTATTTTCTCTCTCTCCCTCTCTCTCTCTTTTCTACCAAAAAAAATGTGTGTGCAAACAAGAAAATTTAAAAAAAAACCAACAACAAGGAGGCAGGCCACATCCCTTTTCCTCCAGCCCATCTCCCCTAAGCCCAGCTCCCCTCTGTTACCTTTTGGGCCCGGTACCCCTTCGAGGAGACTGTCGTCTTCCTCGTGCTGTCGTCATCCCCTGTACGAACCCCTCCTGCGCCGTGAGATCCTCCCCTCCCCTCCCGATGAGCCGCCGTACGAGCTCGGCCTCCATAAAACCCCCTCCTACTTGCCCTAGCCCTAGGCCCCTACCCTCTCGCCCCGACGCGGCGCCGTCCTTCTCTCTGCACCACCTCCCTCTCTGAACTCCCTGCAACCACCAAAGTGTTCCACCACCACCTCGTTGACGAGAGGCCGCGCCGGTCGTTGCCAAGTCCAACCGAGCACGGGAATGGCATCGCCTCGTCGTTCTGCACCAGCTTCAACCGGGAGCCAGGCTGGGGACTGCTCGGGGTTGCCGCGCCGTCCACGCCAACGGCGCCGTCGTGTCCGTCTCCGACAGTCCACGGCGTCGTCACCATGCCTCGCCTCCGCGCCGCCAAGTTCCCCTCGAGGTGAGCCACACCTCTAGACAACCCCTTTTCCCTCCTCCCGAGGTGCTCTGTGAACCGGCCGTCGAGCCGTGTGCGATCGCCGCCGGTCACCTCCTCCGTTTCCTTCCAGTTTCGTTGTCTGATTTTTTCTGCAAAAAATTCAGTTAACAGCCGTAGATACTACTTCCTCCGTCAGTCTCGCATAGCAACACAACGAGCAGAGCAGCGCAGCGGTACTGCTCCCTCTCGCTCGCGCTGCAGGTCGAGGGTTCGATCCCCCTCGGCCGCAAAATGCCCCTTTATTTTCCTTTGCCACGCGCGCAGCCTCGGGCCCACTGGTCATTGACCCCCTGCGCCACCTCACTCTGCACCCACGCCACTGTGGCGCCACGCTGGCCATGGCCCACTGTCAGCCAGCGTGGTTAGCCTGCCCCCTGCAGAAAAATGCCTGTTCTGTTTCTTTTTAATAGTAATTTGAAACTAAAATTTGAATAATTAATATCTTTTTCATTTTAACTTCAATTTTCACAAATAAAATATGTATCCCAATCAGAAAATTATGAACATTTCAAATATGTATTTTGTTTACTGTTTTGAACATTCCAATATTTTCAAAATTCAAATTCAAATAACTCTTTTTGAATTTGATTAAATCCATAACAAATTCAAATATATTTTAAATGGGACATATAAAATATGTTTTCCAACCCAAATTTCATGCTCTTTCCAAATATAACATTTATTTTCTGTTTTGGATAAATAAAACTAATGCAATTACTTAATGCTTTAATTACATCATTTAAATGGTGAAATTCATAACTAATTCAATATTAATTCAAATAACACAAATAAAATATGTTTTCCATGCCATTTTAAACCACCTCTTCAAATATAAAATTTGTTTCATGTTTTGACCTATTAAAAGTGGTTAAATAATTTAAACCTTGTTTAAATCATTTAAAATTGCTAAATTAATAACTTGCTCAAATTAAATTATTTTTGAACATATAAAATATGTTTTCAAACTAGAAAAGTATAAACTTTTCAAATATGAATTTGGTTTAATGTTTTGAACAAATAAAATTCAAGTAATATTCATACTTGAATTAAATTCAATTAAATCTTGTTTAAACTTGTTTAATTCATAATTAATTCATTCTAATTCCTTTTTCAACAAATGAAACATGTTTTCCATCAAAAATTGTTGTGCTCTTTTCAAATATGAACTTTGTTACCTATTTTGAACAATTAAAATTGGTGAAAACAACAAATGCTTGTGTAACACCTTTAAGAAACCAAAATTTCATAACTTAATAAATAAAATTCCAAACTTGGTACACTTCATTTCCAATTAATGCTATTGTTGTTTTCTTATTGTTTTCATCATCCATGCATCATGCTAATCCACTTTCACCTATTGGTTAGTTGTAAAACAACTATTTCAACCTTAATTCATGGGCTTTCCATATGTAATCCAAATTGCATATGGGTCCATTTAATTATGTTATTTTATCATGTCAACTAGTTTATATTTGATGCATCCTTAAACTTGTCATGCATCCATATCTTGATCATGCTGGATCTTTTGCCGTAGAAGTAATTGTTGCATCCGGTGTTTGTCCTAGTTCGTTGCTTCTTCGCGGATAGGACGTTGAGATGATGTGAGCAACGACAAGTTCTTCGGATGTACCTCTACTTGCTGGATCTCAGGCAAGTATACTCACTTGCTGCCTATGGCTGCCTTTCATCACTTGTTACCGATTCTTTCCGTTGTTCTTATTCTAGCCTTTTGATTCGATGCTTGTGTCTCGATCCTATCATATGTTACCTTGCAGCCATGATATAGCCTTCCTTCCACTTCCTATTAACTGTTGTTTGTTTACCTTGTTGGCCCTCGTGTCGTAGTTGCATGCTTAGTGTTGTTTGCGCTCAAGTCTTGTTGTTCCTTTCATATCACCTGTTTAGTTGATAGTTGGGTTTCAATTAAATCAACAACATGTTAATGTTTTGGGTAATAATAATTTGATGATAAGGCACCGGCAGGAGGCCCGGCGTGGTTTTGAGGCCTGCTAGTGTCGACCCTAATTAGGAAAAGGGTCTTGTCTACTGATCCATGATGAGCGCACTAACCGCATGTGGGAAGCGAGTATGGGCTCCCCCCTCAACTTGATTCGATTCGCATCTCGTCCAAATCGCCACACTTAGTTCGGGCTTTCCATTTGATGCATGCATGTGCAGGTGCGAACCCTTGGCGCCAGGGTGGAACTTTTGTAGTCGGCATTTAGGGCGGCGTGGTCTTAGAGTGCTATGAGGGTCCCCCTTTTCTTCGTGGGGGCTCGATTAGCCGCGCACGCACAACATGTGGTTCTTTGGGCTTGATGCGAAGAAGAGTTGGGTTGTGTTGAGTACCTCGCTTGGTGGGTTGATCCCCCGTCTGGCAGGTTATCCTTACGTGTACGGCCAAATTGGTGCATCCCTGCAGGGTTAAATCTTCTCGAGAAGCCGTGTTGTCCGCGGTTATGGATGACTTGGTGAAAGTGCTGGCTAACAAGTACTCAGACAACTTACACTTAACGATGATAACTTGACTAGTAATATAGATTACCTCCACCATAAAAATGAATGTCACCTTAATCAACCGTGTGAGTTTCCTTGGGTTGCTTCCTTAGTAGGGGGTAACATTGGATGGGTATTGTTTGGTGAGTAGTTGTAGTTGGTTCTGATACGCTATCTTATCCCTTTCTTTTAGCCGGATGTTGTAGCAAGTCTCTGTAGTTGGTTAGTGCAGCCCGCTGCCGCTTCTTTGCAGTAATCCCTTCCTTTCCGTTGTACCCAAAGTATTTGTATCTTGTGATGATTGGTTACGCTGGTATCTTGTGAGTATGGGTTATCCACTTGTCATTACTTAACCGTACTGACCCACGAATCCTTTTCGTGGCTGCATATTCCATATTGCAGTCAACAGGTTTGAAGTCTGCGATGTTAGCTTGGGAATCCCTCCGGCTTGGCCTGGGCAGGGATTGGACGCTCTCGGTTATCTTCAGGACTCTTAGTCCAAATTTGTATCTTGTCCGTAGCCGGACACTATGTTGTTTCTTCCGCTGTTATTTGGATCTTTGTATTGTATCAGTTGTATCCTTGGCTCGTTTGAGTCTTCTTGTATATATCTTTTCTGTTGTTGTTGTGGAATATTCGTGAACTGTTGTAATGTTATCACAAGTGGCAACCTGGAATCGGTTATTATGTGGATTTTGGCGGGAATGCTGAAATCTGCATAGTGCCCGATCCCGGGGCGTCACAGGTCTTAGAGTTGGAAGAAGGTGATACCTTCGTGGCCTTATCCATGAAGCACTTGGCATTTCGTTGAGGATGATCGTCATTGGGGGATTCGAAGAGGGATGAAGATGATGGAATGGAAGAAATAGCTAGAGCGGCCACTTCACTTGTGGTTTCTTCTTCTTCATCACTCCCGGAATCATACTCGTCTTGAGTCAAGAGCACAAACTTGGTGGGAGACTTCTTGTTGAATGGTTTGTTCTCGAAGTGAGGTTTCTTGTACTCAACCTTGGACTTGTCCTTGCGAATGAGCTTGCCACTATGGAGCTCTCTATTCTCATAGGGACACTCCGCAATAAAGTGGTGCTTATCTAGGCAATTAAAGCAATACCTCACTTTTTGATCCCCATCATTTCCATAGCGAGACTTGGTCTTTTCCTCAACAAATTTCTTGCCCTTGGGAGGATTGTTCCAAAAAAATTGCACGGTGAGAGCAACGAGATCCTTTAGCACGGGATCATAGTCTTGTTCCTTCAAAGGAGGCAATGCCTCTTCTCCTTCTTCACACTCAACCTCTCTTGACACAACCTTGGCCTTCAAGAAACGGATGCTCCTTTGTGCATTCCAATGGCCCTAGCACGGTTGTCAAGAGCATTCTTGGTTTGCACTTGATACGAGCACATTTCTTGCATCACTTGAGTTGAGGTCATGGAAGAGAAATCATGTCTTCCTTGAATGCTCTTCATGTCTGCACCCTCAAATGGCATTATTGCAATCATGTACTTCCTCTTGATCCAAGAATCATCAATGTACTTGGCACCAACATTAGAGAAGGCAGTGGCAAGAGTCTTGGGTCTCCGGTACATGTCCACATGGTCCTCTCCATCATGCATATAGAACCCTTCGGCCTCATTGTTCAAGGCATCATATCTATTTCTTTGCATGCTCTCATTTCCCACAAACATGATGAAAAGAGCGTCCCATGTTTCCTTGGCGGTGGAATATTGTTGAAGATGCGGCATGTGGTTAGGGCCCACGGCTTGTTGAAGAATGGACAAGGCGGTGTAGTTGAGTTGGCAATCTACGGCTTCTCTTATTGTGAGGTTCTTGGGGTCATGAGGCTTGTATCCATCACGAGTGATCCTCCAAAGATCTATACAAGAAGAGTTCAAATGAGTCTCCATGTAATATTGCCATTCACGAAAAGAAAAAGCATCAATTTTAGGTGGATCTCCCCTAGGGATTATATGAGGATGAGGGACGGGGGGATCAGGAGAATATCATCCTTTGACGGAGTGATATTCTTTATCTCCCTCCGTGCTCTTCTCGGTGGAGTTTTCGGCGGAAGATATTTTAGATGGATCACCATCTACCCCTTTCTTAGCGCCCCCCCGGAATAGTTTCTGGAGGAGAAGTCTCGGAGACCTCCGGTCCTTTGGCTTTGAGGAGTTGCGACAAGAATTGACGCAACTCATCAAATTCAGCGTCTATGGATGAGGTCAATGAAGTTCTCAACTCATTGTGATCATCCATGGACACCCTAGCCTTGGACGATTCAGTATCCGATTCTTCTGCCATACTTAAACTCTTAGGAGGTTAAGCCCAATAGAAGAGCCGAGGCTCTGATACCAATTGAAAGTAAAGTATGGGCACCTAGAGGGGGGTGAATAGGTGCTACGACCAATTTTAATTTTTCTTGTAGTTAAGGCTTGACATAAAGGTAAATTCTCTAGATAATGCGACTACGGTGGATTTACCCATATGACAAGGATAAAAAATAATCACAATGCAAGTACAAGTAAAGGGAGTGAGGGAACGAGGTAACCAAAGTGAAGCACACGGAGACACGATGTAATCCCGAGTTCCTCCTTGTTAGGGGAGTACGTCTCGTTGGAGGGGTGTGAGCTCTCCACGAAGGCCTACTCAACGCCACAAACGCCTCACCCTATTCTCCGATGAACTCCGCCACAAAGGCCT
Source organism: Alopecurus myosuroides (assembly GCA_028641055.1). Classification (NCBI taxonomy): domain Eukaryota; kingdom Viridiplantae; phylum Streptophyta; class Magnoliopsida; order Poales; family Poaceae; genus Alopecurus; species Alopecurus myosuroides. Next base: position 403,654,146 of record CM054059.1, on the reverse strand, counting down.
AGTTCACCTTCCACTATTGAACCCCTTTGAGGCGGGGATCGAGTCCGTTACAAACAACTTGGGGCACACACCCACAACCAAATTAGGGGCTCCCAACTCTCCTTGAATCACCAACAAGTAACAAGATGCCTAGGTTCTCCACAAGAAGAAACCCTAGGCTAGATCCCTCTAGCTAGAGAGGGGGAAATGAAGAACGAGTCGGTGAAGATGTAGATCCGGGTCTTCTCCTTCAACCCTCCAAGTATCAACGAGTTTGGGTGGAGGGATTGGGAGAGATCTAGCTTTTGGAGGCTCAATAAATGCTTGACTTTAATGCTGGAGTGAGCTGCCTCTTGGGGAAAAAGGGGATGGGGTATTTATATCCCCCTCCCCAAACTAGCCGTTTTGACCCTTTTCGTGCCTGGTGGTACTACCGCTGGAGCCAGCGGTACTACCGCAACCTGGGTATCCACGCGGTACTAGCGAGTCCTAGTCGCAGGGCGCAGCGGTACTGCTGCTGAAGTACCGTGGTACTCCAGCAGCGGTACTACCGCGAGTGCACACCGGTACTACCGCTGGCCACTATCTTCGAATTAATGCGAAGTGGCTGGCGGTAGTACTAGGTCACTACCGCTCTAGTACCGTGCGATACAGAATGCAAAACTCTAGCCAGCGCTACAAGGGCCGTTATTGGGGGCGGTACTACCGCTTCTTGTAGGGAGCGGTACTACCGCCAGCCAGTAGCGGTACTACCGCCGAGCAAGGTTTTGCTCAAGATTGAAAAGAGTTCAGCGGTACTACCGAGCCACTACCGCTTCAGTACCGCTGGAGGCAATACGCATTTTCCTCCTGGCGGTACTGGGCGCGGTACTACCGCTCGCTGTGCAGAGCGGTACTACCGCTGCCACACCCGGTACTACCGCTTGACCAAGTCAATCTTGGTGGCTTTGTCTTGGAATTCTCTTCACCTTTTTGGCGTCTAGTTGATCTAACCTAAAATACTTGATGCACTGAAGCTTAGTGGTGTTGTTATCAACTCCAAAACCTAAGAGAGATCAAAGATGCAAAATGCACTTTCAACATCGGCGGGGGGAAACCCTAATGCCCCCACCGGATCTACGCTGCATCCTCCTTCCACCACTCCACAGCCCTCGATTTTAGAACTGGCGGGCGAGAAGAATCCCATTCGCGCCGGCAAAGACGCTAAGGGTGAAGAAACCCCCAGAGGTGAAGAAGACGATGGAGGGGCCGAAGCCGGAAATTGGAGCCTCTGTACCGCTTCCACAGTCCTTCTCCAAATCTTGGGGAAAGACAGCTTTATCCTTAAGGACAAGTGGCGGCTCGAGGAAGAGAACAAAGAGCCAAAGCCAAAAGACTGAGAAAGGGTGGTTCTAGCATCTCATATTCTCCGAGGTATGGGATTCCCCCTTCCGCCTTCTTCCTGCAACTCCTCAACCACTATGGCGTCCAGCCCTCCAAATTCTATTCTTTACATTGTCGACTTTCAAGCTTTGTTCGAGGGATACCTAGGAATAGAATCTAGGTTAGATTTTTTTTCCAATACTGCTTCTATGTGAAGCGCAACACTTCTGACGGTCTTCCTCCCGTCCGTGGAACCATTTCTTTCAACCTGCGCCATGGCAGGGAAGAATGGTTCCCAAAAATCAAAACCAGCGAATCTGTCAAATTTTGGACGGGTTCATTCTTCTATCATCACGACGTCCTTTATCCAAAAAAGGATATCGGGATTTCGGCTTTTGAAAAATCTGCCACCTCTCCCAGAGATAACTGTGCTCTGGATGTCGTCCTGGTTTTGCCGCTAGATCTTCTGAGGATCAAAAGGCGGATCGCCAAGATGGTTGCCGCCATCCCGCCTCTCACGGGGATGGACACTGTCTTGTGTTGGCTCAGACTGTGGATACAACTTCTCTCTTTCTGTTCCGGCAGCCTTCTCTGCACCTACTCGGGCCCTGAAGACTCTATGCTAACCCAGAACAGGTTGTCCGAGAAAACTTTCTAGAAGAAGGTGAACCATCTGGTCTCCACCCATACTCAGTGTCGGAGAGGCGGACCTGTGTGAGACAGAGTCGCTTCTTGAGGTTCGAACACTAGGGGCTAACCGCGTCCAAACGCACCTTGAGAGGCCTTGAGAGGAAATCTCGTAAAGTCAGTCAATGGGTTCAGGCCACTGTGATGGTGTAAAACCCTACTCCTGCTTGTTTGATGGATTGCACTGCGATATCTACAGTACAAATGTGATCTTGTGCTCATAACAGACTATGGGGATCCTTAGTGGAGTTCAGTCCTCTACCCCTCCTACGAGGGCCAAAGGGCCCTTCTTATAGTGGCACTTGGTCCTCTTTCCGGCTCATTGGGCGGGAAAGGGTTACCACAAAGTGCCAAAATGTACGCTGCAGGACTCTACACCGCCAGCTATCACCGGTCATCGAGGACAGTGCCACTGTCCATGGCAGAGATGTGGGGGCTCCGTCTTGTAGTGGTAGACCAGTCTTCTTGGGCCCAAAGGGAAAGCCTCGGTCAGGGCTTTGGCGCGCGCAGCGGTGCTTCACGCTTTATACATGAGAATTCCAACTGCGGCCAAAGGAGCTTTGTATCCCTGCGACGCCTTCGTCATCGCGCAGAGACGCGTGGGTCATCCTCACATGGGCTGTCTCCCAGTGGGCGAGGGCTTCTCTCGAGGGGAGCGGAGCGCGGTAGAGCTCCTCTCTAGCAGCAGGCAATGATTTGTCCAAAGGTGACCCCTCGCCAGGGGGTTCTCCTTAGAGAAAGAGGGGCTGGCACGACCGTCTCTTGAGGTGAATCGATACGGGCTTCTGCCGCGCTGGATGGGCTGGGCCCGCAGCAGACGGCCCATGATACCCTTGTATCCGTGGGTCCAACAATAGCCCCTGGGCCCATGACGCGCGCGTCTGGAGGAGGCGAAACGGCTTGGACCCTTAAGCTACAAGGCCAGCCACGACATGTGGCACGACGGTTCGTGGATAAGTCCCACGATCTCCCACGTGTGGCAGAAACATCTCTCCGCAATGAATACTTTGGCTGGGCGCCACAGAGCAGTTATTGCCTTGGCGTCTGGTCACGTCGACCCTAGAGACGTGCTCCTTTTTTTCATTGCACGGGCTAGCGAGAAGACAGAATGAGTGCGGAGCCGTCCCCCAGCCCGGTCATAAATAGGAAGCGCTCCCTCTTCCCAAGTGCCATCGTCACTTCCTTCCACTTCTCAATTCCTTACCTGGAGAGAGAGAGAGAGAAATAAGATCTCGCATGGCTCGCGGTGGGCGAGGTCGAGGTTCTCCGCCGGACTCCAATGCTGCTCCGCAGTGCAGCATGCGGTAGGTCTTTGTGGCTCCTGACGAGCCGGACGGATCTTTAGCTCGAGCGGGGGCGAGCTCTCGGGGCCAACCCGGCTGGGGCGCGCGAGCTTCTCAAGATCGTTGTGTGATGTGGAAGCCTCTTCCCCGCTGGGCGGAGGACACTCGTGTGCTCGCGCACGAGTTTTTGGTGGCCCTCTACGGCCGCATGAGGCTCCTGAACTCCTTCGTGAGGTCCAACGACCGCAACCCGCCCGTGAATTTTGGCTCCAAGTGGTGGGTTGCATCAATGGACCTTGGTGGGCATCCACGGAGTTTTGCTCTAATGGTCGCTTGTCGCTGATGCGGGGGTGGAAGACCTTCGCCCACGCCCAGAAGCTAGAGGAGAGCCAAGTTTTCCATTTCCACTTCGATGGAGGGGACATTCTCTTCGTGAAGATCTTCAGGCGTTGTGGCGAGCGCGAGGAGTGATGCGTCGAGAATGGAAGCAGCAAAGGTAGCGGTGCAACGACAGAGATGATGCTGACGACAAGGAGGACAGGTAAGACTCGTCTGCCGTCAAGGTGGAGGGCGAGGAGTCTGACTCGACTGAGGCTTGAGTGCCTTTTCCCAGAGGGAAAGCTTGAATGTTCTGATCAGTAAGCCATCCTTTTTCTCTGGGTCCTCGGCCTTCGTCCAGTCTCCTCTTCTTCCTCCTTCTTCGCCCAGCAGCTCTTTCCTCGGTCGACCATATCTCGTAATTGTGGCGAGACAGGTTCAGCTGTGGTTGGCCGCCTTTCTTTCTTTTTCTGTAGTCACGGAGGGAGATTAGCTTTCCCGCTTTCCTTGCTTCTTTTTGTCTCCGTACTAGACCTGCAGCATGCTTATTTACTGAAAAGTGCTTCGCAAATGAAATATAAAAAGTGTGATTTTTCTCTCTGTTAATTTTTCTGGTGAACTTCATTAGCATGTTTCCTTATAGTAGTAAGTCTCCAGGAGTATAAGGAGAGAATTTGGGCTTAGCTCTGTGTGTATTGCTCGATGGGATGAGTCACGTATGTAGAGGTTCTTGCAGCGGCTCCTTCCTCGAGGAGCAGCAGGTCTTCGACGTGGAGTTCTCCCTACTTATCCTCGTCAAAGGCAAGGGCTCGGGGAGAACCATGCTTGAGTTCAGCAGGGAGAACGGCCTCAGCCCCATAGACGAGGGAGAAAGGCGTTGCCCCCGTGGGCTTGGTTACGGTGGTGCGGATAGACCATGGGACTGACAAAAGTTTGTCGATCCACTTCTTCTCGTGGGCCTTTAGCTTATTGAAGCTTCTCGTCTTGAGGCCCTTGAGGACCTCGGTGTTGGCGCACTCCGCTTGACAATTTTTGCACGGGTGCACGTTGGAGGCATAGCAGATCTTGATGCCCAAATTGGCGCAATAAGACTTGAAAAGGCCGCTCATGAACTGCGCGACATTGTCAGTGATGATGCGGTTAGGAACACCGAAGTGGCAGACCAACCCCTTGATAAACTTCACCGTCGTCCTTGCGGGGATGTCCCGGATTGGTTCCACCTCCACCCACTTGGTGAATTTTTTTGATGGCGACGTAGAGGTAGCGGTAGGCCCCGAGCGCTAGCGGAAATGATACCATGATATCCAGCCCAAAGACCGTGAACGACCATGAGAGGGGTATTGTTTGTAATCCTTGCGCGGGCCGGTGCGTTTGCTTGGCATGGAACTGGCACAATTCGCATGTCTTGACTAGCTCGGTGGCGTCCTTGAGGGTCGTGGCCAGTAGAAGCCGTAGCGGAAGGCCTTGCCGATGAGCGTGCGCGATGAAGAGTGGTGGTCTCAATCGCCTTGGTGAATGTCCTTGAGGAGATCCATGACATCATCCGGGGGGACGCACAACAGCGCCACGCCGTTGGGACGCCTCCGGTACAACCTGGGTTCGATGATGCAATACATCTTGGCTCGAAGAGCGACGCGCTCTGCTTCCGCTTCGTCGTCGGGGAGGTCTTCTTTGAGGATGTAGTCGACGCACTACTAGGAAAATGTATATAGGAGGAATCATAGCCATGGTGCCACGCTGATACGTCCAAAACGTATCTGTAATTTTGATGGTTTCATGCTACTTTTATGCTTTTGATAATTGTTTTTATATTAAGTGTATGATTTGAACTAACCTAATAATAGTTGCAAAAGTGCCCAATGTTCTTGTTTTACAATTTGATATGATGTGTAGGAATTATCAAAAATAGAAGAGGAAACCTTGTTGGAGTCGAATTGGGACTTTCCTGAAATCTGTCTGAAAACTCTTTTTCAAGATTGTCACGTTACGGGTCGAAGACGGAGTCAAACGGAAATCTCACAGAAGACAAAATTATGGGAAATTTTGCGACAAACATTCTAGACTTAAATTTTTCCTGATTCCTAGTTAGGTCGACCAAGATACGCCCGATTTACTGCAGCCCTAGATGGGATGGCGGAAATCCGAGAGACTATATAAAGGGAGGAAACCTAGGTCGTGGGAGACACCCTATACCACGAATTTCCAGCCACCAAAGCCACGTTTTAGTCTCCCCAATGGATCTTATCTCCATGTGGGAGGGCTCCCAAGACCATTAAGGAAGAGGGCTAAGGGGCGGCGCTCCCCATGATGCCGACGGCGGAGTGAAGGAGTCCATGCGCCACCGCCGGCGCCGCCTTGTGCCCCGCGCTGTCCTCTCCATCGTCTTCCTCGCCATCTCCATCGCCAATTCCTCCTTGTATACAACGGTTCATCCTCCCACACACCTCTGTATCGCCCTATGTAAACATGGTGTTTGACGTTATAAATTATTTGCGGATGATCTATAGCATCTATGTCATGGTTGTGTAGATCTCTTTTGTCATATGATTGATTGTTGAATCTCTATGGATGGCTTGAGATGTATATTCAATTTGTTACGGTCATATGGTTCCATCATATGTTTATGCGCGTATGGATCACATCATAGGGTTTGTAGTATGTGGAGAAAGCTAGAGGGAGGGCTGCTTGAGTGACAGAAACATGAGCCCCAATCTAGTGATTAAAGCATATGGGATAAAGAGGACATTTTGATCTTAATGCTATAGTTGGGTATTTTTACCTTAATGTATCTTCTAGTAGTTACGGATGTTTGCTAGATTTCCAACATAAGTACTTTCAATCACTGGATAGTGAGAGCTCGTTAGCTTTGCCTCTCCCACATAAAAGAGGAATATCAACCTTGTATTTAACTATTTGATCATGGACAAATCCATTACACTTCCCACAACTTTTCCACACTCATGTTACTGTTAGTTTATAGTAATTTAGTGTACTTTATTGCTGCAGCAACTAACTTAACTTTCATGTATTTATTATCCAGCAAAACTATCTTGTTTACCTGTATTGTTGCTCTAGTATTATTTCCTAGGCAAAGTAAACGTTTAGTGTGCGTAGAGTTGTATCAGTGGTTGATGGAGCTTGAGAGAATACTTATCCTACCTTTAGCTCCTCGTTGGGTTCAACACTCTTACTTATCGAAAAAAATACACACGATCCCCTATACTTGTGGGGTATCAAGATCTTTTCTGGCGCCGTTGCCGCAGAACAAGCGTGGGTGAATATTTTTGTGTGCACTTGTTTGCTTTGTCTCTAAATAGTTTTTACTTTCAGTTGTAAGTTGTTTTCTAACTTAGTTTGGATAGTGAATGCGAATTATAAAAAAATTTTGTTGTACTTGTTATCTAAAAACGTTTTCAAAAAGAGAGTGATTGGAAAAAGGTGCAATGGTTAAGTGGGGGTCGACCTTGAACAATTGTGTTTATGCCTATGAAACCAAAACAAAATTTTCCATGGAAGCTTCTCAGCTAATATATATATTGTAAATATTATGTATATACCACTGAACATAAAAATTGCTAATATTAGTCTATAGTTATTTGAAAGTGCAAAAGTTTGGTTTACTACGCAGAAACATATTTGTCGTGCTTCACCGTATAACCTGTTTAAAATCACCAAAACAGTTTTTGGATCCGCAAATTTTTGTGGATAAATCTGAGCCTAGTACCTAACTTACATTAGTTATGACTTTTCTAATTTTAGTTACGTAGCTATTTCGAAAAGATCTATTTTTACTGACTTATTAGTTTTTGGCAGATTTCCTGTGCTTCACCGTAAAAAAACGTGATAAGTCTTAGAATAGTATTTTGTTCTAAAAAGTTTTGTGCATAAACCTGAGATTATGATCTGTCTTTCATTAGTTTTAAGTTTTTTGATTTTAGCTAAGTAACTACCTCATTGAGTGCCATCTTTACAGGTTGTTCAATTTTTGCAGATTTCTTTGTTTAATCAATATTCTACTTAGTGTTCTTAGTTTTCTTAGTTTTTCGATGGACAACAAAAAATTTATAAGAAACCTCGGTATGTAAAGTGGATAATCTTTAATAAATATCATGAAACTTGACAATACTTGAACATGAGTGGATTTTATTTAATTAGTACTAACCCTACTAATGAATTTTGTGAAGTTTTATTTGGATACAGCTTATAATATCTAATCAATATGGTGATATGAGATGAACAAAAAGACGCAAAAGCTCAAGATTGGTGATTTTTAGGTGCATCCCAAGAACATATTTAAGAATATACAATCATCTAAGCATGGGTCCATCAATAAAAATGAGGTTGTCTCATTCATGATCTACATTACCTTTTTCACATGATATGTATTGTCTTAACATTTATTTTAATTTGATTTTATTTATTTTTTGGTTTCTTTGTTGTTACTATGAAGTTTAGTTCTTATTTAGCCTGTGTTATTTTAGTTTATAAAAAAATACGAAGTTTTGCGCATTTAGTTTTAGTTTATGCATATTTAAGGGCTTTTTCTGTTTTCAGCATTTGCTTCTCACTGTATGATTTTTCATATTTACTGAAAATTCAAAAAAGTCAAGTAAATTTAACTAGTTATGTATCATCTTTCCCTCTACATGCACAAAAAATGGTAAAAAATTATGACATGTTTAAGTACACCTAATAAATACGTTTTCCAGGTGCTATTTTTCTGGACAGATTCTGGCTTTTATTGTAAGAGTGACCTCTTTGCATTTTCATTTGATTCTTTTTGGGTCTTACATTTCATTTATAAGTTGGTAACTTTAGCAACCTTTCTTTAATTCAAAAAAAAAATATTGATTTGGTTTAATATCAGTACTTTGGGAATATTATCGGGACTAGCTGAAAGACGTTAAAGAAAAACACTTCTTGGGAGATAACCCATGTTTTTTTTTGCACTGTTTTATTCCTTTTTATTTGATTCAAGGTGTTTATTACTTCTGTAGAAACTCATTTGTATCTTTACTTTTTCGTATTTTTTGTGCCAAGTAAAGTCTCTAGTGAAAAGTGGAGGTTAGATTTGGATTTCTGCGCAGGAACAAATTTTTTTGCTGTCCACTGTTAAATTCGCATAAAATCACAAAAATACCAAAATGACCTGAATTTTTTTCCCTTAATGCTCAGCTATTTCCGAAACTTATTCTAGTTTTGCATTATTCGATTCGAGCAACGTAAGTGCAACAAAAAAAACCGTCTTTACAGACCTTTCTGGTTTTGACAGATTCTGCCTTTTTACTTGCATCTCTTTTACTATGTTGAGTGGATTTCTTTGCTCCGCAAAACATCAGTGGCTGTATTTCATGTTTAAAAAGTATTAATAATGCTTGTGTCCAAGGAGAACTTGTGAGCTTTTTATTGTACACTAACCCTCTAATGAAAATTACTTTGAGTTTGGTGTGAAGTAAGTTTTCAAGGGTCGAGATAAGAGGGTAATATAATGTGATCAAAAAGAGTGAAAAGACAAAACTTTGGGATGCCCCTGTGGTTCATCCCAGAAAATTCCAAGAAGACTCAAGCGTCTAAGCTTGGGTATGCCCAAGGCATCCCCTTCTTCATCAGCAACTTATCAGGTCACTTCTAGTGAAACTATATTTTTATTCGGCTACATCATATGCACTTTACTTGAAGCGTATGTTTGTTTTATTTTCTTTTTCCTTGCTGCAATAAACTTAGTTGTAACCTAGTATCCTTGTGTGGGATAGAGACACGCTCCGCTTTTTCAAATGAATACCCGTATTCCTATCATACTCGTATTCTTCGTTTTTCGTCTAGCTGCTGTAACTCCTCCTCTTTTTAGCTCTTGTTTTCACGCATCTCTTATTCAGAGCTGTTAGTTATAGTAGAGTAGTGTTGCTCTCTTATTTCATTGATATATCATTTGGAGAGTTTCTGTTTAAATAAGTGATGGTGTTGGAAATCAATAAAATATTTCATACTTATAATGGTGTAAAAAGAAGCTTGTTTAGACTTCGGCTAGACTTTCTCATGTCATGTTGGATGTTATTTTAATTCCATGGTTAGTAGTTATTATTATCGCATGACTTGTCTCAAATATCTGAGAGTGCTTAATGTGCCATTGAAAGAATCATGAGTTGTTTTTATCACATTGAAGCATAATATTGTGGTATTCTCCTTCGAATGCTTTATTTGGTTGACTTGGCGCATGATTACACCATGTTATGACTACAAACCAGTCACATTTAGTCTCTATGATCATTTAGATTTAGACTTCTAATACCATTTATGCTTTGATTAATAATGTTTTTGTCGCTATGCATGATTATGGCCATTATTGCTCTCTTAATTCATCGCTCTCGGTCTTTTGCTAGCCTCCACCTGTACTGAGTATGAGCTCTACTGGTGCATCCAACTCCCAAAAATCAAAGTTTACCAAATGTGTCCACCATACCTACCTATATGTGGTATTTAACCGCCACTAGAAAGTAAATTTCTCATGTGCTACCTTTAAAACCTTCAAAATTATACCTGTTTTGTGCCCCTGTTTTAGCTCATGAGGAAGTAGTTTAAAGTTTATTGTGGTTTATGTCAAGCAAGGTTCTTATCCCTCTTTCACTCGATGAGTATGGAATATGTGCTCATCTAAATTTACAGAGAACTGGTGCCAATTAACATAACCAAAAAAGGCACATGGATTGATGAAAGTTGGTGGGTACCCGTGGATACGGCAAGCCCTGGTTTGTGAAAAAGCATTATGGGGGGACGTGCCAAACTAAATAAACAACGGTAAACCGCTCTCAAAAGTATAAAAAAAAATCTTGGCATGAGTTATGATAAGTTTTTAATTACCATTCATTTACATAAACATACACCTCTCTAAAAAATTGTTTTCAATACCTCTGTTTATAAAATAAAAAGGTTTAGCACATGAGTTAATCTCTGATTCCCTCTGCGAAGGGCATTTCTTTTACTTCTATGTTGAGTCTCCATCTTCTAACTTTATGCAAAATTAAGAGATCGTAGTTGTCATTTTGAGTTTAATGTGCATCAGTCCCAAAGATTATTATTGATTGATTCATGATATGTTATTACCTGTTCTAAAATTATTTGTTTCTAGTCATCCACTTGACTTTCTAGGTGTCCTAACATTTATGTTTTGCCCCACTTTTAAGGACAAGCGAAATATCACTTTGCTTATAACTTTCAAGTGCGTTATTATTCATGATCTTTTATTTGTGTTACTTTCCATGTTGCAACATGGTTGCTAAGTTTCATTTTTTAGAATTATATCTATCATTCCTATGTTTAGAGTGATATGATCTTTTATTTGTGTTACTTTTCATGTTGCAAAATAGGATTATATCTATCATTCCTATGTTTAGATCTTACAAATGCTTTTACAATATGATGATGAAGATTATGTTGGTAGCATGTCACATCAAAAGTTATTTTATTTTTATTTTTTACCTACTCGACGACAAGTAGGAACTAAACTTGGGTATGTTGATACGTCCAAAACATATCTATACTTTCTGATGGTTTCATGCTATTTTTATGCTTTTGATAATTGTTTTTATATTAAGTTTATGATTTATTTGGACTAACCTATTAATAGTTGCAAAAGTGCACAATGTTCTTGTTTTACACTTTGATGTGTAAGAATTATCAGAAATAGAAGAGGAAACCTTGTTGGAGTCAAATTGGGACTTTCCTGAAATCTGTCTGAAAACTCTTTTTAAAGATTGCCACATTACGGGTCGGCCGACGTCAAACGGAAATCTCACAGAAGACAAAATTGTGGGGAATTTCGCGTCGAACGTTCTAGACTTAAAATACGCCGGATTTCGTGTCCGGACGGCCAAGATACGCCCGATTGACTGGAGCCCTAAATGGGATGACGGAAATCCGAGAGACTATATAAATGGAGGAAACCTAGGTCGTGGGAGATACCCCATACCACGAATTTCCAGCGACCAAAGACACGTTTTAGCCTCCCCCATGGATCCCATCTCCATGGGGGAGGGCTCCCAAAACCATTGAGGAAGAGGGCTAAGGGGCGGCTGTAACATCCCAAGTATGAAAACTTCCATTTAGAATGTTTGTTTCCTGTTTTATTTAAAGTTTTGCATTATGTCATCATACTCACTGAATTGTTTGCATTTGTTTCTTATTTGGTTGCATCTGTTTTCAATTGTTTTCTATTTCAAATTCAAACCAATATTCAAACATTTGTTTCATACTTGTTATGTTACAAGTTTTCAAATAAATAGTTCAACTAAAAACCTCAATTGTTTCCAATTAATCCAGTTGGTTGAACTATTAAAAATGGTGGCTTTTAATCAATCACTTAATTCAAATGATTATTCAAATTCAAATACTTTCTTCCAAACAGCAACCTTTTGGAATTAATGTTAATTACACAACAATAATAATCATTTGCTTCCAATTAAAACTATATGATCACCCCATTTAATTTTGGTTTGCAATAATCACTTAATCTCAAAATCATTTAAATTGGAATCAAATTTCAAACAGCACCCAATTTCAAATTATGAAAATTACCAAAACAACTCTAATCATTTGTTCTAATTAAACAATAGGGTTCACCCTATTAAAAAAATCTTGTTTTCAATAATAATCACTTAATAAGCAAATCCTTTCAAATTTGAATTAAATCACAAACAACAATTTAAATTTGAAACTTTTGGAAAACAAAGTGGGCATTTTGTTGCTATTGTAATTACTAACTCACACAAATTTTTCTAAAATTTTTCCTAATTCAAAACCCTAGCATTTCTTCCATTTTCCATTTCTGCAAAAAAAAACAGAAGGAGAAAAAAAAATTTAAAAAAGAAAAACGCTTCAGAAAGCGGGGGGAGCAGCAGGCCCAGCCCGTTTTCTTCCTTCCCCTGGCCCGATACCGGTTCGCCCCGCGCTCCCTCCTTCTTCCTCGCGTACGGCCGAGCATCGGGCTATGCCACGTCGCCGGCAGCCGCAGCGAACGGCCGCGCGCAGCCCGTAGCCCCTATAAAATACCCCCTAGACCCCCCTGCGCAGCCCTAGCCACCTACTTCCTCCTCCCTCGAGCACCGCCGCCATGTTCCCCTCTCTCTGTCGCAATCGCCACCTCTCTGCCACCGTGCCCGAGCGCCGCCATGTCTGAAACTCCGCTGAACACCGCCACCTCGCTGCGCCACCATCCATCCTAGCTACGGGAACCGCACCGCCGCGGCTCCAGCAACGCCCTCGACACCGCCGCTGTGCCTGACATCCACCACAACGCCGCCGCCATCCTCCACGTCGCCGCCGGAGTCCTCCCCGAGCCGCGGCTACGACCACCTCGCCGGTGAGCATCACCGTGGCCTCCACCTCCTCTCTCTCTGCTTGCGCGAGCACCACCGCACGCAAGCGCACAACACAGCACACCCCCAGCACAGCAGCACGAGAACGCCGTCCACGGCAGCTCGCCGCCGACCGTCGAGCCTGTCGGAAATTCAGAAACTTGTTCAGTTAAAAATTCAGGTTCGCGAAATGAATGTTACCTTACCTCGCAGCGTATACTGTCAAACGAGCGAACACACCGTAGTGGTAGCAGTGCAGTGCGCGCTAGCGAGAGGGCCAGGGTTCGAGTCCCCCCTCCCGCGGGGAAAAACCCAATCTTCTTGCACGGTGCGCTGACAGGGTGGCCCCCCCTGTCAGCTGCTGTGTGCGCCCGCAGTGCCACGCTGGCCCAGGGCCCATTGGCAGTGCCCTGGGGTAGATAGCTGTGCGGTGTAAAAAGGATTTCATCCTTTTCTTTTCAGTTTAGGTCCTTTTTAATTACAGAATTGTCCTTAAACTTAATTTGCTAATAACTTTCATTTCCAAACTCCAAATAAAATAAACAAAATATGTTTGTTAAACCAAATTTAATTCTCTATCTGTTTATAACATTTGTTTTTCTGTTTTGAATAGTTCAAATGCATTCAAATTTCAAATTCAAACAATTCATTTAAAATTTGATAAAATCCATAACAAAATCATACTTAATCCAAATAACAAAAATAAAATATGTTTTCCATGCTATTTCAAACCACCTTTTCAAATATAAATTTTGTTTCATGATTTGAATAATTAGAATTGCTTAAATAATTTAAAACTTGTTTAAATCATTTAAAATTGCTAAATTCATAACTTGCTCAAATTAAATTATTTTTGAACATTATAAAATATGTTTTCAAACTAGAAAAGTATAACCTTTTCAAATATGAATTTGAACTTATGTTTTGAACCAATAAAATTCAAATAATATTCATACTTGAATTAAATTCAATTAAATCTTGTTTAAACTTGTTTAATTCATAATTAAATCATCCTAATTCCCTTTTCAATAATTGAAACATGTAATCCACCTAAAATTGTGTGATCTTTTCAAATATGAATTTTGTTATTTGTTTTGAAAAATTTAAATTGCTGAAAACAACAAATGCTTGTGTAACACCTTTAAGGAACCAAAATTTCTTAACTTAATCAATAAATTTCTAAACTTGGTAAATCTTATTTTAAATTGTTTCTATTGTTGTTATTTTTCTGTTTTCCTCATCCATGCATCATACTAATCCACTTTCACCTGTTGATTAGTTGGAAAACAATTATCCCAACCATAATTCATGGGCTTTTCATATGCAACCCCAAATTGCATGTGGGTCCATTTAATCATGTTGTTACCATGTCAACTAGTTTATTTTGATGCATCAATTAAATGGTCATGCATCATCCCATGATTGTGCATTATGCCATGTTATTGATTGTTGTCTCCTTGCGTTGTTTGTTTGCTTCTTCTCGGATAGACGACGACGTTGAGACAGACGATACTTACGACACCCCTTCTGAGGATCTAGCTCAGTACCAGGCTGCTGAGTTAGCAGGAAAGTTATCACTCACATGAACCACTGTGTTCCTTTCAACATTGGTTACCGATACTTTCCGTTGTCTATTTCTGCTAGCCATATGAATAGTTGTTTCTGTTACGAACCTATCACATGTATCCTTTAACCCTGATATTGCCTCACCTCCACTCCTATAACCCCGTTGGTTGAGCCCGTGTCTTACTAGCATGCTTAGGGTTATTTTGCTCGAGTCTGTTACCCGTTACTTTCTGCTACTATATTTCCATTATGTTCTGGGGCTCGATGTTAAACAACAACCTGCTAATTTTGAGGTAATAATAATTTGCTGATAAGGCACCGGCAGGAGGCCCGGCGTGGTTTTGAGGCCTGCTAGTGTCGACCCTAATTAGGAAAAGGGTCTTGTCGACTGATCCATGATGAGCGCACTATCCGCATGTGGGAAGCGTGTATGGGCGCCCCCCTCAATTTAATTCGATTCGCATCTCGTCCAAATCGCCACACTTAGTTCGGGCTTTCCATTTTATGCACGCATATGCAGGTACGAACCCGAGGCCAGGGTGGAACTTTTGTAGTCGGCATTTAGGGCGGCGTGGTCTTCCAGTGCTATGAGGGTCCCCTTTTCTTCGTGGGGCTCGATTAGCCGCGCACGCACAGCATGTGGTGCTTTGGGCTTGATGCGAAGAAGAGTTGAGTTGTGTTGAGTGCCCCGCTTGGTGGAAGGGCCCTTCCATCTGGCGGGTTACTCTTACGTGTACGGCTAAATTGGTGCACCCCTGCAGGGATAAATCTTCTCGAGAAGCCGTGTTTTCCGCGGTTATGGTTAACTTGGTGAAAGTACTGGCTAACAAGTACTCAGAACAACTTACACCTAACTAATGATAACGTGACTAGTAATTAGCCTTATTGACACAACAATCCGAACCATCATTAATCCAACTGTGCGAGTTATCCTCGGCTTGCTTCTTTGGATAAGGGGCGAGATCCAGGATGGGTTTTTGTTTGGTGGTTAGTTATAGTTGGTTACGATACGCTATCTTATCTCCTTTCTGTTAGCCGGAAGTTGTAGTATGCTTCTGTAGTTGGTCAGTGCAGCCAGCTGCCGCATCTTTTGTATCACCCTTTCTCCCGTTGAACCCAAAGCATCTGTGCTTGGTGTTGACAGGTTACACTTTGGTGAATTGTGAGTCTTGCTTGCCAGTACGTTTATGTACTGACCCCTTTGGGGCTGTGGTTTCCGCAGACTACGCTTACGAGGATCCCCGTGACGGCTACTACGTGGAGTTTGACGAGGCTGCTGACGAGTAGACAGCGGACCCGGGCAGGATCCGAGACATCGTGGATGGGCTCCGTCTTTTCGTTTCCGGATTCTTAAGCCTATTTGGATTTGTCTGTACTTAGACCCTTTGAATGCTTCCTCTGAGATGTAATGATGTTATGTTGGGACATGTGTCCTCTGGATGATTGTATTTGCTATCTCTGCTCTAGTGAGAGCTATTTGCAACTTATTTCCATCTTTTGTGTCCTAGAGATATGTTGTGTTATCATTCTGTTAAACGCCGTTGACGTACCATGTGTGTATGGTATGAAGTACGTCAATGGTAGTATCCTGATTTCTATGGGATGGTTTACGTAGACGATGAACAGTAGGTGTTGGTTGTCACACATACGTGTGTTGGCCTACTCGTAAGAGATGCGGGTGCCGGTAAGCCCCGTAATCCAATCAACTATTGTTCAACGGAACTGCGAGTATCCTCTAGAAGTCCGGGTGCGACAAATGGTATCAGAGCCTGTCTGCCTGTAGGATCCCTTTTACTGGTCGCAGTTGAGTCTAGAAACTATTTTGTAGCTATATAGGAAAAATGAAACGTGAGAGTAGGAATTCTGCCATTTTATTTGTTTCCCCACACACCCTCCCTTTTCTGGTAAGGAAGTGCAACGTTGTTTTCCCTTCTCATCTAAACTTTCAAGTTAGGTTTTCACGAATCCTGGTTTCTCTAGGATAGTTATATCTACTAGACCATAGGAATGGAGGTGGTTGTGACATGATTTATCATGTTGCCTACTCATGATTGAGAACGGAGGCGTGTAAGCCCCGGAAGCAGATCCTCTATTCCTTAAGCAGTAGATATTGATCCTTTAGAAGCCCGGATGGGTTTTCCGTAGTACCTCAGGAGTTTTTGGTCTCGTGTTTCCCGATGTTGCTTCAATATCCTGTTCTTCTCAACATCCTTTTCGTCCGTTGAAACCTTGTTGTTGCTTTCCACTTCAGTTCTCTACCGGCGTCTAATCAAAACTTCCCCGATCATCTGCAGATGGATCTCAGGTTCTACCCGCAGGTGGTTCGGATGACTCGTTGCGAGAGCACTGCCGGTTATCCGGAGATGCTGAGAGACATGGTCACTTACTTGGGGTTTGGGCACCAGAGTACCAGGTCTACGAGCAGCAGCGAGAGTTTGAGCAGACCTACTACCAGGCTATCGTCTACATTCTGTCAGATGATGGCATGAGCGTTGTCCACCGCTACGAGGCAGTAGGTTCCACAGTGGATATGGCTGTGCAGCAGGCAGCTTATGTGAGTCTCACCGTCCTTCGTGCTGACTACTGGGGATTTGACGATTCCATCTATCGCCACATCCCCCGTGGTTACATCACCTCGGAGGGAGCTCACTTCACTCTCTACGACAACTTGGATGTCTACGAGCATGATAACTCCAGGCTGCACACCACCGCTCAGTTTGTGAGGCATAGTGACGCAGTTGCCAGCACACTATCTCAGGAGTTGGCTTCCGTCAGAGAGCAACTCTACCTTGCTTTGACTCGTCTGGCGACGTACACCACAGACTTTGTTGGAGATGAGCGCTTTGCACGTTTCGATCAGCCAGTTGGTCGTCGTCTGCCAGATGCTGGAGGTTACGAGCCGATCAGAGGTCCACTCCTCAACCTCGGTGCTGGTTACACTGGGATTCCACGCTTTGGAGCACAGGGAGTCGACGCTATGTACTTCACCACACCTAGAGTCGCTCTCAGACCACGTCAGATCTATGTGGATCGTCGTTCTACTTACTTTCGTGGGTGTGCTCCTCACCGTACCTCTCGTCGTACTACTCACCACCGTCCTGCGTGATGAGCATGGGAGTACCGATGTATCCATTCTTAGCTATGTTTAGTTATCCTTTGGCATTCGAACCATTTATGGTGTGTTGGATATTCTGATGTATTTGAACATGTGATGATGTACCTGTTGGTTATCTATTCATGCGTCGGAATAATCTCTCTTTCGGTTACAAAGTCTATCCTTTTCTGTTGTTGTGCTAAAATGCATGTCTATTCAGGATGCCGCCAACAAGGAACAACCCGCCTGAGCCACCGCCAATCACGGAGCTGTTGATTCAGATGACTCAGGTCGTGACGCAGATGGCCCAGTTCCAGTCTAATCAGCACAACAACCAGAACGCTCCACAAGTCAGTATCAAGGAGTTTCTGAGTCTGGGGCCGAGAGCTTTCGTGGCAACACGCGAGCCTCTGGATGCTGATGACTGGATCCGTGAGATGGCCAAGGCTCTGGACATTGCTCACGTTGCTGAGGAAGACAAGGTCAAGTATGCCTCCTACCTACTGAAGGGTCAGGCAGCTACTTGGTGGGAGAACTACCAGACCATGAGAGCTGGATACCCAATCACCTGGGGTTGTTTCAAGGAAGCTTTCCTGAAGCACCACATTCCAGATGGTCTCATGGAAAGGATGCGTGAAGAGTTTTGCTCACTCAAGCAGGGCAAGCTGGACGTCATTGGCTATCAGAGTGAGTTCAATCGCCTCGCTCGTTACGCTGGTGATGAGGTGTCCACTGAGGCTAAGAAGATGGCAAGGTTCCGCCGAGGTTTTAACCCGGAACTCAAGTACGCCCTCACCAACATCAAGGCCAAAGACTTCGAGGAGCTCGTGAACACCGCGCTCAATGAAGAAAATGGGCGCAAGGCGTTCGAGGAGTCTCGAAAGCACTCGCGTGAGGGTGGTTCCTCCTCCAACATGACCACCCCTCCGCAGAAGCGCCGCATCTGGGTGCCAAATGGTGCTGTCACTAGGGCTCCATATGCCCAAGCTTCTCCAGGCTTCGCTCCCCGCCCACCCAACCCAGCTCAGAGGCAGGCTCAGAGGTTTTCAATGGGGCAGCCAAGGCCAGATACTCCTCGTGTCGTCACTTGCTACAAATGCAAGCAGACGGGGCACTACGCTGACAAGTGCACTCAGAGGCAGCTACCTCCACCACCACCTCGCCCCAACACAAACCAGGCAATGGTGCGTGCTCCCCCGGCTAAAGCCTTCAACTCCAACAACAGGCCTGTCGGGAGGACCGCAAGGGTGAATCATGTCAAGGTCGACAAAGCTGAGGAAGTTGCTGACGTCGTTCTCGGTACATTCCCCGTAAACTCTTTTCCAGCTAAAGTGTTGTTTGATACCAGAGCATCGCATTCTTTCGTGTCAAAGATCTTTGCGACAGCAGTTAAATTTCCCTTTGCTGGTTTGGGTTCCCCGCTAGTAGTAAACTCCCCTGGAGCAACTATGCAAACTTCCAAGATCAGTCACAGAAATCAAATTCTAATTGGCGGCCACATATTCCTTGCTTCTCTCATTCTGCTGGGAAATTCTGACATTGATGTCATTCTTGGCATGGATTGGTTGAAGGCCAATAAAGCTACGATTGACTGTGCTCAGAAATCAATAACTCTGTTCCACCCTTCTGGCCAGATAGTCTATTCTCCAAATGAATCAAGTTCTGTTCAGCTATGCACCCTGGATGCAAAACCTCTTCCTGCAATTGAAAATGTTCCGGTGGTTTGTGAATTCCCTGACGTCTTTCCAGATGAGTTGCCAGGGATGCCTCCGGACAGAGCAGTTGAGTTCGTGATCGATCTTGAACCAGGTACTGCTCCAATCTCTAAGCATCCATACAAGATAGCTCCTCCTGAACTGAAATTGTTGAAGGAGCAAATCGATATGTACATGGAAAAAGGTTACATTCAACCTAGTTCCTCGGCTTGGGGTTGCCCAACTCTGTTCGTTGCGAAGAAGGATCAAACAAAGAGACTCGTTGTTGACTATCGTCCTCTTAACGAGAAAACCATCAAAAACAAGTATCCAATTCCTCGTATCGATGATCTTTTTGATCAACTTGCTGGAGCCTCAATATTCTCCAAGTTGGACTTGAGAATGGGTTACCATCAAATAAAGATCAGAAAGGAAGATATTCCAAAAACAGCTTTCACCACTCGGTACGGTCTATATGAATACACCGTCATGTCCTTTGGTCTCACCAATGCACCGGCGACATTCTCTAGACTCATGAATTCTGTTTTCCATGAATACCTCGACAAGTTCGTTGTGGTATATCTCGATGACATTCTGGTCTACTCAAAATCTGAGGAAGAGCATGGAGAACATCTTTGTCTCACTCTCATGAAGCTTCACGAGCATCGTCTGTATGCCAAGTTCTCCAAATGTGAGTTCTGGATTCCAGAAGTTGCTTACCTTGGTCATGTCATCTCTGCCAAGGGCATAGCCATTGATCCAGAAAAGGTTAAAGCAATTGTTGATTGGAAACCTCCAAAGACGGTGAAGCAAGTAAGAAGTTTTCTTGGCTTGGCTAGCTATTGCCGTCGTTTCGTCCAAAACTTTTCCAAGATTGCCAAACCTCTCGCTGATCTCACAAAGAAGGACAAGAAGTTCATTTGGTCTCCACAGTGTGATGAAAGTTTCAATCTCCTGAAGACTAAACTCACTTCTACACCAGTTCTGGTTGGCCCAGATACTACCAAACCTTTCCAGATATTCTGCGATGCATCTCTCCAAGGTCTAGGAGCAGTTCTTATGCAAGAACGTCAAGTTGTGGCTTATGCTTCACGTCAGTTGAATGCACATGAGCAAAACTATCCCACACATGATCTTGAACTTGAAGCAGTTGTGTTTGCCCTCAAGAAATGGAGGCAATACTTGTTGGGTAACCGCACTGAAATCTTTTCCGATCATAAGAGTCTGAAATACATCTTCACTCAACCAGATCTAAACCTCAGGCAAAGGAGATGGATTGAAAAGATTAAAACTTTGATCTCACCATTTCTTACACTCCAGGCAAGGCTAATGTTATGGCCGATGCTCTCAGTCGCAAGTCATATTGCAATAATCTCATGATCATGGAAAGCCAACCTCCACTTCATGAAGAATTCCAGAAGCTGAACCTTGGTCTTGTTCCTCAAGGCTATCTTGCTAGCTTGACATCCAGTCCAACTCTCGAGGACAAGATTCGTTTTGAACAACTTCGTGATGCTGAAATCAAGAAGATGGTAGAACACATCAAAGAAGGCAAGGAGAAATTTAAGTCCTTCTCAATTGATGACAAGGGAACTGTGTTCTTTGAAGGACGCATTGCAGTTCCTCAAGTTCAAAGTCTCAAAGATTTCATTCTCAAGGAGGCTCATGAAACTCCTCTTTCCATCCACCCTGGAAGTACAAAGATGTACCAGGATCTTAAGACACTGTATTGGTGGCCTGCATGAAACGTGAAATTGCTCAATACGTTTCTGAATGCGACGTTTGTCAACGTGTTAAGGCAGTTCATCAGAAAACAGCCAGTCTTCTACAACCTCTAAAAATTCCTGAGTGGAAGTGGGACATGATTGAAATGGACTTCGTCACTGGTTTTCCAAAGTCCAAGAAGGGCAACGATGCAATCTTCGTTGTCATTGATCGTCTCACTAAAGTAGCTCACTTCTTTGCTGTCAAAGAAACAATCTCAGCTAGTCAGTTAGCAGAGCTCTACACAGCAAAGATTGTTCCTCTTCATGGTGTTCCATTGGAAATAAGCTCAGACCGTGGAAGCATATTCACTTCTCATTTCTGGAAAAGCTTTCAAGAAGCATTGGGCACCAAACTTCTGTTCAGCACAGCTTATCACCCTCAGTCTCAGGGGCAAGTCGAAAGAGTCAATCAGATTCTCGAGGATATGCTCAGAGCATGTGGTCTCTCCTTTGGCATGAAATGGGAGGATTGCCTTCCATATGCTGAATTCTCCTACAACAACAGCTACCAGGCAAGCCTAGGCATGGCACCATTTGAAGCACTCTATGTGACGGGGGGACGATAACCCGGTATGCCAAACTCCAAGGAGTAACCCGGCCCGAAGGACGGTGCATAGGGCCCGGCTAAGGATAAGGAAATCTGTGAAGGCCCAAACTTGTAGGCCCAGTAACCCGGATTGTGGGTTATGGTAGGAGAAAGTTAGGGTTTGTGCGCCGGGTCCGGGTAGGATTCAGGATGTGCCTTGGAGAATAAGCCAGGGGGTGCGGGTGCTTCATAAACCGACCCCCAGGTCTAGTCTAGGCAGAGATCGAAGAACCCTAGCAACATCGTGTGATATCGAGCATCAAGTGTAATCCCAGAGTTGAGTTATTATATCAAGATCGGAGACTCGGCGACTTTGATTGCCGGCTACCAGATCGAATTGCACCATGTTTTCCTCTGAGCTAAACCCTCTCCCAAGCACCTGTGTCGTCTTGCCCCAAGATCAGTTACCCCAGGTAACGTCTGCCGTGATTATCCCACGACAGTTGGCGCCCACCGTGGGGCCTGCGTCCAAAGGTGTTTACATCACGGGAGAAGCTCGGAAGGGCATGGAGAATCTTGTCATCGGCGAAATCTACATCGACCACGAAGGAGAAAAGATGGTGGACGATTCCGGCTGGGGGCCAGAGTCGGATCACCTCAAAACCGGATCCGTCGTGACAATCGGCCGGATCAGCGTCTTCATCGGTATGGTATGTGCTTCCAATTCGATCCCTGACAACGTTGGATCTGATTCTATGCCAGGAAAAGCCACGTCTATCCGATCAGATGATGAAGAATCGACTGGAACGACATATCCGGCAGAAGAACCCATCGCGGAGTGGGAACAGCCGGAGGAGCCGGCATGGACCCCACGCGACCGGGCCGAGAGAGAAGATGATACCGGGTCTATCCTGGATCTACTGGAAAACCGGTATGAGGAGAACGGTGAGGAAGAACAGCATGAACTCATACCGGATATCGTACGCCGAGTTGCAGTCTATGCGACCCCCGCGGCCAACCAAGGAAACGCAACCGCGGCATCAGTCGGGGCGGCTCAGGCAGTGGCCCAGCAACAGGGCGCGGCTAACGGAGACCCGGTCTTGACCCGGGTTGATGGAGAGTCGGCGTCAGTAACCAGCAGAGCAGCGGATGAGGAGTTGCATGCAAACACGTTCGGATTCTTAGAAAACCGGACACCAGGGGCGGGTCCTTCGAACCCGCGCCACCCGGCCTTATTCGATAACAATCTGATTCTAGACCCCACGGTTCTCGCAACGGTTATCACTCCGGAAAACGCAGCGGAACGCGTCAGGGATCTGGATGTGGCTCGTCGTGCGCTGGAACAACAAAGAAGGCAGGTAGAGGCAGAAAGGCAAGGGATGGCCACGCGGCGGCGTGAGCTAGATGCATTGGAAACCCGGCTCCGAGAGGAAACGTCTAGACTACATCAAAGGCACCACACCAGGTTACCAGCAATGGGCGGGGTTATCAATCCGGCTAATTTATTTGTTACACCTCAGGACCAGCCGATACCAGTGGTGAACCAGGGAACCGCACCCCAACAAGTGACAGCAGCGACACATCCGGCAAATGAGCGGACCGGGTTACCCCCACCACAAACTAGAATCACGACCGGCAACGATCCACCACCACCGCCACCATCACGGTTCCGCACACCAGCCGGCCACTACAATAACCCCATGGACAATGTATATGCAGCGACACTTGCGTTGAATCAAATCCCTGTGGGAGAGTCGCCCCATGCAGAAAAGACTCGGCAAGCCATCGATCTGTTGCACACTGCGGTGGCACAGCAAGCCAATTATCCGGATCACAGAAGCGGTATGCACGGGACACCATACGTCAGTCAACAACAAGGGAATATCCAAACAAATTCAGCGCGACGGAGGGAAGAGCAGCAGCAAATGCCGCCTCCTCCCCGCGCTCAGGCAGCATCAGCAGCACAAGCCGTCGTGGACAGTTCTAGGGCTCGGAGGGCCGCGGCCGGGTCTGCGGCGCACGGACTTCCCGCAGCATCGCGCCCAGCCGCGCCCCCTGCGGTATCACACGTTTCCAGAGCCAGGCCGGCCTCAACCGTTCTTGCGGGGCCTAAGTGTCTCTCGGACAGTATCAGAGCTGAACCTTACCCGGAAAAGTTCAAAGAGCCGGGGAAAGTAGTGAATTATGAGCCAACTATGGATCCCGAAACATGGCTAAGCAGTTACGAGATGGCAATGTCAATTCGCAACGCGTCCGAGAACCTCCAAGCCAAGTTTATGTACCTGATGATGTCAGAAGGAGCAGCAAAATTGTGGTTCACCAATTTGCCGGAAGGATCGATCAAATCCTGGGAGGAATTGAAAACCGCGTTTGTCAAGCACTTTCACGGGACCTGCAGGAAATTATTCACTATTGATGATCTAGAGCGATGCGTCCAGAAGAAGGGAGAATCGGCGCGTAGTTGGGTGCGCCGGGTTATGGAGATACTTCACTCATCCACGGATATCCAGCCCAAGGATGCACTACAGGCCATGGCAAAAACATGCAAGTACATACCGTTAGTGCAAAAGTTAACTCGCATGAAGTCCAGTCGAAACGCGTCGGAGGTTACAATGGGAGAATTGATGGATGCGTGCAACAAACACGCTGCGACAGATACTACAGAAGAAGAAGCTGATGACAAGAAGGCAAAAGCAAACACAAGCAATAACGGAAGAACCGGCAATGGATCAGCATCAGGTAATAACGGAAATAACCAGAACAAGCGCCCGTTCGAAGGAGGCTCCGAGTTTGTCGCCAACACAGAAGCCGGGTCTTCGAGGCCCAGAGGAGAAGGAAATTTCAACGGAGGTAACCACAATGGAGGAAACTATCAAGGTCCACCAAGGCCGGGTAACAATTGGGACATATTCAGGATGGCATGCCCGAAGCATAGCAGGAATGGCAGGCCAGCTAACCACTCCCTAGAACAGTGCGCCGATTTACAAAGGTGGAAAAATGAGGAAGTGCACAGAGCTATGCGAGGTGCAGGCCGGGGAGGAGGACCGGGTCCAGGGGCAAACCCGGGCAACGGCCCACCCCCAGCTGGTAACCCGGCGGCTGGAAATCAAAGTAATAACCAAGGGGGGGGGGGCAGGAGGTTTCCAGGCTAACCCCAAACAATTGGGTCAATATCATGTGCATACCACAGGAGGCTCTAACAAGGACAAAAAGATACTGAAGCAAGCGGTCAACTCAGTTTCGTTAGCCGTCCCGAGATACTTGAGATGGTCAGAACAGGAGGTAACATGGAGCAGAAGGGATCACCCAGAAAGAGTGGAGCACCCAGGAGTCTTGGCACTAGTAGTCGCACCGCAAGTCAATGGGTACGAACTGAAAAAGGTTTTAATGGATGGTGGAAGCAGCATCAATATACTGTATTGGGAAACCTTCCTACGCATGGGTCTCAAGGAATCTCAGCTGCAAAAAAGCTCAACAGTTTTTCATGGGATAGTGCCGGGTCATTCAGCATGCCCCGAGGGAAAAATCGCATTGGAGGTAGCCTTTGGAGAGTCAAAGGATAACTATCGAATTGAGTGGCTTACCTTTGAGGTAGTGAAATTGCGCAGCCCTTATCACGCGCTATTTGGAAGGCCGGCTTACGCCAAATTCATGGCTAGGCCGTGTTACGTATATCTACAGCTAAAAATCCCGGGTCCCAAGAAGACCATTACCATACATGGAAATCGAGACATAGCAGCTGAATGCGACGAAGGAGATGCAGCAATGGCCGAGCAGGCCTGTAGAAAAGAAGAACTCAAGCATTACCGGTCTCAAGCAGACCCGGAGGATAGAGCCACATCAAAAAGGCTGAGTACTGAAGGTGAAAGAACAAAATCCAAGGTAACGCAAGATGCTAAAATGGTGGCCTTAATCGAGGATGATTCCCCCAAGCAATCCGCTGTAAAGGAAGAAGCTACACGGCCGCTCACAACCAGCCAAGTCATGGGAACACCCCACCCGGGTTGGCTAGCAAACCCGGTACTCATCAGGAAAAGGTCCAACATATGGAGAATGTGCATTGGTCAAGCCAGACCGGGACCAGTGCTTATGAAGAACTAAACAATGTAACGAGCAGCAGGTTTCAGACGCGCTCTTTTCCTACCCAGGGTACCTAAGGGGACTGGAAGGTTTTTAATGAGGCGGCCTGCTGATCCAAAATTTCTAGTATCAATAAAGAGATGGTTATCAAGTCCTATATCATTACATCCTGATTACAAGTAAGTAGTATCCATGCGACATCAGTAATTCAGTATCATTAAAAGCATCAAGTGCATGTAGGTCTTGGGGGTTGGTTGCTCAAGTGACCAACCACTAACCCGAAAGACCCGGCCTTGATGCCTATAAGTTATAAGGGCCGATTATTCGCAAACGAGTACGGCTGCAATCTTATAACTGGACAAAGGAGCCAAATTTTCTTGACTTTTCTTACTTAAGCTCGATGTGACTCGCACTAAAGTGGCATGATTCGTTCGCTTACGATTACAATCAGCCATGAAGCCCAATGGGACTTGCCTGACACTGTTCTCGTATGGATGTAACAACATGGTATCCACGCGAAAGCCGGCTTACAGTACAAGATAGTCAAAAGGGTCATCTAAACCACAAGTTTATGCAGAGTACAAGGCTAAAAGCCGGAAACTCAACAACTATCAAGCATAACTTCAGTATTCACACGGAATGGCTTTAGGCTTGCGACTCGGTAAAAAATAATTTGTTCTCTGAGAAAGGCCACACCCCCATGACTCGGACTTTGGGTCATGGGGACTGGGGGACTTCGAAACAGAAACAAACTACTTGGCTATCGCAGTTCGAAAAACCTCACCATCCGAGTCTTGGGGACTTAAAGAAAAAGTCCACGTATCAAAGCCCCTGGTACTCGGAAAACCGAGTCTTCCGAAGGGAGCCAAAATAGAGAATTGGGTATCGAGAAAAAGTTCAAAGAATAGGCAAGTAATACGGTTATCAAAAGACCAGAAAAGCCGCAAAGCATATCACGGACTAAAAAGTATGTTACAAGGTACGGCATCAGTATCAGGGGTGCACAGGCGCACCATCAAAAGCATAACAGTGTGATTACAAAGCATTACAAGGTATTATGATAATACGGCCCTATTCGGCCTCCCGAGTACGGCCTTCCGGGTCTGAGTCCTGGGTTTGCTGCTTAGCCTTCCTGGCACCCTTACCCGGACTCATTGCATCAGGGCGGACTGGTGGAAGGACGGCTGGTGTAGAGGCAGACGGGCCCGATCTTAACTCGGCCTCCCTCTTTGCAGTCGCTTCCCTCTTCCTGGCCGAGCTAGAAACCCACTTCTCCAAGATATCAAAAGGCGGGGGCGCTTCCTCCGTAATAACTTTGCCATCAGCGTCATATGCACTCATAATCGTATTTAGATCCAAGCTATCGGCCAAAGCGGTAGCTGAGGGGCGCACTGCGGCTTGTATGGCTTTGAAATCCTTGGGTGTAAATTTGGAACCGTCAGCCTTGAATTCGGGAAACCCGGATGTTACCTTTGCCGGGTCAAGCTTTGGAAAGAAAGCCTTGGCCAGAGTAAAAGCCCGGGTCATTCCAATTCGGCATGATGAGCGTTTCCAGATTTCAATCCACCCAGGCACAGTGGAACAGGCTTGAACGAGATTCTCTTCACCCGGATATACTTCCGTAGGCCACTTCACAGCATCCAATATAAATTTTGTGCCAGCAAAGAAAGTCCGGAGTACAGTCTTGAGGGTTTTAGCCTTGGCAATGGCATTTTCCTCTGGGGCCGCAAGGTTGGCACCTGCAGTCGTAACAAAAGAAAGAGCGTATCAGTAATCCCGAGTCTGTTATAATAAAGTGAAGACATGAAGCCAATCGGCAGCAGAAAACTTACTGAGCAAGATCTGATAAGTATCGGAGACCTGGTCCGATAGTTTCTTCAGTTCGGTCTGAGCGGCATTGCACTTCTTCTTGTATTTGGAAACGTCTTTCTTCAAGGTTTTCATGTCATCCTCAAGGATTTCCCTTCGTTTCATCTCGGCAAGAAGAAGTTGTTCGGTCCTCAGTAAAGTTTCATCAGATCGGGTTATCTGTGCCTGTAAGTGGCAAGGAATGCAAGTATTAGTTGGATTGTATGGAAAGCCGAATGTGGTGTAAAGTACCAAGCATCACTTTTGCAAGTCATACTTGGAACTTGGGGACTAGGTATGCAATATGAGATACAAAGTGTCCTTACCTGGTGCTCTGCAGCCATGCGCTCCAAGATCTGGCTCTCCGAAGTCTTCATAGTAAGGAGAGTGTTCATCAACTGATCGAAAGTATCTTTACTCGTATCAGAAGACCCGGGGCCTTGGAAATTCCGGGAAGGAGCTTTCTTCTTAGTAGGAAGCGGAACCCGGGTCATCCGTGTGTCGGAATCCGACGCTCCTTCTTCTTCACCCAAGACGGTGGTTTTGTTCTTCTTGCTTGCATGGGAAGCAATTGGATACTCGGCTCCTTGCGTGTCCGGGTTTGGCGGCGACGCTTGTTTTTCACCGCTGGACGCGGCTGTAGTCTTATCAGCCGGGCTCCCCTTACCCGGGCCCTCGGTCTCCGTTTCCTCTTGATCGCTGACAACGACCGTGGCCCTATAAGGTGTTGTCAGTCAGTAGTTAAATACACAGTCAAGAAAGGGTGATGAAATATGGTGGAACATCAGGAAATGGATCTTACCCGGTATTCACCGCAAAGTCACAAGGAAATCCATCGCTGGACTCGGGAGAAGCTGGAAATTATCAAGTTAGATGTCATATGGGAATGGTTTAAAGAAAATGTCTTGACCCAGAAAAGATAGGGTAATTACCAGCCCGCCGCGGGGGGGTCGATGAAATACCCGGGTTAAGGGCATCATCACCCGGATGATTTCGAGTTGACCTACGCTTGGGCACGGGCGACTCCTTCAAGAACGGCCAGTGGGATAATGTCAAGTTAGCTCAAGTATATCATTAAAGTAATGCGAGTTGAATGCGAGAGGGAGATATGAAACCTTGGAGGTGGCCTCTTGGGTCTTTCTTTTGGATCCGACCTTGACTGTCGGCTCCAGTTCTTCCTCGTCGCTGGCAGATTCTACCTTGCCATCGGAGTTTTCTTCCTCGTCATCTTCTTGTTCTGGATATCATCAAAGTTATGGTTAGAAAGGAAGGGGTTATGGTGAGTTCAAGGGAACCAAATAAAATCCGGAGAGTACCTTCTTCCGAGTTAACCGTTTCTTGCTCCTCTGGACTTTCGGAGCTAGGGGAGGCATTAGTTTTCCAAAAATCATCATCAGCCTGAAAAGTGTTAACATAAGGGTTATTAACCGCATTGAGTGGAAAGAGCAAAAGTAAAGGCATCAAAGTCGGGTTTTTACCTTGGGGGCTGGGTTCTCAAGTGTGAAGGGCTCTAACCCGGATATGTTCCGGACTACCTCGAGCTTTTCTGTCAAAAAACCCTTGATGGTTTTATGAGTGTCGCCAGCTGCGAAGATGTTGTCGGAGTACCGGAGCGGGTCTGAAGGTTCCCCTGAATACTCGCACATCAACTTTGTGCGGATGGAATTGGGCTGAATCCTGAAGTCGACCCAGGTCTTCACCAGGTTGAGCCCGATGAGGCCTTGGGCTGTGAGAGTGGCGATTTTGGCTAGTAAAGGTTGAATTGCCTCCCTGTCCGAGTCAGGGGCGAAGGCACTAAACTTATCAGAAATGTCAAGGAGACCCTCCGAATAACCCGGAAGTTTCTTTTGGCCGGGTGGGGAAGTGTCTTGGCAATAGAAGTATGAGAGCTGCCAATGCTTGACATGGGAATTAAGGGTGAGGGGTGGCATCAGAGAGTTTTTGCGGCGCTGGATAGAAACCCCGCCGCAAGCGAGAAGCGCCCCATCACCGCTTTCGCGGCACGGTTTGCATTGAAAAAGCTCAATAAAAAGAGCTAGACTTGGCGGAGTGCACAAGTAGGATTCGGAAAGGACAATAAAATGGGAAATGTTTAGTACGGAATTGGGTCCAATGTCAAAGACACGAAGGCCGTAGTGACTAAGGATATCACGGAAAAAGGGGTGACCCGGCGGTCGAAAACCCCGGGTCACATGCTCCACGAAACAGATTACCTCATCTCTTGTTGGGGTAGGCCGGGTCTCCTTACCCGGCACCCTCCACTGGATACCTTCTTGAGGAGGAAGAACTCCCAGCTCCACCAGCTCCTCTAACTTGGCCTTTGTGACCGTAGACCGCGCCCAGTTGGCAGATATGGAGTTGGTGGCTTTAGCCTTGGTTGGAGTTTTCCCCTGCTTCTTGGGAGCCATGTGGTTAAGCTGCAAAGTGCAAGATAAAAGAGGATTAAGACATGGAAGTTGCGAGCCGGCCAAGTATAGGCCGGGTAATATTGAGATATGAAAAATTGCGAGTGATCCGGGTGTTAGTTCGCCGAGCAAAGTTCGAAATTACCCGGGTGTCAAGCATTATGGCGAAAATTATGGGATCTAAATGATGAGGAAGTTTTTTGAAGACAATGGACGGCTGCTTAGGCACTTAACGTGAATGGAAGGAACTAGAAAGGAAAGGTCCAGCCGGGTGATTGATGCAAAGGCGGAAACTCTGGGTAGTTCGAGCCTAGATTGGAAGTTCTATCGTCAGGTTTGTGGCAAGAATAATGATTGCGGGTAGTAGGAGAGTGGATTGGAGTACACGCTTTATCCTTTGGGCAAGCTAGAAGAGATTATGGGTAGCCTAATTCGGCATAGCTGAGAAATCCGTGGCGGGCTGACTTGGATCTAATCTGAGGTAAAGTCAAAAGTTGCAAGGGCAAACTGATAGGTGCAAAAGGTTTACCGGAGGAGATCTGAGGGAAGCCTTGCGGAGGCAGATGGCGCAGGCCTGGTGTCCCTTCGCGGTTCTTGATGGGCCGGATGAGGATTCGCCGGCGGATCTTGGCGGCGGCGCGGGGCGAGCAGTGGCGGAGCGCAGCCTCCGGCCGATGAGCTCCGATGATGCGTGCGGAATTTCCGTGGTGGCGCTCAGTGAGAGAGAGAGCTCAGAGGGAGAAAGGAATGGAGTGGGGGAAATGAGCCGTTAGGGTTCGGGTCACCCTTAAGGGGTTTATTTATAGTGCGAATGGATAAGCCTAGCTCAATGAGCAGGAGCCAGGAGTTACGGAAGTAAACGGCTATTAATTTGAGTTTTGGCGAGATATGCGCCAAATGTCGTGCAAGGCATCTGGATAAAAGGAAGAAGGAAATTAACCCCGCGATATCAGGGTCGATTATCGGGTGCGAAATCTTGACATTTAGGGATTTTATCTGGGAAAGTAAGTTGGGTAATTGGGAAAGAGCCGGATTACTATATGGCCACCATGGAGTAAGGCCTAGCTGAATATCAAAACATCTTAACCCGGCCTCTATATGCCCGTACGTTTGATATCTTTGCAGGGAATAGCAAGCGCTTCAAGGAGGATCCATGAAGCCCAGGCTATTCTGGGGACTACTGACGGGGGGACGATAACCCGGTATGCCAAACTCCAAGGAGTAACCCGGCCCGAAGGACGGTGCATAGGGCCCGGCTAAGGATAAGGAAATCTGTGAAGGCCCAAACTTGTAGGCCCAGTAACCCGGATTGTGGGTTATGGTAGGAGAAAGTTAGGGTTTGTGCGCCGGGTCCGGGTAGGATTCAGGATGTGCCTTGGAGAATAAGCCAGGGGGTGCGGGTGCTTCATAAACCGACCCCCAGGTCTAGTCTAGGCAGAGATCGAAGAACCCTAGCAACATCGTGTGATATCGAGCATCAAGTGTAATCCCAGAGTTGAGTTATTATATCAAGATCGGAGACTCGGCGACTTTGATTGCCGGCTACCAGATCGAATTGCACCATGTTTTCCTCTGAGCTAAACCCTCTCCCAAGCACCTGTGTCGTCTTGCCCCAAGATCAGTTACCCCAGGTAACGTCTGCCGTGATTATCCCACGACACTATGGCCGCAGATGCAGGAGTCCAATCAATTGGTCTGGAGCTGGTGAACGTTCACTCTTAGGCCCTGACATTGTTAAGGAAGCCGAAGAGAAAGTTCGCATCATTCGTGACAATCTCAAGATTGCTCAGTCTCGTCAGAAAAGCTACTATGACAGCAAGCACAGGGATATGATCTATGCACCTGGTGACAAGGCATATCTCCGTGTAACTCCCCTCAGAGGCACTCATCGTTTTGGTGTGAAAGGAAAGCTTGCACCAAGATACATTGGTCCTTTCAACATTCTCTCAAGGCGTGCGGAAAATGCCTATCATCTTGAACTTCCAGAAAAACTATCCAAGGTGCACGATATGTTTCACGTGTCACAGCTCAAGAAGTGTTTCAA
Organism: Alopecurus myosuroides; assembly: GCA_028641055.1. NCBI lineage: Eukaryota > Viridiplantae > Streptophyta > Magnoliopsida > Poales > Poaceae > Alopecurus > Alopecurus myosuroides. Next base: position 403,622,144 of record CM054059.1, on the reverse strand, counting down.
AGATCCAGATCGTGCAGTTGATCATGATTCCATTGAACTGCAAGATGATCTCTCTTATGAGAAGCACTCTATTCGTATTCTCGATGAGACCGAGCGTAAGACTCGCAACAAGAGCACCAAGTTCTTGAAAGTGCAGTGGTCCCATCATTCCGATAAAGAGGCAACGTGGGAGACCGAAGAGGATCTTCGCAAGAAGTATCCGGACCTTTTCTCTTCTCAGTAGGAATCTCGGGGCGCGATTCCTTCAAGGGGGGGCGTTTTGTAACATCCCAAGTATGAAAACTTCCATTTAGAATGTTTGTTTCCTGTTTTATTTAAAGTTTTGCATCATGTCATCATACTCACTGAATTGTTTGCATTTGTTTCTTATTTGGTTGCATCTGTTTTCAATTGTTTTCTATTTCAAATTCAAACCAATATTCAAACCTTTGTTTCATACTTGTTATGTTACAAGTTTTCAAATAAATAGTTCAACTAAAAACCTCAATTGTTTCCAATTAATCCAGTTGGTTCAACTATTAAAAATGGCGGCTTTTAATCAATCACTTAATTCAAATGATTATTCAAATTCAAATACTTTCTTCCAAACAGCAACCTTTTGGAATTAATGTTAATTACACAACAATAATAATCATTTGCTTCCAATTAAAACTATATGATCACCCCATTTAATTTTGGTTTGCAATAATCACTTAATCTCAAAATCATTTAAATTGGAATCAAATTTCAAACAGCACCCAATTTCAAATTATGAAAATTACCAAAACAACTCTAATCATTTGTTCTAATTAAACAATAGGGTTCACCCTATTAAAAAAATCTTGTTTTCAATAATAATCACTTAATAAGCAAATCCTTTCAAATTTGAATTAAATCACAAACAACAATTTAAATTTGAAACTTTTGGAAAACAAAGTGGGCATTTTGTTGCTATTGTAATTACTAACTCACACAAATTTTTCTAAATTTTTTCCTAATTCAAAACCCTAGCATTTCTTCCATTTTCCATTTCTGCAAAAAAAACAGAAGGAGAAAAAAAATTAAAAAAGAAAAACGCTTCAGAAAGGGGGGGGGGGAGCAGCAGGCCCAGCCCGTTTTCTTCCTTCCCCTGGCCCGATACCGGTTCGCCCCGCGCTCCCTCCTTCTTCCTCGCGTACGGCCGAGCATCGGGCTATGCCACGTCGCCGGCAGCCGCAGCGAACGACCGCGCGCAGCCCGTAGCCCCTATAAAATACCCCCTAGACCCCCTGCGCAGCCCTAGCCACCTACTTCCTCCTCCCTTGAGCACCGCCGCCATGTTCCCCTCTCTCTGACGCAATCGCCACCTCTCTGCCACCGTGCCCGAGCGCCGCCGTGTCTGAAACTCCGTTGAACACCGCCACCTCGCTGCGCCACCATCCATCCTAGCTACGGGAACCGCACCGCCGCGGGTCCAGCAACGCCCTCGACACCGCCGCTGTGCCTGACATCCACCACAACGCCGCCGCCATCCTCCACGTCGCCGCCGGAGTCCTCCCCGAGCCGCGGCTACGACCACCTCGCCGGTGAGCATCACCGTGGCCTCCACCTCCTCTCTCTCTACTTGCGCGAGCACCACCGCACGCAAGCGCACAACACAGCACACCCCCAGCACAGCAGCACGAGCCTGTCGGAAATTCAGAAACTTGTTCAGTTAAAAATTCAGGTTCGCGAACTGAATGCTACCTTACCTACGCAGCGTATACTGTCAAACGAGCGAACACACCGTAGTGGTAGCAGTGCAGTGCGCGCTAGCGAGAGGGCCAGGGTTCGAGTCCCCCCTCCCGCGGGGAAAAACCCAATCTTTTTGCACGGTGCGCTGACAGGGTGGCCCCCCTGTCAGCTGCTGTGTGCGCCCGTAGTGCCACGCTGGGCCAGGGCCCATTGGCAGTGCCCTGGGGTAGATAGCTGTGCGGTGTAAAAAGGATTTCATCCTTTTCTTTTCAGTTTAGGTCCTTTTTAATTACAGAATGGTCCTTAAACTTAATTAGCTAATAACTTTCATTTCCAAACTCCAAATAAAATAAACAAAATATATTTATTAAACCAAATTTAATTATCTATCTGTTTATAACATTTGTTTTTCTGTTTTGAATAGTTCAAATGCATTCAAATTTCAAATTCAAACAATTCATTTAAAATTTGATAAAATCCATAACAAAATCATACTTAATCCAAATAACAAAAATAAAATATGTTTTCCATGCTATTTCAAACCACCTTTTCAAATATAAATTTTGTTTCATGATTTGAATAATTAGAATTGCTTAAATAATTTAAACCTTGTTTAAATCATTTAAAATTGCTAAATTCATAACTTGCTCAAATTAAATTATTTTTGAACATTGTAAAATATGTTTTCAAACTAGAAAAGTATAATATTTTCAAATATGAATTTGAACTTATGTTTTGAACCAATAAAATTCAAATAATATTCATACTTGAATTAAATTCAATTAAATCTTGTTTAAACTTGTTTAATTCATAATTAAATCATCCTAATTCCTTTTTCAATAATTGAAACATGTAATCCACCTAAAATTGTGTGATCTTTTCAAATATGAATTTTGTTATTTGTTTTGAACAATTTAAATTGCTGAAAACAACAAATGCTTGTGTAACACCTTTAAGGAACCAAAATTTCTTAACTTAATCAATAAATTTCTAAACTTGGTAAATCTTATTTTAAATTGTTTCTATTGTTGTTATTTTTCTGTTTTCCTCATCCATGCATCATACTAATCCACTTTCACCTGTTGATTAGTTGGAAAACAATTATCCCAACCATAATTCATGGGCTTTTCATATGCAACCCCAAATTGCATGTGGGTCCATTTAATCATGTTGTTACCATGTCAACTAGTTTATTTTGATGCATCAATTAAATGGTCATGCATCATCCCATGATTGTGCATTATGCCATGTTATTGATTGTTGTCTCCTTGCGTTGTTTGTTTGCTTCTTCTCGGATAGACGACGACGTTGAGACAGACGATACTTACGACACCCCTTCTGAGGATCTAGCTCAGTACCAGGCTGCTGAGTTTGCAGGCAAGTTATCACTCACATGAACCACTGTGTTCCTTTCAACATTGGTTACCGATACTTTCCGTTGTCTATTTCTGCTAGCCATATGAATAGTTGTTTCTGTTACGAACCTATCACATGTATCCTTTAACCCTGATATTGCCTCACCTCCACTCCTATAACCCCGTTGGTTGAGCCCGTGTCTTACTAGCATGCTTAGGGTTGTTTTGCTCGAGTCTGTTACCCGTTACTTTCTGCTACTATATTTCCATTATGTTCTGGGGCTCGATGTTAAACAACAACCTGCTAATTTTGAGGTAATAATAATTTGCTGATAAGGCACCGGCAGGAGGCCCGGCGTGGTTTTGAGGCCTGCTAGTGTCGACCCTAATTAGGAAAAGGGTCTTGTCTACTGATCCATGATGAGCGCACTATCCGCATGTGGGAAGCGTGTATGGGCGCCCCCCTCAATTTGATTCGATTCGCATCTCGTCCAAATCGCCACACTTAGTTCGGGCTTTCCATTTGATGCACGCATATGCAGGTACGAACCCGAGGCCAGGGTGGAACTTTTGTAGTCGGCATTTAGGGCGGCGTGGTCTTCCAGTGCTATGAGGGTCCCCTTTTCTTCGTGGGGCTCGATTAGCCGCGCACGCACAGCATGTGGTGCTTTGGGCTTGATGCGAAGAAGAGTTGAGTTGTGTTGAGTGCCCCGCTTGGTGGAAGGGCCCTTCCATCTGGCGGGTTACTCTTACGTGTACGGCTAAATTGGTGCACCCCTGCAGGGATAAATCTTCTCGAGAAGCCGTGTTTTCCGCGGTTATGGTTAACTTGGTGAAAGTACTGGCTAACAAGTACTCAGAACAACTTACACCTAACTAATGATAACCTGACTAGTAATTAGCCTTATTGACACAACAATCCGAACCATCATTAATCCAACTGTGTGAGTTATCCTCGGATTGCTTCTTTGGATAAGGGGCGAGATCCAGGATGGTTTTTGTTTGGTGGTTAGTTATAGTTGGTTACGATACGCTATCTTATCTCCTTTCTGTTAGCCGGAAGTTGTAGTATGCTTCTGTAGTTGGTCAGTGCAGCCAGCTGCCGCATCTTTTGTATCACCCTTTCTTCCGTTGAACCCAAAGCATCTGTGCTTGGTGTTGACGGGTTACACTTTGGTGAATTGTGAGTCTTGCTTGCCAGTACGTTTATGTACTGACCCCTTTGGGGCTGTGGTTTCCGCAGACTACGTTTACGAGGATCCCCGTGACGGCTACTACGTGGAGTTTGACGAGGCTGCTGACGAGTAGATAGCGGACCCGGGCAGGATCCGAGACATTGTGGATGGGCTCCGTCTTTTCGTTTCCGGCTTCTTAAGCCTATTTGGATTTGTCTGTACTCAGACCCTTTGAATGCTTCCGTTGAGATGTAATGATGTTATGTTGGGACATGTGTCCTCTGGATGATTGTATTTGCTATCTCTGCTCTAGTGAGAGCTATTTGCAACTTATTTCCATCTTTTGTGTCCTAGAGATATGTTGTGTTATCATTCTGTTAAACGCCGTTGACGTACCATGTGTGTATGGTATGAAGTACGTCAATGGTAGTATCCTGATTTCTATGGGATGGTTTACGTAGACGATGAACAGTAGGGGTTGGTTGTCACACATACGTGTGTTGGCCTACTCGTAAGAGATGCGGGTGCCGGTAAGCCCCGTAATACAATCAACTACTGTTCAACGGAACTGCGAGTATCCTCTAGAAGTTCGCGTGCGACAGCGGCGCTCCCCATGATGCCGACGGCGCAGGGAAGGAGTCCCTGCACCACCGCCGGCGCCGTTGTGCGCCCCGCGCTGTCCTCTCCTTGTCTTCACAGCCATCCCCATCGCCAATTCCTCCTTGTATACAGTGGTTCATCCTCCCCCACACCTCTATACCACACTATGTAAACATGGCGTTTGACGTTAAAAATTATTTGGAGATGATCTATTGCATCTATGTCATGTTTGTGTAGATCTCTTTTGTCCTACGATTGATTGTTGAATCTCTATGGATGGTTTGAACTTTGTATTCAATCTGTTACAGTCGTATGGTTCCATCATATATTTATGCGCGTATGGATCACATCATAGGGATTGTAGTATGTGGAGAAAGCTAGAGGGAGGGTTGCTTGAGTGACAGAGACATGAGCCCCAAACTAGTGATTGAAGCATATGGGATAAAGAGGGCGTTTTGATCTTAATTCTTCTTTCTTATTCCTCCTCCTTCCTCCACTCTTCCCCCTTCTTTTTCCTCCACTTTTCTCCCTTCTTTATCTTCCTACTTCTTCCTCCACTCAACATTCTCCCTTCTTTCTCCTTCCTTCTCCTTTCCCTTCTCCTGCTCCCTCTCTCATCTGCCTTCCTCCTACGACCACCATCACCTCATGTCGACTCCGGCGACCACCTCCTCGTGTCCACTCCGACGACCACCACCACTCCGGTGACCACCTCCTCTCCTACACCCACCTCCTCTCCGGCCAACACCACTACTCCAGGCCACCTCCTCTTCACAGCCAACACCACTTCTCCGGCCACCACCACTTCAACCGCTTTGTTTTTGAAATTTGAAATTTTTAGGCGGCCAGATTCAGATGTGGATCTGTCCCACCTTTAAAAAAAAATCAAGATCGAGAGCCGTGACGCACCAAACAGGTGGTGCACCACGGGTAATAAAAGATAGCCGTGACGCACTAAACATGTGGTGCGCCACGGGTAAAAAAAATAGTCGTGACGCACCAAACAGGTGGTGCGCCACGACTATTCTGTTAGGCGCTGCGTGAAAACCGTGGCGCACCCCCCCTCCACGACGCCACGCATAACGATATTTGGTGCGCCACGCATTAGCTTTTATGTAATAGTGCTGAGGCTCTTGTTCCTGCATGCTTCCTCATGAGTGAATGCCAATACCAAGCGGTATCCCGAGGGAATGCTGCAGTCAGGTGCGCCTTGGGCGGGAGATCTTCCTCGAGGTGCTCGTGGCCTTGACCCTCGTCGTCGTCGGCTGGGGGTATGATGGATGGCTTGTTGAGCCTCTCTTCAAAGACGTATGGGGCTTGCTCCCGGTTCCTTGATGCTCGTTTGGCGATGTCGTCCGCCTCTTTGTTGTCCGCCCGAGGGATGTGTTGTAGCTCCATGCCAATGAAGCACTTCTCGAGCTTGCAAACCTCCTGGAGGTACAGGGCCATGTGTTGTCCTTTGTTGTGTAGCTCTTGTTGGAGAAGTTCACCAGTAGCTGGGAGTCCTTCATGCCGGCGAGGAGGCCCTCGTACTCGGCGATGTTTTTGGAGACCTTGGCCTTATGGCCGAAGTGAAGCTGGACGGTGTAGTAGAGCTTGTTGCCGGTTGGCGACGTAAGCATGACGCTAGCCCTGAACCCTTGGAGGAGAAGGCGTAGTCGAAATGCATGGTCTAAACTCCTGGAGCTAGCTTGTCGGGGACGGCTGTCTCCTCTTGAGGGTCCTCCTCTTGCATTGGGTTAGTCCGCTCTGCGTTGAACTTCGCCAGAGCTCCTCCTTTGATTTTCTTGGTCGTGAGAAAGTGGAGCTCGAAGTGTTGAATCTCGACAGCCCACTCGGCGACGCACCCCATGGCGTTGGAATTGCGCAGAATTTTCTCAAGAGGGAACGCGGATACCACCGTGATGGGGTGTCTCTCGAAATAGTGGCGAAACTTCCTCGAATCCATAAGGAGCGCGTAGAGAAGATTATGCTGCACGGGGTACCTCTCGCGGACATTTCGAAGCACGATGCTAACAAAGTAGATAGGGTGTTCGACGAGAGCGACTGTATAGGTACCGACAATGAGTTGTTCAGACGCATTGGGGCTCTCCTGAGGCCTGAGGGTGTCCTCCTTGTGGAGGTATTGCCGTGCAGCGGTGTCCTCTCGGGGAGAGGCGGGCGTGGGCTCCAGGACATGAAGGGTCGCTCTTTTCTTGTCAGCTGGCCTTTCTGCGATGAGAACGGTGTCGATTGTCTGAGGGGTGGCTGCAAGGTACAGGCGTAACGGCTCCCGTGGCCGCGGAGCGACCAGGACAGGAGGGCTTGCCAGATACTTCTTGAGGTCCTCAAATGCAGCAGCCGCTTAGGTAGTTCATTTGAAATGACCCGTTCGCTTCAGTAGCTTAAAGAATGGTAGAGCCTTGTCGCCGAACCTGGGGATGAAGCGTCCTAGCGCCTCTATGCATCCCGCGAGGTGCTACATGTCTTTTAGCTGCCGTGGAGGCTGCATTTTTTTGATGGCTTGAATCTTGTTGGGGTTGGCCTCGATGACGCGGTGTGACACGAGGAAGCCGAGCAGCTTCCCTGCCGCGACTCCGAAGACGCACTTGTCGGGGTTGACCAGCAGAGATTCTGAAAGGTCTCCGCAAGGTCGTCGATGACCGTGCGCTCCTCTCGAGTTTTGACGACGATGTCGTCGATTTACGCCTCCGCATTCTTCCCTATCTGCGTCCAGAGGGCGATGCGCATCAACCGCTAGAAAGTTGCCCCAGCATTTTTCAGGCCGAAGGGCATGCACACATAGCAGAATTATCCGCAAGGAGTCATGAAGGCGACCTTCTCCTCGTCTTCTTTGTCCATATTGATCTGGTGGTATCCCAATAAAGCATAAAGAAGGCAGAGGAGGTCACACCCGGCGGTGGAGTCTACTATCTGGTCGACTCTTGGGAGAGGATATGGATCCTTGGGGTAGGCCTTGTTGAGGTCCGTGAAGTCCATGCACAATCGTCCTCCGCTGATGGCTAGGTTGAGACTCCAAGTGCAGAGTGTGTAGCTAGTGGCAAGCCTTCTTCCCCACGAGGGTGACTCGAGGGTTTATATCGAGCTCTTGGGGAGCCAGTATTTCAGCAGTTGTCTTCCAAGCTTCCTCCAGGATCCTGCAAACAAGTAGAGAATTTTGTGCCCTCAACCTCACCAAGTGGTTGTCAAGAACAAGGTGTGAGACTTCTAAATTGCAATGCAAAACTGAAAGTAAATGTGCAATAATTAAATCTACTACTAAATGCAAATGAGAAAATAAATATGCAATGGATTGTTTTTGTATTTTTGTGATGCAAGTGGTGATGGAGATAATGTAAATTCGAATTGGAGATGCAAGTAAAGTAAAGTGCAAGTAAAGTAAATTGCATCAAAGTAACTAGAGTGTTTTCTTATATTTAAAATAGGACCGGGGTTCATGGTTTCACACTTGCATTCTCTCAAATAAAGTAGACGGTGGACATAAAGAATTACATGTGAGATTACAATAACATGTTTAACATTGAGTACTTTCATATGGGAATCACGTCCTAGCATAGAGATCTCTACGGTCATATTGATCCCTCTTATACTCCACCAAGATGCGAAATAAATCATAACACCTCGATAATTAAGGAAAAACCAGAGTATAGCTTTAAGCAATGTGACATAAAGTTGAAGTAAGAACTTGCTAGATCTAGTCATGGAGATTGATTAGTGTCACTTCAAATCCCCGGTAACAAGGTACTCCTTTTTATCCCTAGTGAGGTAACTAAGAAAGGTTTAACAAAACCTAAGTGGATCGCTGAACTTCTGTCACTTTCACAGCACTAGCCACCCCCCCGTTACTCCAACTAATGCACCCATCACCCCACACACGCTCTCAAGAACTAGATTGATCAAAGCTAGCAAATAAGAACGGGGTACATAAGATACATCTACTCAAATAACTTAAGAGAAACAATTGCAATCTCAGATTCAATAACTCATAGAAAAGATCCACCACATAGGAATTACAACGGTGCCCGTAATCATGTGAGGCAGCTCATACGGATCTAATTAGTGAAGCACATAGAGAGAGAGAGACACAAGTGCTACTTCCACAAACTCATAGCCCTGGGGTGGACTACTTCCTCTTCATGGAGATGTCGATGGAGATGACGTTGGAGGGGTAGGAGATCACACCGGCGGCGCCCCGCCGGAGTTTTCCCCCTCCAATCTAGAACTTCTGGTCTCTGTTTCGGTGTTTCGGTGTTTCGGCGGCGCTCTCCTCCGTAAGGGTACGGGGGACCCTTTTTATAGTCGGTTTTAGGTCAAGACGGAGTCGGTAAGTCGAAGATGGAAGGAATTGGGGCCACAGGGGCCAAAAGGGGGCCTCTCACGCGGCCAAGGAATCTGGCCGCGTGGAGGGTCCTCTTTTGGGCCTCCTTGCCCAATTCTCGTGGATCTTTCGCCCGCAAGTCTTCTCCTTCCAAGAAAATGACCCCCGCAGATTTTCAGGTGATTTCGTGGAAGTTTGCCCCCTGAAACGTCAAAAATATAGAAAACGGGGTTTCTGACAGGCAGGGTTAATTCCATAAAAGTTGGGGGACTTTGTAATTTAACCCCAAAATACTATAAAACATTGAATTATACCCTTATATGATGCAATATGTAATAGAAAACCATGTGTAAATATGCAAAATTCATCTATGCATTTTACATGCATCAATATCCCCAAGCTTAACCCATGCTCATCCTCGAGTATGAAGGTGATAAAACTAAGATGGGTTTTGCATATTGAAACAACCATGGGATATCAAGGAGGATTATTCATGCTACATATAATCAAACGATTAATACTAGAAATGAGTAGAAATATACAATTCATGTTGTAAGAAATATCAAATATGCAAGCAAAGATGCTTCATGAAAGTTCACAAAGTGTATAATGAAATAAAAGCACTATGGACCAAATGCATACACAAAATGAAAAATAAAATCGTATATTGGTCAAAGAATAGCATAATGGAGAATAGAAAATATGGTGGACACTTTGGAGAAAACTGAGTAGAGGTAAAACATGATCAAGTCTTAGTTAGCCTCTAAATCATTCAACTAAAATTACTAATTGAAATGTGGTATCCATTGATCTAGGACTCTCATTGCCCCTTTATCACTAGCATCTTAAAATTGTGAGTATTGAAGTAATCAGAATGACAAGGTGGTTGAAAGCCTCATGCCCCGTGAGTGTGAAAACCTACTCCATGATTACTCAACTTAAGATTCCTAATAAGCTTTGTACAATCATAATAAGTATTAATGACATCATAGAGAACCGCAAAGAGGTACCTCTTGCCCCATGACATGGAAACAAGCCCATGTTACAATGACAAGATGAACAAACGGAGTAGACTCATCATCCTTTTTATTTTCATTCACTATTATGCATAGCTTCTTATTTTATTATAGGATGTGTTGTAGAGTCACTCAAGCTGTAAGTAAATTTCCACCATGATAAAGCATGGCTTGGGTTAGCGGCCCAATGCGTTTCTCTAGTCATATAGATACTTACTCATCAAAACTTACTATTCCTCTATTTCATTTCGACATGGCAGGAGTCCAAATACAAAAGTACATGATATCAACCAAATATAATTTTTTTTGTGCAATGTTGAAAGCTTTCCGGTGATACACGTTTATAGCTAGCTCCCAACCACACACTTGTCAAACGCAAAACTTGTGGCTCCCATTATTGGGTCATGTTTATTAGATGCATAAAAAGTAAAGTGTGCCTTCAAAAGTTCGTGAGAGTCCTATCCCAAGTTCAACCCATGACAATTAATAAAGTGAATATCTTAATTTAGAACATAAGAACATAAATAACACAATAACATGGTGAACATACTCGGAATAGCAAAGAAACTAATGGGAAGATATGGTGGACTCACTGGAAATACTTGGCTAAGGAGTGTTGGAAACAACTTTTTACTTGTTGGAATTTTTAAATTTTTGGGCTAGCAAGAGGGAGATAGTTGACCAGCTACTATGCATGCATATGTCCATAGAACTACTCATTTCATGACAAAATAAATAAACCAGCAATTAACATCAAGGACATGAATAAGAGATAGCTCAAGACACCATTATTGCAAATTTCTACACATAAAAAGCCTATAAATCATGCAAACATATGTAGCTCTTCAAATCAACCATGGCATCCCTATTCCAAGTCATAATACTAGCATCCAATATATTCCAACCCCAAACTCCAGTAGCTCAATCTCATATAAAATGATGGTGGTCTTATCAAAACAAAAATAAAAACAAAAACTAGACGCTTCAAGTCTCTACGATAAATTCTTTGCTTAGAAAAACAGAAAGTAGACGTGTGCTAACCAAAAGAGTGTAGCTCCAGTGGGGTTTTCATCACATCCCCAAGCTTATGGCTTTCACCATTCTTGGATGCCTTGAGGCGCAGCTCCTCTATTCCCTGTGAAAAAACTTCACAAAACATGTTTCTCCCATTCTTTTTCTGTGGGGTGAGATTAGCAAGGACAAACAAATCACATGCTTGCTGTGAAAAATTCCAAATCAAATGATCTAGTATATAGAAAATAAGGTTCATTATGTTGTATGTTCACTCTATTGCTTGAAAGAATCATGGAATTTGATTCCCAAGCCCAAAGAGTGCATAAAACAAAAGAAGGCAAAATCTGTCCAGAAAAGCAGAAGCAGCAAAACGAACGTTTTTCCCTAAGCTAGACTCGTCAAAAAATTAAGTAAATTTTTCTGCTTACAGAAGACGAAAAGTTTCAGAACATACTAAAAAATTAGCTCAATCCGACATACCAATAAAAAACGTAAAATCATACGGTGAGCAGACTCGTGCTGAAACAGAAATTTCATGCACTAGGATAGCAACTTATAAGTCCAAATGGGTTCGACTTGACTCTTTATTGAAAACTCCAGAATTAAAACAAAAAAACTAATCTCTTGAGACAGCAAGAGGACACTAGGAAAATCCAAACAAAACAACCGGGTTGCCTCCCGTAAAGCGCTTTCTTTATAGCCATATAGCTAGGCTTTACTTACTTGATAATCAAGAGGGATAAAGCTCATGAGGGAGCTTGTTCTTCAGCGTGCCCCTCTTCCTTCGGAAGTGCTCCATGCTTTTCTTGTGAGGGAACTGAAAATTGACATTCCCTTCCTTGGAGTCTATGATTGCACCTGTAGTACGAAGAAAAGGTCTACCCAAAATAATAGGACTAGGGGATTTATCCCCCATATCCATAATAATGAAATCAACGGGTACGAAAGTCATGTGCAATTCAATCATAACATCTTTTACTTTTCCTACAACATGTTTAGTAGAGTTATAAGAAAGGACAAATTCACTTGAGCACTTTTCTAAATTTTCTAGTTCTAGCAATTCATATAATTCTTTAGAGAGTACCGATACACTAGAACCTAGATCTAACATAGCATGGTGAATTTCTTTTCCAATTGAAACTAGCACCTTGGGGATCCATGCATCCCCAAGATTAGGAAGTATCATGGCCTCATTCTTGTACCTAGAAATTTTTTCTTGCAAGACATGATTAGCAATATAAGATCCAAAGCCAGGTTGGTTAACATTTATAGTGGGATCACTAGCAAATTTTTGTAGAGTAGCAATAAGTTCTTGCAAGCTACTTTTTTCTAAATCAAGCAATGGATCCTTAATTTAAGTAAGCATCATAATTTCCTCTACTTTACTCTCTAATTTAGCTAGCATGATTGATTCATGAGGACTAATTTCATCTTTGCTGGCAAGATAAGACATATATGGAAGTAAATATTCAGGGTACTTCACTATTTCATTCAAAGTTTCTTCTAAGCTAGTAGGGACATGCTCACTTGTATTCTCAGCAATATGATCAATATTTTCAATAATAGGAGCAGCAATAGTAATAGAATTCATTCCTACACTAGGTTGTTCTTGTGGCTTTCCTGTTGACATGCTTAATAGAGTTGCTTGATTATCAGCTAATTTTGACAATGCTTTATCTAAATTCGAAGATTGAAGTTGCAATACTTTAATATCACTACTAATGGATGCAATAGACTTATTTAACTCATGTATCATAGCATTTTTACTAGCAACTTGTTCCATAAGCAATTTATTAAATTCAGAAATTTCACTAGAAGGCTTCGACTTATTATCATTAGCATTAGGATATGGAACAAAAGGTTTATTTGGCACATAAGGAGGTTTACTATATGAATTGTAAGCATTATCAAAACCATTGCTACCATAATTCCTAACAAAATTAACATCCACACTTTCAGAATTACTACCAACTAGCTCCTGCAAAGGCACATTCTCCATATTTTGTTTATTAATAAAAGCAAGAATAGTGTCCATTTTAGAAGACAAATCATTGGTTTCTTCAATTGAGTTTATTTTCATAGTGGGATTAGGTGCTCTTTCAGTATTCCATTGACTATAATTTTGCAATATGCTTTCTAATATGCTCTTAGCCTCTCCTACAGTTTTACTCATAAAGGCACCTCCAGCAGCAGAATCAAGTACATTTCTAGACATGTAGTTTAGACCATTATAAAAAGAGTGTAGTATGGTCCATTCATTTACTCCATGTGATGGGAATGTTCTAAGCATTAATTTAATTCTATCCCATGCCATGGCTACATGTTCATTATCATTTTGCCTAAATGAGAGGATATTATTCCTATTTTGCAAAATTTTAATGGGAGGATAATATTTCTTAATGAAAGCTTCTTTTAAATCATCCCAAGACTTTATACTAGCTGTAGGTAGTGAAAGTAACCATTCTTTAGCCTTTCCTCTAAGTGAAAAAGGAAATAATTTCAGATTTAAAACACTACTTTCCACATTTTTAAATTTTTGCATATCACATATTTCCATGAAATCATGAAGATGCATAGAGGCATCCTCCATAGCACTACCACCAAATTGCTCTCTAGTAATTAAATTCAATAAACTAGGACTTACTTCATAGCTTTCAGCTTGTATTTCAGGTGTAGTAATTGGCCTAGCAATGAATTGGTCATTGGGTGTATTTGTGTAGTCACTTAATTTAGTTCTATCACCCATTTTAACAGTTTTTATGTGGTTTTTAATTTTTTATGCAAAACTGAAAAGTAAAGTAACTAGGCAAATTCGAAATACTAAAATAAACTAGATAACTAAATGCAAAACTAAAATGCAAACTAAAATAAAATATGCAAGACAAAACAAAAACAAGAACAAAAACAAAACAAAAACAAAAACAAGACAAGAAACAAAACAATCTACTTGAAAGAAGGTGGAGATAGAAAGGACGGTACTCATGTCGTGGGATAATCACGGCAGACGTTACCGGGGGTAACTTATCTTGGGGCAATTCGACTCTGGTGTTTGGGAGAGGGTTTAGCTCAAGGGAAAACATGATGATATGCGATCTGGTAGCCGGCAATCAAGTCGCCGAGTCTCCGATCTAGATATATTAACTCAACTCTCGTATTACACTGGATACTCGATATCTAGCGATATTGCTCGAACTCTTGGATCTCTCGGCTAACCCTAGGGGCCGGCTTATATAATATCCGGACCCCCTGGCCTACTCTCCAAGGCGCACTCTGAATCCTACCCGGACACTGCTTACAAACCCTAAACTTCCTTATCGGAACCCACATTCCGGGTTACGAGGCCTACGTTCTTGGGACTTCTAGAAACTCCTTTATCTTAAGCCGGGTCTTGTGCAGCGTCCTTTGGGCCGAGTTACTCCTTGGCGTTGGCCTACCGGGTTATCATCCCTCCATCAGTAGTCCCCAGAATAGCTTGGGCTTCATGAGATCCTCCTTGAAGCGCACGCTATTCCCTGCAAAAAAATAACAAACACACAAGTTCATAGAGGCCGGGTTAGATTGCTTTGATAAATAGCTAGGCCTAACTCCATGGTGGCCATATAGTAACCCGACTTTCTCCAAGTCCAGTGTTTACTTTTCCGGGTCAACGCTCCTGATGCAGACGCCAAAGATCCGGCTTACTTTACTTGTTTAATTAGTCCAGATATCACGGAGAAGATTTGTTTCGCATCCATTCCGGATATCTCGTCCAACACTTAAAGCATATCTCGGAAAATCCGGACGGGTATCCGTTATCCCGAAATTTCCGGTTCCCGCCCGCTGGACTAGGTTTATCCGCCCGTACCTTATAAATAGGTACCCAGGGGATAACCTAACCCCCAACGGTCCATTCCAACTCCTTCTTCCTCCCCATCTCTCGCGCTTGCGCAACACCACCACGGGAACCTCGAGCTCACCGCCGGAGCAAAGCCGCCGCCGGCTATGTTCGTCCTCGAACCGCTCCGTGCCGCCGCCAAACTCCGCCGCCGCGCCCTCATCTTGCCCGCCGGGAGTCGCGAAGGGACATTCAGATTGTGCCATCTGCCGCCGTCGTGTTTTACTCCAATCTCCTCCGGTAAGCTTCCTGCTCCCGTCGAATTAGCCTCGCAATTTCTTGATTTGTTCTAGATTGGATCTAGGTCAACCGCGGGCTATTTCTTGCCCCGCGCCGGATTAGGTCGCTTAGACTCATTCTAGTTCATCCAATGGCTTGAATATAGGCTCCACTTCATTCTCCTATTGCTTGTAGTCACTAATTTCACCACGAATTTGAAAATGAAATTTCCAATCTAGGCTCGGGCCGCCCAAATTTTCCGCAACTGCCACCAATACTCGGAAAATCCGCTTCTTCCGGTTCTTTTACCCGCAGTAGATACATGGGCAATCACCCTTCTTCCGCAAACGATCACCAATACGTAAGTCCCCCATAGTTTCTGTTCTGATACTCGATACTCGGATAATCTGTAATTCTCGCTACATCCGGCGATACCCGGACAACTCATAATTCCCATACCTCTTTTTGATACTGCTCGCAAATATCCGGATAACCCATGATTTCCGAGTCTTACGTCTTGTACCTTTTTGTCTCGTGCTTTTGCAGACCGAACCCATGGCTCCCAAGAAGCAAGGGAAGCAGCAAGCAAGAGCAAGGACAACCCAATCAATATCCGCCAACTGGGCGCGATCCACCGTCACCAAGGCCAAGTTAGAAGAACTGGCCGAGTTAGGGGTCCTCCCCCCTCAGAAAGATATCCATTGGAGAGTGCCGGGTGATGAGACCCGGCCTACACCTGCTGCCGATGAGGTAATCTGCTTCATCGAGCATGTGACCCGGGGGTTTCGCCCTCCGGGTCATTCTTTTTTCCGCGAGGTCTTAAGCCACTATGGCCTCCGGGTGTTCGACATAGGGCCTAACTCTATTTTGAACATTACCCATTTTATCGTCCTCTGCGAGTCTTATTTGTGCATTCCGCCAAATCTGGCTCTTTTTATTGAACTCTTCCAATGCAAACCGTGCCGCGAAAGCGGTGACGGGGTGCTTCTTTCTTGCGGCGGGGTTTCTATCCAGCGCCGCAAGAATTCCCCAATGCCAACTCTCAATCTGAATTCCCATGTCAAGCACTGGCAATTATCCTTCTTCTACTGCCGAGACACCTCCCCACCCGGTGAAAGGAAACTGCCGGGTTACTCGAAGGGTCTTCTAGATATCTCCGAGTCTTTCAACGCCTTTTCCCCTGAGTCGGACAGGGAGGCCATCCAACCTTTTCTAACCAAGATAGCCGTCCTCTCCGCCCAAGGTCTTCTTGGGCTCAACTTGGTCAAGACCTGGGTGGACTTCAGGATCCAGCCCAACTCCATCCGCACTAAGCTAATGTGCGACTACTCGGGGCACGTCACAGACGCGCTCCGATACTCTTCTAAGAACTACCCAGCCGGCGATACCAACAAAACTATCAAGAGTTTCTTGACGGAAAAATTGGAGGTGATCAAAAACATCGCCGGGTTAGCTCCATTCACCCGGGATAACCCGGCTCCAGCGGTAAAATCCGACTCTTATACTTTTACCTTCATGCTTTCGCTTGATATGACTACTGATTCTTACCCTTGTGCTTTTGACTCAGGCTGATAACGTTTTCTGGAACGTCGAGACCTCCCCTTCTTCCGGAGACCCGGAAGAAGATGAAGAACCGGCTGACAATGACGAAGGTATTTATCCAGGTCTTCTATCAACTTCACTTGCGCCATTTTGCTCACACGTCTAACTTTTTCCGACTATACATACTCGGCTTACAGGGTTGGAGGACAAAGATGACAAGGACGAGGGGGACCCGGAGGCCACCGAATCCGACCAAAGCGACCCTGAACAAGAAGCAGTTGTTGGGGCCAAGAGGAAGACCAGGGGGTGGTATCCAAGGTTCCCTTCTCCTTTATGTCCTCCGAACCCTATTCCTTTGATAACATGCGAAAAATTAACCAACAATTATCCAACTCACCACACTTGAAGGACTCTCTTCCGGCCAAGCGTAGAGTGACGCGGAGTTCCCCGGGTGACGATCCCCTCAACCCGGGCATCGCCACCTCACCGGTCCGCCGCGCCGGTACTCCTCCACCTCATCCTTCCAATTCTCCTCGGCGTCACCCCTCCCCCAACCATCCACGGGCTGGGCAGTTCCGGGTTCCGCTATCGGTTTCTGCGACAGTTTCCTCCGCTTCCAGCAGCGAGCTCTCCCCGGATTATGCTGTGAACACCGGGTGAGACCTTGCTGTATGATATCCCCGCATACTCGATAATCTTCCTGCTCTGCCACTAACTGTTTCTTTCTCTTTTCCTTAGCGCCCAAGTCACACTTAGTGACCCGGAGAATATGGAGACCGATAACCGGGAGACGGAGGGGCCGACTGATAATACGGACGCCGCGACTGGCGGTGATGCTGAGGACCACCAGGCACAAGGCTCCTTGGGTGACCCAACTCACCAGGAAACCGGGTCTCCAAAGCCATCCAAAGAGGCTGAGGACGAAGAGGTTGAGATTCTGGACACGAAGATGGGTTCTCCAAACCCGGACACCCAGACAGTCCGGGTCTCGACTCCAAAGTCGGGGAAATTCACCTGCCAGGCGATCAAGCTGCCGGCTCTTCTGGCGTCAGGCCCGAATACATGACATTCTCCCAGATGCTGGATGCCCTTCACACCTTGAGGGCCGATGAAGAAAACATCTTGGAAGCTCTGATAGCTAAACATGAGGTAAATCTGAATAATATTGCCTGTATCCTTATCTAGTCCCCAAGTTCCGAGTGAACTTATTGATAATTGGCTTGGAACTTCGCAGTATATCCGACTAATCCTTAATTGTGCCTCCACTCAGGCTTTCGTGGCCCAGTCCGAGAAGAAATTGGCGAAGACCACCAAGCTCCTTGAGAAAGAGGTGGCTCTGCGTGAGGCGGCTGAAGCTGAAGCTAGGAGGAGCGGGAAGATCACGAGGAAGTATAGGAGGAGGGCTCATGCAGCAGAAGATGAGCTGACAAAAGTTTCTGTTCAAATTGCCGATACATATCGCGCACTGGCTGGTACGATTCCTAACTTTGATAATTATGACCCGAATTCTCATTTTGATAAATAGTCGAGTTTCCTTACTCGGTGCTTTTTCCTACTTTCTGCAGGTCCGGATGAAGTAATCCCGGAGGAAGATGACATTGCCAAATTGAAGACCATCAAGAGCACTATCCGGCAGCTCTGTGCCGGAACCAAATGGATCCTTCAAGAACTGCAACGGTCGGGTGTTGGATACGGCAATCTGAAGAGGTTACTGGACGCCTGCTCCACTATACCCGAGTGGATTGGGCACTGGAAGCGCTCGTCCTGCCGGGTTGGAGTAACTCGGGGGCTTGCGCTGGCTAAAGCTTATTTTCTTAAGCTCGAGCCGGCCAAGCTTGTGGGCGAGTTTCCAGAATTCAACCATGACGGGTCCAAGTTCTCAGTGAAAAATTTCAAGGCCATCCAGAAGGAAGTTCGTCACCCGGCCAGTGTGATTGCTGATGGCTTGGATATCAACTCGATTATCCCTGCGTATGATGCTGATGGTAAGGCGATTAAGTCGGATCTTCCCAAGCCGTACGACATGCTGACCCGATGGAAGGCGGAGGCTGCCCAGTTGAGAGAGGAGGCCGCGAAGAAGAAGGCTGAGGCCGATTCTGCTCCTGCTACTTCTACACCAATCGTCCCTCCTCCTGCACGGGCCGGCACTACTGCTGATCCGGGTGCTGCTGCTACCAAGAGTAATGAAGGGCAAGCCAAGGAACAAGACCCGGCTGGCAAGGGCAAGGGGAAGATGGATGCCTCAGTCCCGGATGCCGAGTGATATTTGCTATCCGCTGTCATTTCATAAGCGTCAGCCGACCAACGGACCCTTTGAACAATTATTTTTGATGGTGCGCCTGTGCACCTTTGATACTAGTATCAAGACTTGTAATGTACTTTAATGCCTTGATATACTTCGTGCCTCTTCTGGCCTTTGGATGATTTTGATATTTATCTACCTCTGAGCTTATTTATTCTTGATACTCTGACTTTCTTTATGGTTCCTTTTGTGAGACTCGGTTTCCGGGTCTCGTGGGTTTTGACGGGTGAACTTTTCTCTAAGTCCCCAAGTCCCCAAGACTCAGATTTTTGGGTTTTTGTGCTTAATAGCTAGATAACTTGCCTCTTTGTTCAAAATTCCCAGTCCCCAAGGCCCGAAATTCCGAGTCTGGGGTGTGAGGTTCTTCAAAGAAAACAGGTTGTTTCTGCTAAGCCCAAAACCTAGAGCCGTTTCACATAGGTTTTGAAGTTATGCTTGATAGACTTTGAGTTTCCGGTTGAAAGCGCATGGTTCCCCCATATGTGGTTTTGGTAATTAATGACAATCCTTATAGACTAATGTTTGCATTGAGTTATCCTTTGTAGATATTGTCCATAGGAAATAATGGATTTCATGTGTTGAACTCTATTAGCTTCCTTGATGGCCATTGTTATTCATGGATTTATATGAAGAATGGTCATGGTTTGAGTTGAGCTTATTGCTAGTGTGTCTTGAAGAAAAGGATTAGGTGATCTTTCATTATCATCTTCAAGACATCATCCTTAGAAGTGAGAAGCAAAGATACAAGGTTGATCAAGCAAGCGATCAACACTCAAAGCTACAAGTTGTACCAAGTGGGATTGTGTATCTCATGGTATGGTAAGCATTTGTCAATATAGCTTTGTGAACTAACCCATTATATGTGTGTGTCGCATCTCTATGTGTGGTTAGGTATCTTTCCATGGGCATGAACCAAAAGGAAGATTTCATATAGCCCGTGGTCTTTGTCGTCGTCAAGCGGTGTTCGTCATCTAGCTTGACGTGGTAAGCTCAAGTGAAGCATCTAGAAGATATCCTATGCTTGATGCTTGCCACCCTTTTGGAGATTGTGGCCTTGTGAAGATTTGCCGAAGGGTCTCTCCCATAATGGTGTATGGGGGAGCTAGTCTCTCCCATAATGGTGTATGGGGGAGCAACTTGCAAGTCTTCATCAAGCGGAGCTTGTGCTAGCAAGCGCAATCAAGAAAGAAGATCCAACTTGAGAGAGTCAAGATCGCCATCATCTAGCTCAAGGCAAAGGTATAATCTTGATAGGTTTTCTATTTTACCGGTCTCGTGTCTTCGGGAGACCGGGTTATACGATAGATAGTCATACTATCAAGAGGGGCTCTCAAGTGAGTAACGTGATCGAATTGTTGTGGAGAGCTCAAACCTTTGCATACTTTGCATATCATCTTTCTTGGTTCTTATTAGGCTTTTGTATCCTTTGGGTTCTAGTGGTTGTCGTGATCTTCATGGCAAGCCAAGGTTTATCGAAAACGGTTTTGGTAAGAAAAACTTGTTGCGATTTCGGTGGTGAAAATTTCCGGTTCAGCTTTGAGAGTGTTTCCACACCTTCCATGTGTGGTAACTTCTCCATTCCTTTTTGTTTGGATAGTCTTTGTTATTACCTTTCCAACCCATTTGGATTCACCTTATTCGGAGTTCATTCGCAAAAGTTATGCGTGTTTTCGTGTTGGAGGTTTTACCGGGTGTTCCTATTTGAGTGGTCTAAACCTTTACCCATTTGGTTTTATCTTCCATTTATGGACAATGATGTTTCTCTGCATATTCTTGTAGTGCTCTTCGTTGCGATTCCAACGAGCCCAAGAACATCAAAAACGGAGTTCATATGCAAAAGTTATTGCATTTCTCGTATCGGTTTTCTGTCTTCGGTTTGCAATCCGGAATATTCCATATGATTCCGGAATCTGGATTTATCTGGGCTCCGGAATATTCCGGAGAACCGGAATTTTCCGTAATATTCTGGCCAGAACGGGAAAAGGCTCTGTTTCCATCCGGAATCGCTCCGGAATCGATTCCGGGCCATTCCGGGGGTCCGGAATATTCCGGATCATTCCGGAATGGACGGAAAAAGTGGAAAACGACTAGTTTTTTGAGCACCTATTTAAGGGGCTTTCTTCCCCAGAGTTCCAAAGTCTTTCCCAGCCTGTTTTCCCTCTCTCTCCACACCATTGTTGACTTTGGAAAGCTTGCTCCTCTCTCAATCCCTCCAATGATTCTTGCATATCTTTGAGGGAGAAGTTAGAGGAGATCTAGATCTACATTTCCACCAATCCATCCTCCTTCTTAGTGAGGGAAACCTAGTAGATCTTGATCTTGGAGTTCTTGGTGTTTCTCCATTGTTCTTTCTCTCTTATTCCCCCATAAGCATTTGTTGCTTTGTTGGAATTTGAGAGTGGAGGATTCGAGCACTTGTGCTCTTTCCATTTGCATCGGTTGCATCGGTTTGGTCTCTCCACGAGGATTCGTGGAAGTGAAAGATTGTGAGCTTGTTACTCTTGGGTCTTGGACCCTAGACGACTTGTGGTGTTCTTGGGATCCTCCAATTGAGTTGTGTATGTGTGCCCCAAGATTGTGGTGACACCGAGAGCCTCCAATTGAGTTGTGGATGCGTGCCTCGGGTTTGAAGGTTGCCAATAGTGGAAGGTGAACAAGGCCTTTGTGGCGGGGTTCATCGGATAATAGGGTGAGGCCTTTGTGGCGTTGAGTAGGCCTTCGTGGCGAGCTCACACCCCTCCAACGAGACGTACTCCCCTTTGTGGGAGGAACTCGGGAATATATCATCGTCTCCGTGTGCCTCGGTTATTTCTATACCCGAGCTTTTTACTTATGCAATTTACATTGTGATAGCCTTCGAGCTTGAAGTTATATATCTTGCTATCACCTTGTTACTTGTCTTGCTTAGCATAAGTTGTTGGTGCATCTAGTTGTCCATAGAATAATTAGGTTCTATGCTTGTTAATTTAAACACCTAGTTTATTTCCGCATTTAGCAAGCCTTAACCGGAAAAATTTTAATCGCCTATTCACCCCCCTCTAGGCGACGTCCTTGTCCGTTCAATTGGTATCAGAGCCTCGTCTCTCTTTATTAGGCTTTACATCCTAGAGAGTACGATGTCGTTTAGAGAAATAGAACATGATCCCGCTTTTATATTCTATGGTAGAAACTATGATGTTTGGAAAATTCGCATTCTTAATTTTCTTGAGGACATGGGTCCAAAGTATGTTAAGAGAATTGTAGATATGGATTTTCCTCCTCCAAAGGATTCTCAAGATTTATCTTTAGAGGATGAGGAAAACTCTTATCTCGATACTCTTGTATCTAATGGTCTCTTGTGAATTTTGAGCGATGTAGTTATTGAATCAATCATGCCTTTTCGGAACGCTCATGAGCTATGGACAAAACTTCAAGATATATATGATGTGTCCAATATTATTGAGGATGATTGTTCTCCATCCACTTCCGGCCGTAATGAGTTCACATCTTTCTCCACTCCACCAACATGTGATTTGTCACAAGGTAATGATATGGTGAGTGGTGATAGAAATTGCATTGTGGATAGTGAATTTGCTATTGACTATACTTCATCCCTATCCCATTGCAATGATCTATCTTTGGACTTAATATCTTCTAGCACTCAAAATTCCATACATGCTAGTGTTGATAGTCCTTGCATATCATGTAATAGTTGTTCAACTAAATCTCATGATGATATGCTTCCTATGTCTTGTTTTCATGAAAACAATGCTTCCATTTCCTCTAGTACTTGTGTGGCTAACAATGTAGAGGAATCCCATTTTTTGGTGGAACAAGACATGGACCTTAATGGCGTGTCTAGTATATCTTCATCATCGCCATCCATTTCTCATATGTGCCTTATGGCTAGGGATTCAAAGGTATCTCCACCTTTGGAACCCACTACATCTTGTGATGATGAGGATGAGGATGAGGATGAGGATATATTTTATGGAGAGTTTGAGGATGAAGTCTCTTTAATGGAGAAGGGTGAGTTGGTTCTTCTAGATCTCCCTAAAGGTAGTAAAGCTATCACTCCTTTTAGTGAAATATTGGCTTTTGCTATTTATAGCGCTAAAATCATTGAAAAGAAAGGTGAGATTGAAAGAAGTGATGCCGATGAAAAGGCATCCCTCACTATGTCTCTTGAGGAAGAGTATGAACTCCGAGTTACTCTTGAGGAGAAACTTGAATCTATCGAGGAGCTCTATAATGAAGAAATAGCCTATCTCACTAAAGCACGTGACCATACCAATGCTAAATATAAAGTGCTTAAAAATGAAAAGGTTCAATTTGTTGTTGGCAATGCTAATCTAATTGAGGAAAACTCTAGGTTAAATAATGAGCTTGCCAAGTTATCTTCTTCTATTTCTAATGATGCTTGTGCTACTAACTCCACATCTTGTGAAGCATCTATTTTGAAGGAGAATGTTGAGCTAAGGGCTCAACTTGAGTTAATGACTAGCAAGTGTGGGAAATGGGAAGAGAGTCATGAAAAGCTATCTAGCTCTCATGAGGATCTTCTAGCATCCCATACGAAGCTAAAATTAGCTCTTGAGGCTATCACTACAAAGGTAACATCTTGTGAGCCTCATGTGGTAACTAGAACAATCTCTTCTATTAATGCTATATTGCCTTGTTCTAGTATTAGTAACTCATCCTCTCATAATTTTTCTACATCTTGTGATGAGTTGCTTTCCTTGCCTTGTTACTCTAACAATGAAGCATCTACTTCCTCTAGCTCTTGTGTTGTTTCTAACCATGTAGAGGAAAATAAAGAGCTCAAGGCCCAAGTCACTTCTTTGAAGAAAGACTTGGAAAAGTGTCATGGAGGGAGTCCCACACTTGACAAGATGTTGAGAGTGCGAAGACTTCCCAATGACAAGAGTGTACTTGGATTCAACTCCAATCTCAAGAACAAGTCCATTATTGACAAGAAGAAGGGCCAAGAACAAGTCAAAGATCCGGCCAAGATTATTTGCTTCAAGTGCAAGATTGAAGGGCACCATGTTAGATCTTGCCCTTTGAAGAAGAAGCCTCTTAGTGAGAAGCAACTAGGGAAGAGGCCTCTTGTTCAATCTCATGCTCAACCACGAGTTGAACAACGGCCCCCTCCTAAGAAGACTCAAGCCAATGCTCCTCTTGTTGAGAAGCCTATTGAGAAGAAAGAAAAGAGTCGATGTTGCTACCTTTGTCGCAAGAAGGGACACTTTGCTTCTTCATGCACTAATGGTACATTATCCAACCCTATCCTTGTTGATAATGCCTATTCCATTCGGAAGGATAATGTGGGCAATGTGTTTGCCAAGTATGTTGGTGCTCCAAGTGGTGTCAAGAAAAGAACCATTTGGGTTGCCAAACCTATTGTGACTAACCTCTTAGGACCCAACTTGGTTGGGGACCAACAAGCTCAAACTTGATCAATAGGTGGAGTTGGAGGGCATTGGAGACTTGGCTATTTTAGGAAGAATTAAGCGATCTTCATCAATTATATTTCCTCAAGCCAAGTCACTTGGATTATATATATCTCTTTCCCATTGTTCCTCCAAGCGGTAACTTGTATTTAATTCTATGTACATTGAAAGTTGCTTGCTCCCTTGCATATGTTAGTTTTGTTTCTAGCATGTGTTTGTATATGTTGTGCTTCCTACTTACCTATCTTGAGTAATCTAGTTATGTTTGTTGGTTTGAACTCCATGTACTTGTGTTCTTTGTGTTGAGCCTTCATTGCTTTCATTGCTTATCTTAGTTGGCTCTTTGGGAGATTAATGGACTATCCCATTTTGGGGGAGTAATATGCTTTGCACTTTACTATCCTAAAATGTGTGTACATGAGGAATACCACTTAGTGTTGATATATCAATATTATCTATTCTCTATGTGGTATGTCATTCTCATGATAAATTCATTTCTAAATGTCCATCAACTTTCTCTAGTTGAATTTATTTTCTTTGCCTCTTGTTAAAAAAATGGATTATCACATTATGGGGGAGTAATAAGCTATGTGCATATTACAAGCCTAGAAAATGTGAACATGTGAGGTATTGCCACCTAGAGTTGATATTCTAGTTATCTTGTTCCTAAGTGGCATGTTTCTCAAACAAGTTCCATATTTTCTTAAAATATCTTGTGTCTCTCTTCTTTGGTATCTTGTTTGTAAGAGAGTTTCTTGTTGCCTTGCTTTTTCGAGTTTTATTTGAAGCCTTCAAGAATTTCTATCTAAGCATGTTTTTTTTATTCCTATTTTTTACCACATGCTTATGTTTTATGAATATGATTGTGAACAAATCTACTGCCGAGAAATATCTCCATACATCTCTTGTCTTTGACAAGTTATAATAATTTGTGGTAAGTTTATTGATCATATTTACTTTGGCCATTGCTCTAATATTGCCTTGTTTCTTGCCAAGGATTTTGTTTGGTTCAAACTCCTTTGTGTCTTCCTTGCTCTAATCAAAATTTGTTTTATGCTTTCTTGAGTTAGGAAAAGCAATGATCCCATACTTGTGCACTTGTGTTCAAAGTCATACTTCTTTGGGTTGCACTATTCTTGGGGAAGCTATCCTACATTGAGTAGATCACCATTCTTTAAATTGGTATTGCATCTAATTGGTTTTATTTAAACATGACTAGTGTTTGAATAATATATATGGAGAGTAATGATTCCATTGTGTGCATTTTGTATTCAAATGCAATATCATAAATAATGCACTATTATTGGAAGAACTATCATATATGCGTTTGAACACTTGTTGTCTTTAAATTTGTTTGTTATCCCAATGACTTGTCTCTTTGGAAGACAAACACTTTTCGTCTTGGTACTTTGTGTGCTATCATGAAAAGTGTAGAGGGTTTGTTCACTCTTTTATGTTTTTTTTTGGTATCCTCTCTATGTTGGTTTCCTCAATCATGTGTTGATTTGGGTCTTGATATATTTTGGACAATTCTCTTTCTTTTCACTCTTATGAATGGCTTCTTGGTTTAATTAGTTCTTTGTACAACTTGTATCTTGTTTTGGTTCTTGAAAGTTTTGTGCATGCATATTTACTATATATATCTTTTGGCATGCTTACTTTCGTTGATCCAATATATAGGATAAACTCCATCAAATCCTAAATGGCTAAGATGTGCATGAAATTCAAATTCATATCAATATGCACATATTTATGTGGAGTTTGTCCTATGTATTGTAGTTGTTCTAACTACTTTGGACCCAATGAGTTTGGGTACCATTTTGTACTTGAATTTTGTTTTTAGGTACAATGGAGATACATTGGTTGCTCGCTCCATTCATAAGGAAGGTGTTCTCAACATGGTTTTATAGGATTCAAGCTTCGATGATTATCAAACTCGCATCCTCTTCATCACCAATGTCGTCTCGGTAACAAGTATCTATCTCATGCATACATTTCTAGCTTTCAACCTTGTGTAGGTTGCATCTTCGCATGATTTCCCTTTGTTGCATTTCATTTGGTTTTGCAAATGTCTTATCAAAAGCATCTTTATTGCAACTATGAGTAAGCCGGGATGATTACATACTAAGGGGATATTTATAATCATTTCCATGATTCACCAATCCCAAGTAGTTTAATCTAGCAACTTCTTCTTGAAGTATCTCATATGCAATATTGATGAATTCT
This sequence comes from Alopecurus myosuroides, assembly GCA_028641055.1. Lineage (NCBI taxonomy): Eukaryota > Viridiplantae > Streptophyta > Magnoliopsida > Poales > Poaceae > Alopecurus > Alopecurus myosuroides. The sequence goes on along the minus strand of CM054059.1, from coordinate 403,595,379 downwards.
CAAAAACCATTTGAATCTTTTGTGATATGCGTTACCTTTCTCGAAGCATTCCAACTATCACCTTTCCCTTGTGATATTTGTCATGCTTTGATGAGTTTTGGTTGTTCATATATATCCCTTTAAGATAAAATTAAGCTTAGTGCTTTGCTTTCAAGCAAAAATCTTATTGGTATATTAATGAACCTATCTTGGATATCATGTTCTTCACTTTTGTACCTATTTTGTGTGTGCATGTTTCTTTGTGGATATATATCTTTGTGATTGTTGTCCACTTAGAAACTTATACACACGATAATAGTTACATCTTTAATTGATATTCTATTTCTTTAGTGACCACTTTTTATTGCTTTATATTCCTTGGTGGTTCCTAAAAGGCACAAGCTTTGCTTTTGTTTTGGTATTCCTTTTGCATCTTAATAAGCTTGTGGACCTATGTGTTTTATCATTTGATGGTTTGTGTGTATGGGAAAGACATGATATGCACTAGGTTCTACTTATATTGAAAGACTATGTTGATGATTCTATCATTCTATTAGTCTCCTAAAAAATGTTTTTCCTTGTCACACGCATCTATTTCGGTTGAGTAAGTCTGCATTTGTCACTTCTTGATCCTTTTGCTCAACTTTTGTTTGTTTGCAAGTTTCTTTGCTTCTCTTCCAATCTATTCGGTTGCACTTGTTTGTGTTCAAAATTATCTAGAAGGGAGTGATGATTCCATGTTATGCACACTATATAGTAATTCAAATCTAACATTGTGCATGTACCTTGGGGAGTTCCCTCTTGATTTTCTAGAACACTTGGTTGATCCTATCAAAATATTGATGTTGGTCAATCGGTTTTTCGGATCCTTGTGGTTGGTTGCTTCTTTGTGAAAGTATCCTTCAATTTTACTTTGCTTGTAAACCTTTGGACCCTCAATATAGTTTGATCTCCCTCCATCTATTTATAGTTGGATATATGCACTTGAGTTCCCTCATATCATGAGGAATGCATACTCTATGGGGGAGCTCTTACTATATTGGCCTTCTAATCTTTTTGCCCATTTCGGCAATGGATGCCAATGGGGGAGAAGTTTAGAGGGTTTAAGGTAATTTGGTTTATGCTTTAGTTTCGTTCTTAAGCATTTTCCTTTCCATGCTATTGCATCCTTGCTCTTGTTTAGCATGTTTGCTTTATTCATCATATAAACCCTCGTAAAAAGGGATTGTCATCAATTACCAAAATGGGGGAGATTGAAAGCGCATGGTTCCCCCATATGTGGTTTTGGTAATTCATGACAATCCTTATGGACTAATGTTTGCATTGAGTTATCCTTTGTAGATATTGTCCATAGGAAATAATGGAGTTCATGTGTTGAACTCTATTAGCTTCCTTGATGGCCATTGTTATTCATGGATTTATATGAAGAATGGTCATGGTTTGAGTTGATCTTATTGCTAGTGTGTCTTGAAGAAAAGGATTAGGTGATCTTTCATTATCATCTTCAAGACATCATCCTTATAAGTGAGAAGCAAAGATACAAGGTTGATCAAGCAAGCGATCAACACTCAAAGCTACAAGTTGTACCAAGTGGGATTGTGTATCTCATGGTATGGTAAGCATTTGTCAATATAGCTTTGTGAACTAACCCATTATATGTGTGTGTCGCATCTCTATGTGTGGTTAGGTATCTTTCCATGGGCATTAACCAAAAGGAAGATTTCATATAGCCCGTGGTCTTTGTCGTCGTCAAGCGGTGTTCGTCATCTAGCTTGACGTGGTAAGCTCAAGTGAAGCATCTAGAAGATATACTATGCTTGATGCTTGCCACCCTTTTGGAGATTGTGGCCTTGTGAAGATTTGCCGAAGGGTCTCTCCCATAATGGTGTATGGGGGAGCTAGTCTCTCCCATAATGGTGTATGGGGGAGCAACTTGCAAGTCTTCATCAAGCGGAGCTTGTGCTAGCAAGCGCAATCAAGAAAGAAGATCCAACTTGAGAGAGTCAAGATCGCCATCATCTAGCTCAAGGCAAAGGTATAATCTTGATAGGTTTTCTATTTTACCGGTCTCGTGTCTTCGGGAGACCGGGTTATAGGATAGATAGTCGTACTATCAAGAGGGGCTCTCAAGTGAGTAACGTGATCGAATTGTTGTGGAGAGCTCAAACATTTGCATACTTTGCATATCATCTTTCTTGGTTCTTATTAGGCTTTTGTATCCTTTGGGTTCTAGTGGTTGTCGTGATCTTCATGGCAAGCCAAGGTTTATCGAAAACGGTTTTGGTAAGAAAAACTTGTTGCGATTTCGGTGGTGAAAATATCCGGTTCAGCTTTGAGAGTGTTTCCACACCTTCCATGTGTGGTAACTTCTCCATTCCTTTTTGTTTGGATAGTCTTTGTTATTACCTTTCCAACCCATTTGGATTCACCTTATTCGGAGTTCATTCGCAAAAGTTATGCGTGTTTTCGTGTTGGAGGTTTTACCGGGTGTTCCTATTTGAGTGGTCTAAACCTTTACCCATTTGGTTTTATCTTCCATTTATGGAAAATTATGTTTCTCTGCATATTCTTGTAGTGCTCGTCGTTGCGATTCCAACGAGCCCAAGAACATCGAAAACGGAGTTCATATGCAAAAGTTATTGCATTTCTCGTATCGGTTTTTTATCTTCGGTTTGAAATCCGGAATATTCCGGATGATTCCGGAATCTGGATTTATCTGGGCTCCGGAATATTCCGAGGATCCGGAATTTTCCGGAATATTCCGGCCAGAACGGGAAAAGGCTCTGTTTCCATCCGGAATCGCTCCGGAATCGATTCCGGGCCATTCCGGGTCATTCCGGGGGTCCGGAATATTCCGGACCATTCCGGAATGGACGGAAAAAGTGGAAAACGACTAGTTTTTTGAGCACCTATTTAAGGGGCTTTCTTCCCCAAAGTTTCAAAGTCTTTCCAAGCCTGTTTTCCCTCTCTCTCCACACCATTGTTGACTTTGGAAAGCTTGCTCCTCTCTCAATCCCTCCAATGATTCTTGCATATCTTTGAGGGAGAAGTTAGAGGAGATCTAGATCTACATTTCCACCAATCCATCCTCCTTCTTAGTGAGGGAAACCTAGTAGATCTTGATCTTGGAGTTCTTGGTGTTTCTCCATTGTTCTTTCTCTCTTATTCCCCCATAAGCATTTGTTGCTTTGTTGGAATTTGAGAGTGGAGGATTCGAGCACTTGTGCTCTTGCCATTTGCATCGGTTGCATCGGTTTGGTCTCTCCACGAGGATTCGTGGAAGTGAAAGATTGTGAGCTTGTTACTCTTGGGTCTTGGACCCTAGACGACTTGTGGTGTTCTTGGGATCCTCCAATTGAGTTGTGGATGTGTGCCCCAAGATTGTGGTGACACCGAGAGCCTCCAATTGAGTTGTGGATGCGTGCCTCGGGTTTGAAGGTTGCCAATAGTGGAAGGTGAACTAGGCCTTTGTGGCGGGGTTCATCGGAGAATAGGCTGAGGCCTTTGTGGCGTTGAGTAGGCCTTCGTGGCGAGCTCACACCCCTCCAACGAGACGTACTCCCCTTTGTGGGAGGAACTCGGGAATATATCATCGTCTCCGTGTGCCTCGGTTATTTCTATACCCGAGCTTTTTACTTATGCAATTTACATTGTGATAGCCTTCGAGTTTGAAGTTATATATCTTGCTATCACCTTGTTACTTGTCTTGCTTAGCATAAGTTGTTGGTGCATCTAGTTGTCCATAGAATAATTAGGTTCTATGCTTGTTAATTTAAACACCTAGTTTATTTCCGCATTTAGCAAGCCTTAACCGGAAAAGTTTTAATCGCCTATTCCCCCCCCCCTCTAGGCGACGTCCTTGTCCGTTCACCGGTTATTAACCCTGTACTCTGCATAACTTGTGGTTTAGATGACCCTTTTGACTCTCTTGTACTGTAAGACGGATTTCGCGTGGATACCATGTTGTTACATCTGTACGAAAACAGGGTCAGGCAAGTCCCATTGGGCATCATGGCTGATTGTAATCGTAAGCAAGAAAATCATGCCACTTTAGTGCGAGTCACATCGAGCTTAAGTAAGGAAAGTCAAGAAATTTGGCTCCTTTGTCCGGTTATAAGATTGCAGCCGTACTCGTTTGCGAGTAATCGGCCCTTATAACTCATAGGCATCATGGCCGGGTCTTTGAGTTTGTAACTGTGCTATTCAAGCAATCAGCCCCCAAGACCTAAATATATGCAACATACTAAAGAAACTAACGCACTAAGAAAACAATAAATAATACTTACCTGGAAGGAACATAAAAACATCACTAGTAGAGAAGTGCCTTTCTATGGAACAGATTCTGTGGCGCATGGCTTCTTGGTGCGCCACAGAAATATATTTCTGTGGCGCACGGGTGGGAATGCGCCACAGAAAAGAGACATTCTGTGGCGCACGGGACCGTGGTGCGCCACAGAAAAGAGGAATTCTGTGGCGCACGGGATGGGGGTGCGCCACAGAAATTAGCTGGGGGCCACACCAATAATTGCCACACTCCCTTTCTGTGGCGCATGGTAGTTAGTGCGCCACAGAAATATGACATTTCTGTGGCGCACCACTGCCAGGTGCGCCACAGAATTCCCATCCGAAAAAATTATGCCCTCACGCACCAACTCCACCCCCCCGGGAACGCCTTTTCTAGTTTTTGACGGAAGAGTTGGAGGTCTAAAAAACATCAAAAAATAAATCCCTTATAGATGCACGGAGAGTTTAATGTCTACTTTTTAATCATATTTTGAAATATGAATTTCGACTTTCTGAGCAAAAGTTTTATAAAAAAAAGTAAAATGGCCATAACTTTTGCATACGATGTCGAAAAAAAATGATCAAGATATTAAAAAAAACTAGAGAGAAAAAGGAACCCAACCTCACTCGCCTTCGGCCTGTGAGCTTTTTTTAGAATCGCCAAATTCCAAAAGGAAAAAAAGTTATGGCCATTTTAAGATTTTGACTAGAAAATAAAAAAAAAATATAAAAAAAATTCTGTGGCGCACCAAGGGGGGGTGCGCCACAGAATTTTGAGGCAGGATTCGAAATTTGCCTTCTTTTCTTCCTCTTCTTCCCTCTCCCCTCCACTTCTTCCCTTCTCTCCTCCACTTCTCCTCCACTTCTCATCTTCTATCTCTCCTCTCCTCCTCCATCACCACCACCACCACCACCACCACCACCTCTCCTCCTCCTCCTCCTCCACCACCACCACCACCCCTCCTCCTCCACCACCACCACCACCCTCCTCCTCCTCCACCACCTCCGGCGAGCTCCTCCTCCTCCTCCTCCTCCTCCACCACCACCACCACCACCCTCCTCCTCCTCCTCCACCACCTCCGGCGAGCTCCTCCTCCTCCACCACCACCTCTCCTCCTCCTCCTCCTCCTCCTCCACCACCACCACCACCACCACCACCACCACCTCCGGCGAGCTTCTCCTTCTCCTCGCCACCAACTCCGGTGACCCCCATCCTCCACCGACCAACTCCGGCGAGCATCCGACGAAATCCGGCGAAATTTCGAAATTTCGAAAATTTCCCGCGGCCAGATCTGGCCGCCTTTTTTTTTTCAAATTCAAAAAAAAATTCTGTGGCGCACCCCCCCTTGGTGCGCCACAGAATTGCAAATTTCTGTGGCGCACGGCTGAGGTGCGCCACAGAATTGACATTTCTGTGGCGCACGGCCTCGGTGCGCCACAGAAAAAAATTCTGTGGCGTGAATTCTGTGGCGCACCCCTCTGGCCCCTAGGTGCGCCACAGAATCCCATTTTGGTGCGCCACAGAAAGGCCTTTTCCTAGTAGTGCATAACAGAAGAATAAAACTTGCGTAACCATCTCTTTATTGATATGAGAAAGTTAGGTCAGCAAGCCGCCTCATTAAAAACCCTCCAGTCCCCTTAGGTACCCTGGATGGGAAAAGAGTGCGTCTGAAACCTGCTGCCTGTTACATCGTGTAATTCCACTTGTGAGTCTGGTCTATACTAGGTATAGTAGGGACGCAGCTGAGCTACGTTCCATGATCTTTCTTTCTCTTGCATAGATGAAGTGGTATGAGCGGTGTCGTTAACCGTAGCCGACTCTTCCCTTGCATCTATCAAGTAATACGATCCATTGTGCAGATTCCGGCTTATGATAAACGGCCCTTCCCATGGCGGTGATAACTTATGTTTTCCTTCTTTTGACTGTACCAGGAGCAGAACCAGGTCTCCTTCTTGGAAGACCCGGGTTTTCACGCGCCGGCTATGATATCTCCGCAGATCCTGCTGATATATGGCTGATCTTTCCAGTGCTTGTTCCCTTTCTTCTTCTAGCATATCCACGGCGTCCTGCCGGGTCTTCTCGTTCTCTACCTCGAGGTAAGCCGACACTCGAGGCGAGTCATGGATGATATCACTCGGCAACACCGCCTCTTGGCTCGTAATTGATATGATAATCCCCCATCTCGATCGCCCACTTGGCTATTCTACCTGTTGCATCCGAGTTTCTGATGATATTCGACATTGGTATAGAACTAACCACTGTTATGGGGTGTTCCTGAAAATATGGCTTCAATTTCCCGCTGGCCATGAAGACCCCGAAAACCAGCTTTTGCCAATGTGGATAGCGCTGTTTTGCCTCTGATAATACCTCACTGACGTAGTAAACCGGCCTCTGGACCGGGTGTTCTTTTCCATCTTCTTTCCGCTCGACAACAACCACTGCGCTAACCGCCCGGGGCCCTGCTGCAACGTATAATAACATAGGCTCTTTAGGACCCGGAGCTGCTAGGACTGGTGCCTCAGATAGCTGCTTTTTTAGTGCCTCGAACGCCTCGTCCGCCTCTTGATCCCATACGAATTTATCAGATTTTTTCAAGAGCCGGTACAAGGGTATCGCCTTTTCTCCGAGTCTGGATATAAACCGGCTGAGCGCTGCTACGCACCCTGTGAGCATCTGAACATGTTTCAAATTTTCCGGCTTTTTCAGACTCTGGATAGCTTTGATTTTGTCCGGGTTTGCTTCAATTCCTCTCTCAGAAACGATAAAGCCGAGTAATTTCCCGGCTGGAACTCCAAAAATGCACTTTGTCGGGTTAAGTTTCATCTGATACCTTCTCAAGTTCTTGAACGTTTCCTTTAGATCGTCAATAAATGTCTCTGCTTTTCTGGTCTTGATCACCACATCGTCTACATAAGCATGTACGTTGCGTCCAATTTGGTCCTTGAAGCACTTCTGAATACACCGTTGATAGGTTGCGTCAGCGTTCTTGAGTCCAAATGTCATTGTCTTGTAACAAAAGGCCCCAAAAGGGGTTATGAACGATGTTTTCTCCCAATCCTCCTTCTTGAGCTTGATTTGATGATACCCGGAATATGCATCCAGGAAACATAATAGGTCGCTTCCAGCTACTGCGTCTATAACCTGATCTATCCTTGGTAGTGCAAACGGATCCTTTGGGCAATGCTTGTTGAGACTCGTGTAATCAATGCACATCCTCCACTCATTGGTCTTTTTCATCACGAGAACCGGATTTGCTAACCAGTCCGGGTGAAACACTTCCATAATAAAGCCGGCTGTCAGCAGCCGAGCGATTTCTTCCCCTATAGCTTTCCTTCTTTCCTCATTCATATTTCTCAAGCCCTGCTTCACAGGTCTGGACTTGGGATCGACGTGCAAACTGTGCTCTGCCAACTCAGTGGGGATACCCGGCATATCGCTAGGCGTCCAGGCGAACACATCCTGATTTGAACGAATGAGCTCCACAAGTGCTTTCTCCTGCTCGCTGTCCAAGTTAGATCCTATAGCAAATTGCTTAGAGGGATCACCCTCGACAGAAGCTACCATCTTGGTGTCCTGTGCTGCCTTGAATTTTGCTCTCTCATCTTCAGTATTTGGTCTTTTTAGCGCTGTTCTGTCATCCGGGTCTACTTGAGACCGGTAATACTTGAGTTCCTCTTTTCTGCAAGCTTGCTCTGCCATGGCTGCGTCTCCTTCATCGCACTCAGCTGCTATATCCCGGCTCCCGTGTATGGTGATGGTCTGCTTGGGGCCCGGGATTTTTAGTTGTAGATACACATAACACGGCCTGGCCATGAACTTGGCATAAGCCAGCCTTCCGAATAGCGCGTGATAAGGACTGCGCAACTTAACCACCTCGAAAGTAAGCCACTCGACTCGATAATTATCCTTTGATTCTCCAAAAGCTACCTCCAATGTGATCTTTCCCTCGGGGCACGCTGAGTGACCCGGCACAATCCTGTGAAAAACCGTTGAACTCTTCTGTAGCTGAGACTCCTTGAGACCCATGCGTAGAAAGGTTTCCCAATACAAGATATTGATGCTACTTCCACCGTCCATTAGGACCTTTTTCAGCTCATAACCATTAACCTGTGGTGCCACCACCAATGCTAAGACTCCCGGGTGTTCTATCCTTTCCGGGTGATCTCTTCTGCTCCATGTTACGTCCTGCTCTGACCATCTCAGGTATCTCGGAACAGCCGAAGAAACCGAGTTTACTGCTTGTTTCAGTATCCTTTTATCCTTGTTAGAAATTCCTGTGGTATGCACGTGATATTGTCCCAATTGCTTGGGGTTGGCTTGGAAACCTCCAGCTCCCCCTTGGTTGTTACCCGGATTTCCGCCTGCCGGGTTACCGGCTGGGGGTGGGCCGTTGGCCGGGTTTCCACCCGGACCCGGTCCTCCTCCCCGACCTGCACCTCGCATGGCCTTGTTTATCTCCTCATTCTTCCATCTCTGTAGGTCCGCGCACTGCTCCAATGAGTGGTTAGCCGGCCTACCGTTCCTGCTGTGCTTTGGGCACGCCATTCTGAAGATATCCCAATTGTTACCCGGCCTCGGCGGTTCTTGATAATTTCCTCCGTCGTGGTTTCCAGCATTGAAATTTCCTTCTGCTCTAGGTCTCGAAGACCCGGCTTCTGTGCTAGCGACAAACTCAGAGCCTCCCTCAAACGGGCGCTTGTTCTGGTTGTTCCCATTGTTACCTCCATTGTTACCCGACGTTGATCCATTGTCGGTTCTTCCACTATTATTTGTATTTGCTTTTGCTTTCTTGTCATCGACATCCTCTTCTGTAGTATCCGTTGCAGCGTGTTTATTGCATGCATCCATTAGCTCTCCCATCGTAACCTCTGAAGCATTTCGACTAGATTTCATGCGAGTTAACTTTTGCACTAAAGGTATGTACTTGCACGTCTTTGCCATAGCTTGTAGCGCATCTTTGGGCTGAATATCCGTAGAGGAGTGTAGTATCTCCATAACCCGGCGCACCCAGCTGCGCGCCGATTCTCCTTTCTTTTGTACACATCGCTCTAGGTCATCAATAGTAAATAGCTTTCTGCACGTCCCATGGAAGTGCTTGATAAACGCAGTTTTCAACTCCTCCCATGACTTGATAGATCCTTCCGGTAAATTATTGAACCATAACTTTGCTGCTCCTTCTGACATCATTAAGTACATGAAATTGGCTTGAAGATTATCTGATGCATTGCGAATCGACATAGCCATCTCATAACTGCTCAACCATGTTTCTGGATCCATAGTCGGCTCATAATTCACAACTTTGCCCGGTTCCTTGAACTTATCCGGGTAAGGCTCAGCTCTGATGTTATCCGACAGACACTTAGGCCCAGCGAGATTAGTCGGAACTGGTCTCACCCGGGAAACATGTGATCCTGCGGGAGGTGCAGCTGGACGCGGTACGGCTGGTGGCCCATGCACCGCAGACCCGGCCGCGGCCCTCCTGGCTCTGGAACTGTCCACAATAGCTTGTGCTGCTGATGCTGCTGGTACTGCCTGAACGCGGGGAGGAGGCGGCATTTGCTGCTGCTCTTCCCTCCGCCGTGCTGAACTTGTCTGGATATTGCCGGTATTGCCTCGTTGCTGGCTGATATATGGTGTCCCATGCATTCCACTTCTGTGATCCGGGTAATTAACCTGCTGCGCTACCGCATTGCGCAATAGATCTATCGCCCGCCGGGTCTCCTCTGCGTGGGGTGACTCTCTCACGGGGATTTGATTCAATGCGAGCGTTGCTGCGTACACATTATCCATGGGGTTGTTGTAATGACCTGCTGGTGTGCGAAATCGTGATGGTGGTGGTGGTGGTAATGTATTGCCGGCAGTGGCTCCAGTCTGCAATGTGGGTAACCCGGCTTGTACGTTTGCCGGCTGTGCTCCTCCAGTTGCAGGTTGCTGTACGGTTCCTTGGTTTGCTGCCGGAATCGGTTGATCCTGAGGTGTGATAAATAGGTTGGTCGGGTTTATAACTCCACCCATTGCTGGTAACATGGTTTGATGCCTTTGACGCACCCTGGTTGTCTCTTCTCGGAGCCGGGTTTCCAATGCATCCAGCTCACGTTGGCGGGTGGCCATCCCCTGCCTTTCTGCTTCTACTTGCCTTCTCTGTTGCTCCAATGCACGGCGGGCTACGTCCAAATCTCTGACACGTTCCGCCGCGTTTTCCGGAGTAATAACTGTGGCTAAAACGGTTGGATCCAGAATCAAGTTGTTGTTGAATAGGGCCGGGTGTTGCGGGTTTGAAGGACCCGCCCCTGGCGTCCGGTTTGCCAGATATCCGAACATGTTTGCCTACAACTCGCTGTCCGCCGCGTGGCTGGTAACCGATGCCGATTCTCCGTCAACTCGGGTGAGAACCGGGTTTCCGTCGGCCGGACCTTGCTACTGGGCCAATGCTGGTGCTGTTCCGACTGTGGCCGCGGTCACATTCCCCTGATTAAGATTGATCGCCGGGGCCGTGTAAACCGCAACCTAGCGCGTAATGCTTGGCGCAGACTCGTACTCCTCCTCTTCGCTGCTATTTTCCTCATACCGGTTCTCCAGTAGATGCAGGATGGACTCGGTATCATCTTCTCTTATGACCCGGCCTCACGGGGTCCATGCCGGCTCCTCCGGCTGTTCCCTCTTCGTGGGGGGCTCTTCTGTCGGATCTACCGTCCCGACCGATTCTTCTCCATCTGATTGAACGTGGGTAGTTTCCCCTGACACAGAATCAAATCCGAAATCATCAGGGATTGAACCGGACGTACGTACCATGCCGATGAAGACGTTGATCTGGCCGATTGTCACGACAGATCCGGATTCGAGCAGATCCGACTCTGGCCCCCAGCCGGAATCGTCCACCATCTTCTCTCCTTCAGGGTCGGTGTAGATCTCGCCGATGACAAGGTTCTTCATGTTCTTCCGAGCTTCTCCCGTGATGTAAACACCCTTGGACGTAGGCCCCACGGTGGGCGCCAACTGTCGTGGGATAATCACGGCAGACGTTACCGAGGGTAACTTATCTTGGGGCAATTCGACTCTGGTGTTTGGGAGAGGGTTTAGCTCAAGGGAAAACATGATGATATGCGATCTGGTAGCCGGCAATCAAGTCGCCGAGTCTCCGATCTAGATATATTAACTCAACTCTCGTATTACATTGGATACTCGATACCTAGCGATATTGCTCGAACTCTTGGATCTCTCGGCTAACCCTAGGGGCCGACTTATATAATATCCGGACCCCCTGGCCTACTCTCCAAGGCGCACTCTGAATCCTACCCGGACACTGCTTACAAACCCTAAACTTCCTTATCAGAACCCACAATCCGGGTTACGAGGCCTACGTTCTTGGGCCTTCTAGAAACTCCTTTATCTTAAGCCGGGTCTTGTGCAGCGTCCTTTGGGCCGAGTTACTCCTTGGCGTTGGCCTACCGGGTTATCATCCCTCCATCAACTCACGTAGGTGCAACCTCCCCAAGCTTAGGTGTTTGCACACCTTGTTGGTGATGAAGACTTCTTGTGAGCTCCCTTGGAGAACTCCTTCACCTATGGCTCCCCGGCAACGGCGCCAGAAAAACGCTGGATGGCTAGGTTGAGACTCCAAGTGCAGAGTGTGTAGCTAGTGGCAAGCCTTCTTCCCCACGAGGGTGACTCGAGGGTTTATATCTAACTCTTGGGGAGCTAGTATTTCAGCAGTTGTCTTCCAAGCTTCCTCCAGGATCCTGCAAACAAGTAGAGAATTTTGTGCCCTCAACCTCACCAAGTGGTTGTCAAGCACAAGGTGTGACACTTCTAAATTGCAATGCAAAACTGAAAGTAAATGTGCAATAATTAAATCTACTACTAAATGCAAATGAGAAAATAAATATGCAATGGATTGTTTTTGTATTTTTGTGATGCAAGTGGTGATGAAGATAATGTAAATTCGAATTGGAGATGCAAGTAAAGTAAAGTGCAAGTAAAGTAAATTGTAGCAAAGTAACTAGAGTGTTTTCTTATATTTAAAATAGGACCGGGGTTCATGGTTTCACACTTGCATTCTCTCAAATAAAGTAGACGGTGGACATAAAGAATTACATGTGAGATTACAATAACATGTTTAACATTGAGTACTTTCATATGGGAATCACGTCCTAGCATAGAGATCTCTACGGTCATATTGATCCCTCTTATACTCCACCAAGATGCGAAATAAATCATAACACCTCGATAATTAAGGAAAAACCAGAGTATAGCTTTAAGCAATGTGACATGAAGTTGAAGTGAGAACTTGCTTGATCTAGTCATGGAGATTGATTAGTGTCACTTCAAATCCCCGGTAACAAGGTACTCCTTTTTATCCCTAGTGAGGTAACTAAGAAAGGTTTAACAAAACCTAAGTGGATCGCTGAACTTCTGTCACTTTCACAGCACTAGCCACCCCCCGTTACTCCAACTAATGCACCCATCACCCCCACACACTCTCAAGAACTAGATTGATCAAAGCTAGCAAATAAGAACGGGGGTACATAAGATACATCTACTCAAATAACTCAAGAGAAACAATTGCAATCTCAGATTCAATAACTCATAGAAAAGATCCACCACATAGGAATTACAACGGTGCCCGTAATCATGTGAGGCAGCTCATACAGATCTAATTAGTGAAGCACATAGAGAGAGAGATAAAAGTGCTACTTCCACAAACCCATAGCCCTGGGGTGGACTACTCCCTCTTCATGGAGATGTCGATGGAGATGACGTTGAAGGGGTAGGAGATCACACTGGCGGCGCCCCGCCGGAGTTTTCCCCCTCCAATCTGGAACTTCTGGTCTCTGTTTTGGTGTTTCGGTGTTTCGGCGGCGCTCTCCTCCGTAAGGGTACGGGGACCCTTTTTATAGTCGGTTTTAGGTCAAGACGGAGTCGGTAAGTCGAAGATGGAAGGAATTGGGGCCACATGGGCCAAAAGGGGGCCTCTCACGCGGCCAAGGAATCTGGCCGCGTGGAGGGTCCTCTTTTGGGCCTCCTTGCCCAATTCTCGTGGATCCTTCGCCCGCAAGTCTTCTCCTTCCATGAAAATGACCCCCACAGATTTTCAGGTGATTTCGCGGAAGTTTGCCCCCTGAAACGTCAAAAATATAGAAAACGGGGTTTCTGACAGGCAGGGTTAGTTCCATAAAAGTTGGGGGACTTTGTAATTTAACCCCAAAATACTATAAAACATTGAATTATACCCTTATATGATGCAATATGTAATAGAAAACCATGTGAAAATATGCAAAATTCATCTATGCATTTTACATGCATCATCCGCCCGTGTGCTTGGAGACCACAACGGGGTTGGAGATCCACTCGGCGTGAATGATGTCGCGGATGATCTTGGCATCCAACATCTTCTCCACCTCTCGGACAATGAATTCCTCCTTCTCGGGACCCCGACGGCGGGCCTTCTATTTGACTGGGCGTGTGCTAGGTCACATGGACAGATGGTGCTAGATCACCTCCCTTGGTACACCAGGCATATCGGACGTTGTTCGTGCGAACATGTACGCTTTTTCCCGAAGGAAGGCGGCGAGCGTGCTTTCCTATTTGGGAGGCAACCCAGCTCCAATGGTGAGGGTAGGCCCTATGCCATTGGGTTTCATGGAGACCTTCTTTGTGGCTTCTTTTTCTTGAGAGAACAAAAGCTTCTTATTCGAAGGCTCGACAACACACTCAAGGATGTCCTCGTCGATGGGGTGCGACACCACCGCCTTCTTGTAGGCATCCTCTATGGAACATACATCATCCTTCACGTCCCTGTGGACAGTGAGGGGACTGCTGCTGCCGGGCATCTTGAACAGGTTGTATGCGTGGTACATGACGACCATTAACTTGGCCAAGGCGGGGTAGCCGAGGATGGCGTTGTAGGGAAGATCGATGTGGGCGACGTCGAAGTCGATTTTCTAGGTGCGATAGTTTTCGCGAGTGCCGAACGTGACTGCCAGGCGAACCCGTCCCAAGGGGATGGTGGTACCGCTGGTGGCGCCGGTGAAGGGTCTGGTTGCCTTCAGGTGATCACGTGAGACTCGTAACTTCTTGAAGGTCACGAGAGAGATCACGTTGAGGCCCGTGCCTATGTCCATGAGCGTCTTCAAGACGGCAACATTGTTGATCGTGGGGGTGCAAACCAGAGGAATGGCTCCCACAGAGCCACTGGTCTTGGAGTGGTCTGCGATGTCGAAGGAGATTTCTAGATGCGACTACCTGAGGGATTGCTGAGGCGGTCCGGTCTCCTGACGGACAGTATTGACCTCTCACAAGGCCCTCTTAAGATGGCGACTAGAAAGTGGGGCCAGTGATCTGCCATGGATGCACGCCACATGGTGGCTGATGGAGCGGCGTGGTGCGCTTCCGTGGAGCTGGGAACGCCGCTTCCCACGGCGAAGTGCCACAGGGTCACGAGACCCTCAGGTTCCATGGGGAAGATAGGCGCAGTGGTGGAAGCGTCAAAGGAACTGCGCATGCAGTGCCTCCCACGTGCTCATGGAGCTGTCAGAGAGGTTCATCAACCATGCGAGTGGAGGGCCACAGAGGGCTAGGGGAAAGTACCTCATGAGGCACCTGACGCATCCCCCAGCCACTCGGATCCTTGCCTCGTACCTCCGTAGGAATCCTGAGGGGGGAACACGCCAGTGTAGCGAGGTGCGAGACGAGGGCGAAATGCGGAGGGCCACCTTGCTTCCCTTAGGTCCCCGGAAAACGCGTAGCAGCACCCTGCCCCGGTGCTCGCCCGCAGCTCTCGGTAGCTGGGAAGCTCTAGGTCGGTGGGGGAGTTTCCCACGACGAACGGTGTCATGTTGTGCGCTCTGTGGTGTTGGGTGATACGTCTCCAACGTATCTATAATTTCTGATGCTTCATGATGATATTATGCAAATTGCTACATGTTTTTCCCTTCTTTTTAGCATTTTTACACGTTTTCCGGGACTAACCTATTAACAAGATGCCACAGAGCTAGTTCCCTGTTTTTTTGATGTTTTTAGTTTCACAAAAGCTGTTACGGAAATATTCTTGGAATTGGAAAATCGAAAGCCAGAAGTCTTAGAAGTCCCGGAAGCTTCCAGAAGCCCCGAAGAGCCTCGGCCGGAGGGGGGCATAGGGTGGCCACACCAGGGGTGGCGCGGCCCCCCTAACCGCGCCACCTGGTGGTGTGGGCCCCCTGACCACCCTTCGGCATCGCCCTTTCGCCTATATATACTCCCCCGAGGGAAAAGCTTAAAAAATCGACCTTTTCCACAAACTACATCTATAGCTCCTCCGCCGCCATCGACAAGTTTCAGGGGGACAGATCTCTGTTCTGGCACCCTACCAGGACGGGGAAGTGCCCCCGGAACCATCTCCATCGACTCCACCACAATATCCATCGCCGTTGATGTCTCCTATGATGAGGAGGGAGTAGTTCTCCGCCGAGGTTGAGGGCTCTACCGGTAGCTATGTGGTTCATCTCTCTCTCTCCCATGGTGTGATCTATATGTGATTGTGAGCTTTGTATTCTAGTTTAATTCGTAGATGTTACTATTCATCTTTTGATACTCAAGTGCTTTATTAATATGAACTTTGGAGTCACCTTGTCCCGCGGTGTGAAGGTGACAGTGTGCACATCGTGTGTGTGTCCTCTATGAATTGTGGTGTTTGTCTAGTACCATCTAGGGCTCTCATAGTGATAGCGTGGGCTTAATTAGACATGGGAATGCTTACTTTAAGGAATGCCTTTTGCAGCCCTACACAATGATTAGTGTTCGTTATTTGTTATGAGAGCTCCGTAAACGCTTTGATCACGGTGTAAAGGTGACAGTGTGTGCATCGTGTGGTTTAGCATTATATTTATATTTTGTGTTGGATAACCCTACGAAATTGTGTTGTTTGCATGGAACCATCTGTGTCCCATGGTGATAGAATGGGGGTTACTTGGTTGGGAAAGTGCTTACTCTGAGGAGTGTTGTTAAAGCCCTATGCATGGATTGGTGTTGTTATTCGACCGGAGATTGGTTAAGAGTAGCATAGTGAAGAGAAGATATCTAGTTATTCAATTATGTGATCATTGTTGAGAGTGTCCTCTAGTGAAAGTAGGATCCCTAGGCCTTATTTCCAAGCATTGAAACACCGTTTTCCGCCTGTTCTGCTACATGTTTGCTTCTGCCATTTTTTATTTCAGATTGCTATTATCACTTATTATCATCCATATTACTTGTATTTTACTCTCTCTTCGCCGAACTAGTGCACCTATATAACTGACAAGTATATTGGGTGTGTTAGGGACACAAGAGACTTGTTGTATCTTAATTGCAGGGTTGCTTGAGAGGGATATCTTTGACCTCTACCTCCCTGAGTTCGATAAACCTTGGGTGATCCGCTTAAGTGAAACTTGCTGCTGTTCTATAAACCTCTGCACTTGGAGGCCCAACACTGTCTACAAGAATAGAAGCGTGCGTAGACATCAAGCTCTTTTCTGGCGCCGTTGCCGGGGAGGTAAGTTAAAAGGTTCTCACATCCTCGGGTGTGAGTGCTCGAAGTTATTTCCTTTAGATCCTGCAATTATATCTTTTTGTTTCTTGTTTTTATTTTCACTAGTTAGGCTTAGTGGAAAATAAAAACAATATGATAGAGCTTTATAATATTTGTCTTGAGTTAGGACATGAAGTGTTTGAAGAGAAAATTAAAAAACCTATGGAGCTTTATTTGCATGCTAGTGGCAATGTCATTAGTATGAATTATTTGAACACCGTTATTGCTAATGCTATGGAAAAGTCTAAGCTTAGGGAAGCTAGTTTTTATGAAAGTGATCTTTTTAGTCCCCCGAGTTATGAGGACGAAATTTTCTTTGATGATACTTTGCCTCCAATTGTATAATTATTATAATGATTGTGGTATTCTAGTTCCGCCTGTTTACAATAAATGAACATGATATTTTCAGTCCACCTACAATAGAGATAAATATTAATTATGATTACAATATGCCTCCTATATTTAATGATTATGGTGATGAGAATAATAATGATTGCTATTTTGTTGAATTTGCTCCCACTACTATTAATAAGAATGACTATGCTTATGTGGAGAGTATTAATTCTTTTATGCATGTGGCTCATGACAAGAATGTTTCTTGTGATAGTTATATTGTTAATTTTATCCATTATGCTACTGAAATTTATTATGAGAGAGGGAAACATAGTTTCATGCATCTCAACAATATCAAGTTTCCCCTCTTTATGTTGAAAATTATGAAGTTGCACTTGTTTTGCTTTCCTATGCTTGTTGCTTTGTGACTTCATGACTTGTTTTTCTACAAGATTATTTTTCATAGGAAGTGGGTTAGACTTAATTATTTTTACATTTGCTTCTTGATGCTCTCTTTTGCTTCAATTCATATTTCTCATGTGAGCATCTTCTCAAATTATCATGCCTAGCTAAAAGGCTTTAAAGAAAGGCACTTGTTGGGAGATAACCCATGTCGGATATATACTGAATAGGGGTATAGAAGATGGTAGACAAAAGAGCCGGACTACCAGGGTGGCCTACATGGTAATGGGCTTAGGTCCATTGGGCGGCCCAGTAGTCCGACGCGCAGAAGCCGGATTCTAGAAGAACCCGGATCACGGCCCACGTGATCTGGCTTGGAGGAGAAGACGGATTCCTTACTTTCCAAGTTACAAGTTAAACGTAGTCTTCTAGGTTTCTTGTTCTGTAAGCCCTAATCCGGCTATTATATAAAGCCGGACGGGAGATAGATAAAACAAGTTAGGTTCTAGGTTCAAGTTTGACAAGCTTAAGCTCTACGCAACTCGCCGAGAAGCTCATCCTCGTCGAGTAGCTAGATCTATTCCCTCACACTGTAACCCTGTTATACGGGCTTTAGTCCCAATTAGTGAGAAGTGCAGGAGTAGGTACGCCGTACTGTCGCGACGTACCGAACCTGGGTAAAATCCCGTGTTCTGTGTTACTACGCTATCCCGTTACCCCACGTCTCTACCGTAGTCTCATGGCACCCCAGTCTATGAAAACTACTACGATGTCTCGACAGTTGGCGCCCACCGTGGGGCAAACGACGTCAGGCGTGAAATTCCGATCTGGGATACTCGGCGGAATTGGAAGATCGATCACTGTCGGAAGCTTGGAATTCGACGACGACGTCGGGCGCTTCCTCAACAACGGATCCTACATACCGGCGCAAAACCACCTGGTAAGTGCCTGCGTGTTACCGATTGGATCTGCTAACATCTTTATCGGACTAACTGCAGAGGCAATGGGGTTTTGCGGTGGAAGCAAATTTATCCCACCCGCCCTATACCCAGTCGAAGACGACTATGATGCCGGATTTTGCTCAGATCGCCGACAAAACAGTGATACGCACTTTATCGGCATGGTGCAATCCGAGATCGCTGAAAACACGGATGACGGAAATCCCGTGCAAGAGGCAGATAACAACCTACCCGTCATAGAGACGGAAGAACCAATACCCGTCACAGAGACGGAAGATCCGACATCCGTCAACCAGACGATGAACTCGGAAGCAGAGTCCATGCTTGCCGCCATTGAGGCGAGATTGGAGTCGGAAACCGGATCGGATAACTTCGACTCCGAAGACGAAGACGAGGACGCCTTCGTAAGAAAAGTTAAGTCCTTTCAAGAGGGATTCCATGAAGTGCTAATGGCAAAACCAGCTGATACAACGGGTGCCGACAGCCAGGAAAGCCCTAAAACTCGTCCGCCAGTGGAAGAGAGAGAAGACGGAGAAACTTCTCCGATATTCCCTAATGTCAAGGAGATGACAGAAGATGAACCTGTCAAAAAACCTCCTTCTTCCAAGAAAAAGCACCGTGCTTCTAAAAAACTCCAGTACAAACTCCGGAAGAAAAAGTCAGCTGATCTCGCTGATGAAAACCTGGAAGTTGGAGATATTAGTGGCACAAAGCCCGCGGAAAAGAAATCTAAGGAAATCACTGCTCCGCCAATGACAGAACTGGAAGAGCAAGAACTATTACAAACACCAGTGGGACCAGATGAACCCCCTGAGATGCTGGAAGCCAGGAGACAAGCTTTCCAACGGCAACAGCAACATCTGCTTAGATCTCGGCAACATCTCCAACAAACCCATAATGACATCAAAGTCATGAAGGAAGAAATAGAGGAGTACGAGAGAAAGCATAGATCTGCCTTAAAACCTACTAGGTTACCCGGAATCGCAAAACCGGAAGAACTGCCGCCAAAAGAAAGGTTTTATAACCCATCTTGGCAAAAGCAGTTAAACGGCAAAGATGCCAAGGGCGAACCAATATACAAAACCGCAGCGGAAAACGCGGAAGCAGCGTTTGCCATCCTGAACAATGATCTGTACTCCAACGGGGAAAAACTCCAAGGGGTGTATGCTTTTTTAGGAAAAGCATTACAGCAGCAACATCGAGGCCAAGAACGATCAGGGAGGCTGCATGATAATTCCGCCCTCTGCAAAACAGTTACTTGCGCTGCTGGAGCACCTGGACCGGAAGAACCCGGAGATTCGGATAAAAAAGAGGATCCGAGAAAAGACAAGAAAAACCCCGACAACCGGGACGCAGCGTCTAGAACCGGACCTCATCTCCCGAAAGATGGATATAAACCACACGATCGGGAACACAAACACCGGAATGACGGCAAAATAATGCCACCTCCGAGAAACCCAGCTGAAAAAGCTGGAAGATATGATACACCTCACAGACGTGAAAGATCTCGGACACCGCCTAAGGATAAGGAAAGGTACAGGAGCAGGACTCCACCTAATCCCAGGGGGCGTGACAACGGAAGAGAGAGAGGTAACCCCGGAAAAGCGCGTCCGCGCAACAATGGAAAAGAAAGGAGCAGATCCCCTTCTGTCCATTCAGCCGGGAGATATTCTGCACATATTGATAGAGCAGAAAAGGATGATCTATACTTTGGTCCTAAGTGTTTTACTGACAGGATCCGAAGGATAACCCTACATTCTGGCTTCGCCAAAGTTGGTCCAACCTACCAAAAGTATACCGGCAGTACAAACCCGGATACCTGGCTCTCAGATTATTACACAGCCGTCCAAATCAACAACGGGACAGACCTGGAAGCTGTCAAGTTTCTTCCCCTAATGTTGCTAGACGGAGCCAGAGATTGGATCAATGGTTTACCATCAAGAACTGTTGACAGTTGGGATGATATGGCGAGAGTATTCACTCAGCATTTTCGGGGAACATACAAGCGCCCAAATAGCATCAACCAGCTGAACCGTTGCACCCAATTTGAAGACGAACCATACGTGGATTTCATCTCCAGATGGACTGCGATGAAGAATAGTTGCTCTGGAGTAACTGACGTACAAGCAATGCATGCTTTCGTCAATGGCCTAAAACCCGGACTTGTACCGTTCATGGTTGGTTCTAAAAAGCACAAAGATCTCGGATCTATGCTTACAACCGCTAATGAGCATGCTGCAGCCGAAGACGATATCAGAGCAAGAGGAGGCAATATTGAGTCACTGATACTGGCCAAGAAAACCCCTCGTCCTGATAAAAAAGGAACTCCGGAGTCAACAACAAAGCCCAAGGAGGTCAACATAGCCTTTGGAGGAGAAAAGGTGAACAAGTGGAAAGTCCGCAGTCCAGATCCAATCAATTACACTCCCGAAGAATGGGAGAGAATTAAGTCGGAACCCTGCGTCCACCACTCTCAGTTTGGGAAACCAACTCACACAAACGCGCAATGCCGGCTAAACAAGCATATGAAAGGCAATGCAGGGTCCGGAAATAAAGGGAAGGGTTCCAAGAGGAAACCTGCCAAACAAAAGCCAGAAGCTGAAAAAGAAGACAGTGAATCGGACACTGATGACAAAATCCAGGAACAGCAGCGAAAAGGCGAACCCAAATTTCCGAGAGTTGACGGAGAAGCAATGTTAACTTTCCTAGCAACCCCGTCAGCAAAGGTGGCCAAAAGGACACTTCGAGAAATAAACGCGGTTGTTCCTGCGACCCCAAAATTCTTGAAGTACTCCAACACACCGATAATCTGGGATCAGTCAGATCATCCCGGAAATATCCCTGAACCCGGCACACAAGCTCTTGTTGTAAGCCCTATTGTTCAAAACACTAGGCTAAGAAGAGTGCTGATGGACGGAGGATCCAGCATCAACATAATGTACCTGGATACACTGAAGCACTTGAAGATATCCGAGTCCCAGCTCAACTACAGCAACATACGCTTCCATGGCATTGTTCCTGGCAGGCAAGCACGATCCCTAGGAGAAATTTCCCTAGATGTCACCTTCGGAGATAAAGATCACTTCCGGCAGGAAAAAGTATCCTTCGAAGTAGTGCCGTTCGAAAGCGTGTATCACGCAATACTCGGACGTCCGGCTTTCGCCAAATTTATGGCAAGATCTTGCTATATCTACAACAAGCCGAAGATGCCAGGACCCAAAGGAGGAGTAATCACCATTGCCGGTGATTTCAAGCTGGCAAACGAGCTGGAGAAAGAAAACGCCCTTTGCGCTCAGAGAGTTATAGCAAGGGAGGAACTGAAGGAATTAGCCAAGGAGGTATCGCCGAAAGAAATGCCGGCAGGAAAAGAAACTCAGAAGCCAACAGATAGCTTCAAGGCGTCCGAGAATACAAGACAGGTAATCCTAGATCCCAAAGATCCGACAAAATTTGTCGTAGTAGGGACTGGGATGACCGACAAATAGGAAGGCGAGCTCATCAAGTTCCTCCGTGAGAACTGGGATATTTTCGCCTGGTGTCCAGCTGACATGCCAGGCGTACCCAGGGAACTTGCTGAGCACCAACTCAAGGTTATTCCCGGATCAAAACCCGTCAAACAAGGTCTCCGTCGATTTGACGGAAGAAGACGGAAGGCTATTGGCAAGGAAATTATCCGGCTTTTAGCAGCGGATTTTATCAAGGAAGTAATCCATACTGATTGGTCCGCAAATCCGGTATTAGTGCCGAAGAAAGACACCACTGCTCTTAGAATGTGTATAGATTACACAGGACTGAACAAGCTGTGTCCGAAAGATAGGTTTGCGTTACCGCGAATCGATCAAATAATAGACGCCACTGCAGGCTCTGAGCTTTTATGCTTTTTGGATGCATACTCCGGGTACCACCAAATACGCATGAAAAAGGAAGATCAAATCAAGACTTCTTTTATAACCCCGTATGGGACGTACTATTACGTAACCATGCCTTTTGGCCTGAAGAACGCAGGTGCAACCTACCAGCGTTGCATGCAACGCTGTTTGCATAGTCAAATTGGCAGAAACGTCCATGTTTACGTGGACGATATCGCTGTCGTAACCAAGGAAAAAGATACACTCCTTGAGGATTTGCGAGAAACCTTCGAAAACTTGCGCACTTACAAGATGAAGTTGAATCCATCTAAGTGCGTATTCGGGGTTCCCTCAGGAAAACTTCTGGGTTTCATCGTTTCTCACAGAGGAATAGAAGTTAACCCGGAAAAGATCAAGGCAATCTTGAATATCTCAAAGCCTACATGTGTAAAAGATGTCCAAAGACTGACGGGTTCCGCCACAGCCGTCAGCAGATTTATCAGTTGGCTGGGGGCTAAAACCCTACCACTCTTCAAGCTGCTGAAAAATTTCGACAAAGTCAAGTGGATTGCGGAAGCCTGGGAACGTATAGAAAGTTATGTACCTTTCCGTACTTAGTTCAATTTCTATGTAAACATCTTTTGAGATCATGAAATAAAGTTGTCGGAATGCTGTCATCCATATTTCTTATAAGTGCAAAGTGTTTCCGCCTCATCTATTTCCCAATGATCTTACAAATTTCTCAACGTTAACCCGAATTGTGCTTGCGTACTCGGCGTTACATAACTGAATGATTTTTCAGCCTTTTAACGGCTAAAGGGAACTTGAATTGCCTGCGTGCCCAAGTTTCACTTAAAACTTTCCTTGTTTCTCTAAGTCTTATCTGATTGTGCGTATGCTGGGTTACTGGAACTAGTTAGTAAAAATGCCTTTAGCATGATTCATGTTTCCGAGTTTCAAAACTGATTGGTTCGTCCCCAGTTACTCGGCATAACGATTCATAATGCTATTTGAGCCATTTCAAACACTAAGGACAGTTAAAGCATATACACCAGAGAACTTAGAAGATAAAGGAATGATAAAATCCAAAATAACTTGCAAAGTAATTTCATAGTTTAAACTGCAAACGACGGAATTTTCATTCATACAAAAGAAGCATTACATTTTGGATTACAAATGAAAGAACAGTAATGCTCCTATTGTCTACTTTTTCTATCCAGGTTCCAGGTAACCTTTCAAGAATCCGACTCCTCCTCGCTGCTTTCTTCATCGGGAATTGGAGGAGCTTCCTCTTCTGGATAGTGGACGGAGACATTTACCATGGCGGCAATCTGGGTGGCGTGGCCCTTAACTTCACCAAAAATGGTGTTTCGTTGCGCATCCGTGTATCCCTGAGGGACACCGGTGGCCACACGCCAGGATTTGGCACTAGGGTAGTGCATGCGCATAAGGCCTAGAGCCATACGCGCACCACCCCGTGCAGCGGAGCAGAGAAAGGACTCCTTGGACTCCGCCACCGCCATGATGGCACCCGGAAGTTTTTCAACCTCCAAGTATTCCCCAGATTTATCGGGAAGGAACTTCTCTATGAGCTGCGTCCCAGCAGCCTTAATCGAATTCCATGTTTCCCCGAAAGCTCGGATGCCTGCAGCCCGAGTGCCATCTGGGGTATCTCCTGGTTTTTTCCAATAAAACACCCAAAAGGGTTAGACAGAAAACCAGAGAAAGTAAAACATGAAAAAATGGTACATAAGTTAGAAATTTACCAATGAGCTTGTCGATCTCGGAAACTTCCTCCAGGCGAAGGTTTAGAGCATCGGTCAAATCCCGGATGGTGGATTTGTCCTTCTCCGCCTGCTCGGAAGCCTTGGAATTGGAAACTCCAAGGGCCAGGTTGCTGGCTTCCAAGTCTTGTTGAGTTTTCACAAGGTTCTTGTGAAGCTCAACATTCTCCTTGCGGAGAATTTCGGCATTGCCAGAATCTTCTGCTGCTTGTTTAGCTTCAGCTAATGCAGCTGAAAAGCAAGGGAAAAATCCGAGTTAGTTAGCTTCTCGGAAAAAACTTAAGCAAATGATTGAATCGGAAATTTCAGAAGGAAAAAGTTTACCTTGTGTTTCCGACAATGCGAGCTTAGCTGATTCCAGCTCCGCTTCCCTTTCTTCAAGAATAGAGAGAAGATTTCTAACTTCTTTATTCTTGATGGTAAGCTTCCGGAAAACTTCCCTGTTGATGGCTTCCGAGGTTTGCTGGAACATGGCAAGGAGAAGAATGAGTACAAAAAGCATCAAAGCAAAAAGCACGCATTTTAATTAATGCTTGGGGGCTGGAGTTATATACCTGGCTCATGCGCTGCAAACCTGCCAAGTTTTCTTTGAATTCTTTCGCGTATTCCGCGAAGAGAGTTCCGGCTGCGTCCAAGCCGTCATTGATAGCTTTAAAATCCTTGTCAAAGGTGGGAATTTCCTCGTCGAAAGTCCGAGTCAATTTTTCCACCTCTGGGCCGCCCTTTCCCTCGTGTCCGGGTCGGACACAATTGGCTGGCTGGGCTCCGGGGGCTTGGTGGTGGGGGCTGCAGTAGGCTCTTTCGCCCTCGTGCTTGGCGTATCCGGGGCGACGGCAGGAGAAGGTTGGCTGCCTCGGCTGGAAGAAACCTTGAGTTTCTTCAGCTTCTTCGGCTTCAGGCTGGAGGGGGGCAGGCTAAAAACCAAAACCCGGAAAAGGTTAAAACACCAAAGATGGACGAAAAAGATCCTATAAAAGAAAAACCCAGAAGAAAATAACCTGGAAGTGGCGACGGGGATTCCGTCAAGATCGATAATTTCATCCGAGGAAATTATCTTCTTGCGCTTGCGTCCACCTGTAGCGGCGGTGCGCAGCGCGTCCAGCTCAGCCTCAGACACCAAATCCGAGTCTGAAAGATCCTCGAACTGTCGAACAAGCAAAAACCAAAATCAGAAGCTAGGAAATCCGAGATAAAATAGAACTGTACCCAAATGACTGAAAAATTACCTTGGGAACCGGATTTTCGGCCGTGTACATTGGCCGACTCTCTGTGTATTGGTCGCGCGATGCGACCAACTGGTTGATGCGCCGCCTAAGTTCCTTTGCGGGCCAATCCTTGGCGGACGTCCGCATCGGATCGTTGACTCCCGTGTATTCACACAGGAAACGGCCGCTGTGGTTGGCTAGTGGCTGGATCCGCCTAATCAGCCAGCATAGAACTGTGTCCATGCCGGTTAGAGGCGGATCCATGGAGGTGAGCTTGGCGATGCGCCGCTTGATCTTTAGCAGATCTGGCGGCAGAACTTGGACGGCTTCTGTTACCCAGTTATCCTGGGGAACGGCGGCGGAGTTCACAAAAGGTGGAACCCCGACGGCCTTTTTAGGAAAAGGCACGTCGGGATGATAGAAAAAAGAACCCGTCCAAAATTTGACGGATTCTGAGGTTTTGATTTTGGGGAACCAATCCTCTCGGAATCTCCGAAGAGTAAAGGAAATGGTCCCGCAATTTGGGAGTGCGCCCTCCGAAGAGTTACGCTTGACCCCAAAGCAATACAGCCAAAAATCTAACCTAGGCTCTATTCCTAGGTAATCTTCGAACAAGGCCTGGAAGCCGGCCATGTACAGAATGGAATTGGGAGGAAGGTTGTGAGGTTGGATGCTGTAATGTGACAGAACCTGGAGGAAGAAAGAGGAAGGTGGGAGCCCCATACCTCGTAGAAGGTGGGAGGTAAGAAGCACCCTTTCGCCCTCTTGTGGCATGGGTTCGGTCTCCTCTTCCGGGAGCCGCCACTTCTTTTTAAGAACCAAGCCCTCCTTCTCCAAGTTTGGAAGGAGGGCCGGGGGAATACTGCAGGCACTCCAGTTGCCTGCAGTTTCCTCTTCCTCATCCGCTCCGGCGACGGCGGCGGCGGCGGCCTTCGCGGCGGCGAGTTTTTCGCCAAGGAGCTCGATTTTTTCCTCCGCCGTTTCAGGTGCAAACGGCGGGGTTGTCGCGGCGCTTGATGATGCTATGTCCGCGGCGGCGGAAGTGTTCTCTCCGCCCGCCGCGGAAGCCGCGGCCTTCTCCGGCTCACCGCCGGTGGGCTTTTGCGCTCCCGATTGCGGATCTAGGTCGTTGACGAGCTCGTCGATGGCGGCGCGGGTCGGTGAAGGCGGCGAGGATGCCATCCTTTGGCGTTGCGTTTTGGTGCGTTTTGCGTGCTTGGAAGCCAAGTGCGCTTGGGGCAGGAAACTTGCTCTCGAGCTCGCGTCAATGGCGTGGGCAGTGGGGAGTGAGGAAAGTTTCGGAGGAGGACGATGATGGCTATTTATAGCCAGATATCCGTTTAGATACGTGCCAACGGCTCTTTTGACCGTTGGATGTTCGACGCGTGTCGCTCGCCGGAAAATCCGGGAAACGAAACGACAGGGAAATGATGGCTATCTCCTCGTTTCTCGTGAGAATCTGTCAGAGATACGTTGCAGGGTTTCCCGCGTGAAACCAAGCGGCGCTTGCGCCAGCATGATTAAAGCGCTGATGTCATAAGTTCCTTTTCCGCGAAGGATCGCGAGAAGGAAAGCCGGATTTTCATAGTTCCGAGTTTTATGTTACCATCTCCTTCAAAAGAAAAGAAGAAAGAATCAAGACTGCTGAATCAAGTTTTCCCGGACAAAATGTATTTGGCGAAAGGCGGAATATCAGAGTTTTGATCCTTCCTGGGGGCTACTGTCGGATATATACTGAATAGGGGTATAGAAGATGGTAGACAAAAGAGCCGGACTACCAGGGTGGCCTACATGGTAATGGGCTTAGGTCCAATCGGCGGCCCAGTAGTCCGACGCGCAGAAGCCGGATTCTAGAAGAACCCGGATCACGGCCCACGTGATCTGGCTTGGAGGAGAAGACGGATTCCTTACTTTCCAAGTTACAAGTTAAACGTAGTCTTCTAGGTTTCTTGTTCTGTAAGCCCTAATCCGGCTATTATATAAAGCCGGACGGGAGATAGATAAAACAAGTTAGGTTCTAGGTTCAAGTTTGACAAGCTTAAGCTCTACGCAACTCGCCGAGAAGCTCATCCTCGTCGAGTAGCTAGATCTATTCCCTCACACTGTAACCCTGTTATACGGGCTTTAGTCCCAATTAGTGAGAAGTGCAGGAGTAGGTACGCCGTACTGTCGCGACGTACCGAACCTGGGTAAAATCCCGTGTTCTGTGTTACTACGCTATCCCGTTACCCCACGTCTCTACCGTAGTCTCATGGCACCCCAGTCTATGAAAACTACTACGATGTCTCGACAACCCATGTTTTTATTTTTGCATTGTTTTTCTCTGTTTTCTTTGAGTCAAGGGGTTGTATACTTCTGTAAACTTCTTTGTATCTTTATTTTCATGTTTTAGTAGTGCCAAGTAAATTTTCTAACGAAAGTTGGAGTTGGTTTTCGGAATTCTGCGCAGAAAACAGATTTCTGCTGTCCATCGTAAAACATCGTATAAAATCTTGGAAGATTAGAATGATCTGAAATTTTTTGTGCTTATTCATCAGCTAATTCTACATCGCTGGAAAATTCCGATAGTGTTGCGTTTATACAGGAAACCATTGATTACCGTGTATCCTTTGCATCGACGTTTTATTTGTCTTTGCAAGACCTCGTCTGCTCCATCCGGGTACATCTGATCCACTAAGAAGTTTAAATATGGAATTGTCCAATCCGGGTTAACAAGGAGGACTTCAGTTGACTCGGAAACGAGAGGATAATCAACATCTCCACCTTTTATCGATGGTTCATGCAAATGTTGGACAAACACACCTGGTGGTAGGGTTTTCACTCTTTCCGAGCCCATGCGGGCTAATGCATCCGCGTTCCAATTTTCTTCCCTTTTGACGTGAAGTATTTCAAATCCCAGGAAGCAAATAGAAAACTCGTCCACCATTCTCCGGTATTCGGCCATGATGGGGCTTTTGGCATCCCATGTTTGGTTGAGCTGATGCTGTACCAAGTCTGAGTCACCATAGCATAGGATGCGCTTGACACCTATTTCTTTTGCAATGTGCAAGCCATGAAGCAAAGCTTCGTATTCTGCCACATTATTGCTGGCGTTGAAGTGTATTTGTAATACATACTCCATAGTATCTCCCTTTGGGGATTTTAGGACTACACCAGCTCTAGCGCCTTCCTTCATCTTGGATCCATCAAAGTGCATAACCCAGTATTCCGATTCCGACATTGGTGTGTTTTCCATTGCTTCTGTCCAATCAGCGACGAAATCTGCCACCGCCTGGGATTTGATTGCCGTTCGGGTTTGGTACTTAATGTCGAACGCAGCCAACTCGATGCCCCATTTGGCTACTCGGCCTGTTGCGTCTGCATTGTTGATGATATCCCCTAGTGGTGCTTTACATACCACTGTTATGGAATGTCCTTGGAAATAATGATGGAGTTTTCGAGATGCGAAAAACACGCCATATGCCACCTTTGTTTGGACTCGGAAAAAACTTCACTTACATAATACACCAGATGTTGATCTGGTATGCTTTGCTCATCTTTCCGCCTTTCCAAAACTATCACTGTGCTAATAACCCTGTTTGTTGCTGTGAGATACAGTAACATGGGTTCTTCGTCTTTTGGTGATGCCAAAATTGGAGCTTTCATCAAGTTTCTTTTAACTGGGTTAATGCCACGTCTGCCTCTTCTGTGCATTCAAATCTGTCGGATTTCTTCAACAACTTGTATAATGGCAGAGCTTTATTTCCTAGCCATCTTATGAACCTCCTGACGGCAGCTGCAGAACCAGTCAATCTTTGTACATCTTTTAAGCACGTAGGCCTTGAGATGTTTAAGATTGCCTTGATCTTTTCTGGGTTTACTTCTATTCCTCCGTGAGAAACGATAAAACCCAGAAGTTTTCCTGAGGGAACCCCGAATACGCACTTTAATGGATTCAACTTCATTTGGTAAGTGCGCAAATTTTTGAAGGTTTCTCGCAGATCTTCAAGGAGTGTGTATTTTTCCTTGGAAACGACGGCAATGTCGTCCACGTAAATATGAACATTTTTGCCAATCTGACTATGCAAACATCGTTGCATGCAACGCTGGTAGGTTGCACCTGCGTTCTTCAGGCCAAAAGGCATGGTTATATAATAGTATGTTCCATACAGGGTTATGAAGGAGGTTTTGATTTGGTCTTCTTCCTTCATACGTATTTGATGGTACCCGGAATAAGCATACAAAAAGCATAAAAGCTCAGAGCCAGCAGTGACATCTATTATTTGATCGATTCGCGGTAACGTAAACCTATCTTTTGGACACAATTTGTTCAGGCCGGTGTAATCTATACACATCCTAAGAACAGTACTATCTTTCTTCGGGACTAATACTGGGTTTGCAGACCATTCAGTATGTATAACTTTCCGGATAAAATCAGCTGCTAATAGCCGGATAATCTCCTTGCCAATAGCCTTCCGTCTTCTTCCGTCAAATCGACGGTGACCTTTTTTACGGGTTTAGATCCTGGAATCACCTTGAGTTGGTGCTCAACAAGTTCCCTGGGTACACCTGGCATGTCTGCGGGACACCACGCAAAAATATCCCAGTTCTCATGGAGGAACATGATGAGCTCGCTGTCCTATTTGTCGGTCATCCCGGTTCCCACTACGACAAACTTTGTCGGATCTTTGGGATCTGGGATAACCTGTCTTGTATTCTCGGAAGTTTTGAAACTATCTGCCGGCTTCCGACTTTCTTTTCCTGCCGGCATTTCTGTTGGCGATACTTCTTTCGCCAGCTCTTTCAATTCCTCCTTTGCTACCACTTTTTCTGCGTAAAGGGCGTTTTCTTTTTCCAGCTCGTTTGCCAATTTGAAGTCTCCCGATATGGTGATTACTCCTCCTTTTGGTCCTGGCATCTTCAGCTTGTTATAGATATAACATGATCTTGCCATGAATTTGGCGAAAGCTGGACGTCCGAGTATTGCGTGGTATACACTTTCGAACGGCACGATCTCGAAAGAGATTTTTCCTGTCAGAAATATTCTTTCTCTCCAAAGGTTACGTCTAGGGAAATTTCTCCTAGGGACCGTGCTTGTCTACGAGGAACGATGCCGTGGAAACGTATGTTGCTATGATTGAGCTGGGTCTCGGAGATTCGCACATGCTTCAGTGTATCCAGATACATTATGTTGATGCTGGATCCTCCATCCATCAGCACTCTTTTTAGCCTAGTGTTTTGAACAATATGACTTACAATTAGAGCTTGTGTGCCGGGTTCTGGGATATTTCCGGGATGATCAGACTGATCCCAGATAATTGGTGTATTCGAGTACTTCAAGAATTTGGGGGTTGGTGGAACAACCGCGTTTATTTCTCGAAGTTTCCTCTTTGCCACCTTTGCTGAGGGAGTTGCGAGAAAAGTTAGATTGCATTCTCCGTCAACTCTCGGCAACTTAGGCTCGCCTTTTCGCTGCTGTTCCTGGATTTTTTCATCAGTGTCCGATCCACTGTCTTCTTTTTCTGCTTTTGACTTTTGCTTGGAGAATTTCCTCTTGGAACTCTTCCCCTTGCTCCCGGATCCTGCACTGCCTTTCATATTCTTATTGAGCCGGCATTGTGTGTCAGTATGGGTGGGTTTCCCAAATTGCAAATGGTGGACACAGTTTTCCGACTTAATTCTTTCCCACTCTTCCTTTGCGTAGGAGATAGGTTCTGTGCTTCTTCCTTTTCATTTGCTCCCATTTTCCTTTCCAAAGGCTATGTTAACTTCTTTGGGATTTTGCTCTGCCTCTGGAGTGGCTTTTTTCTCAGAACGAGGCGTCTTTTTGGCTTGAATCAAAGCGTCGATATTTCCACCTCTCGCTCTGATGTCATCTTCGGCCGCTGCGTGCTCATTTGCGGTTGTAAGCATAGATCCGAGATCTTTGTGCTTTTTTTAACCGATCATGAATGGTACGAGGCTGGGTTTTAAGCCACTGGCGAAAGCATGCATTGGTTGTACATTAGTTACTCCAGAGCAGCTGTTCTTCATTGCTGTCCACCTTGAGATAAAGTCAACGTATGTCTCATCTTCAAACTGGGTGCAGCAGTTTAACTGGTTGATGCTATTGGGGCGTTTGTAAGTTCCCCGAAAATGATGAGTAAAAACTCTAGCCATATCATCCCAGCTGTCTACGGTCCTTGACGGAAGCCCGTTAGTCCAATATCTGGCTCCATCCAGTAACATTAGGGGGAGGAATTTTACTGCCTCTAGGTCTGTCCCATTGTTAATCTGAACGACTGTGTAATAGTCTGAGAGCCAGGTATCCGGGTTTGTACTGCCGGTATATTTTTGATATGTTGGACCAACTTTGGCGAAGCCAGAATATAGAGTTATTATTCGGATCCTGTCAGTGAAACACTTAGGTCCAAAGTATGGATCATCTCTTTCCGCTCGATCGGCGTGAACGGAGTATCTACCGGCTGAATGGATAGAAGGGGATCTGCTCCTTTCTTTTCCATTGTTGCGCGAGCGCGCTTTTCCGGGGTTATCCCTATTTCCTCCGTTATCGTGTCCTTTGGAATAAGGTGGAGTTCTACTCCTGTGTCTTTCCTTATTCCTAGGAGGGGTACGGGATCTCTCACGCCTGTGAGGAATGTCATATCTTCCGGCTTTTTCAGCAGGGCTTCTCGGAGGCGGCATTGCTTTTTCGTCTTTCCGGTTTTGTTCTTCCCGATCTCGGGGATTGTTTCCACCTTTCGGCGGATGGGATCCTGTCCTGGACGCTGCATCCTTGTTATCTGGGTTTTTCTTGTCCTTTCTCGGATCTCCTTTCTTCTCTTTTGAATTGCTTGAATCTCCAGGTTCTTCAGGTCCAGGTGCTCCAGCGGCGCATGTGGCTGTTTTCCATAGGACCGAGTCGTCGTGCAACTTCCCTGATCTTGCATGCGCTCGCTGATGCTGTTGCAATGCTTTTCCTAAGAAAGCATACACCCCTTGGACCTTTTCGCCATTGGAGTACAAGTCATTATTGAGGATGGCGAATGCGGCTTCCGCGTTTTCTGCTGCGGTTTTGTATATAGGTTCGCCCTGGGCATCAATGTCGTTTACTTGCTTTTGCCAGACATGGTTTTGGAATCGTTCCTTTGGCAGCAGTACTTCCGGTTTTGCGATTCCGGGTAACCGTGTAGGTTTTATGCCAGATCTATTCCTTCTCTCGTACTCCTCGATTTCTTCCTGCCGCAACTTAATGTCAGCCTGGGTTTTTTGGAGGTTTTCCCGAGTTATCAATAGATGTTGCTGTTGGCTTTGGAGAGCTTGTCTCCTGGCTTCCAGCACTTCAGGGGGCTCGTGGGGTCCCACTGGTGTTTGAAGTAAATCCCGTTCATCCTATTCTAACATTGGCGGAACAGAGATTTCCTTCGTTTTCTTCTCCGCAGGCTTGACTCCGCTTCCTCCTCCTACTTCCAGGTTTTCGTTGGCTAAATCTGCCAGTTTGTACTGGAGTTTCTTGGAAGCCTTGTTTTTTTTCTTGGAAGAGGGAGATTTTTTACCAGGTTCATCCACTGTCAATTCCTTGACATCAGGGTATGTTGGAGTGGTTTCACCATCCTCTCTTTCCTCATCTAGCGGAGGTGTTTGAGGGCTTTCCTGACTTTCGGCATCCGTGTTTTCAGCCGGTTTTGCCATAAGTACTTCATGGAATCCCTCTTGAAGAGATTTGACCTTTCTTTCGAAAGCATCTTCGTCTTCGAAATCGAGTTCATCCTATCCGGGTTCTGATTCCAATCTCGCCTTGATGGCGGCTAGTACGGAATCGGCTTCCGAGTTTGTCGTCACGTTGACGAATGTCGGATCTTCCACCTCTATCGTGGGATTGTTTTCTTCTGCCTCTTCAACGGGATTGCTTTCATCCGTGGTTTCGGCGATCTCGGATTGCACCATACCGATAAAGTGCGATCTCATTGCAGGCATCTCCGCGGAGGCGGCAGATTCAGCAGAATATCGGCGATCTGAGAAAAATCCGGCATCATAGTCTTCTTCGACTGGGTATAGGGCGGGTGGGATAAATTTGCTTCCACCACAGAATCCCATTGCGTCTGTAGTTAATCCGATAAAGATGTTTGCAGATCCAATCGGTAAAACGCAGGCACTTACCAGATGATTCCGTGCTGGCATGTACGATCCGTTGTCGAGGAAGCGCCCGACGTCGTTGTCGAATTCTAAGCTTCCGAAAGTTATGGTACTGCCGATTCCGCCGAGTATCCCTGGTCGAAACATAACGCCTGATATCGCTGGCCCCATGGTGGGCGCCAACTGTCGAGACATCGTAGTAGAGTTCATAGATGGGGGTGCCATGAGAGTACTGATAGAGACGTGGGGGGGGGGGGGGACGTGGTAGTATGACGATCAAGGACACCAAAGTTTACCCAGATTCAATATGTCGCAACTAGGCGGCGTTCCTACTCATGCAATCTCACTAAATCAGGGCTGAAACCTGAAGTATACAAAGTACAATGTGAGTTGATTTAGCTACTCGACGAGGATCAATATCTCAGCGAGTTGGCTTCTAGCTAATTTTCTGTGTCTTTCTTCTCTCCCATCCGGCTTTATATAGATAGCCGGGTTAGGGCTTACAGAAAGGAAACCTAGAAGACTACGGTAAGTTTCTAACTTGGAAACTAGGAATCCGCCTTCTACTCCAAGCCGTACCACGTGGGCCGTGGTCCGGGTTCTTCTAGAATCCGACTTCCGTGCGTCAGCTTACTGGGCCGCCTAATGGACCGTAATCCATTACCATTCAGGCCACCCTGGTAATCCGGCTCTTTGAGACACTATCATATATACCCCTAATAAGTATATATCCGACAGTCTTACCGTGTGTCATATTACTAGGCCGCTCAATAGACTTTTCTCAATTGCCTATGGGCCACCCGGGTAACCCGGCCTTTGGCCAATGCCGGATATACCCCCAATTGGCATATATCCGACAGACGTCAACGACGGACATGGGGGCAGTTAGTTGCTTCGGTTCTCGGGAGGAAGATGACCCGCGTGGAGAGTTGACCGATTCCTAGTTTTATTTTTTGATTTTTTAACTAGCAAACAAGTGGGACCACCGCATCTTGGTGTGACCCATGTCCATCTCAACAAAAAAATGTTTGTCTCCCTAGGCTACGTTAGCCTAACTGGTGGGCCCCTGTTGTCAAATCCGGTGTAAATTCTTGATTAACGACGGATCAATATTTTTGCGAATAGAAGTGCAAAATGGGTAGATTTATGTGCTATATGCGTAAAGTGGTACCAAACAACAAATTTGAATTCAAAATTGGTAGTTTTAGGCTAATTTCTCGCCGAGAGACGAGGGAATGGAGAAGGAGGCGAGAAGGGAGTGGAGAGAGTTTTCATGGTTGGGTGTCGGAGGCGCCGACGGGAGCCTTGGTAAGGATGCCGATGTGATGGACAAGGGTGGATGTTTTCGCAGCAGCGGCCGTCTGGTGCTTGTTGTAGGCAACCACCGAGCAGACGCCCACAGTGGGACCTCCCTGAGACGCACGAGAGGGCAGCATTTCGTCGTGCCTGGTGAGCATCTCCAGCAATCGCGCTAAAATAGCTCCATGCAGAAGAAACCGTGGCATATCCAGCGGTCGCGCTAAAACACGGCACGTGAAAATTTTCGTCCAGCGCGCGGAGAAAAGCTTGAGTCGGCGCCCAGAATTTTGTGCATGTCCTTTTGCGCACCGGATGACCGAGCTCGCACGCGAACTCTCAACCGCCGTGTGAAACATGCGCGGGCTCTCGCGGCAGCTGCCATTTCTACACCTCCCCCACTCTTCTCCAACTCCTCCGGCGCCCAGATCTCCCGCTGCGCTTTCGCCTAGCCTAACTTTCATCGGCGTGCTCCCACCACCCAGATGGCTACCAGCCAGACGCCGCTGCGGTAAAATCCCCCACCTCCAGCGACAAATATCCCCTCCACCGCCGAAGCTTCCCGCCGCCGCCGCGGTGTTCCCTCCGCCGCCTCGGTAAAATCCCCCTCCTCTGGCGACAAATCTCCCCTCCACCGCCGCGTCGTTCCCTCCGCCGCCGATTCGAGCAGAAGCCTACCACGCCTGCGCGCCCACGCCCGGCGCCACCATAGCAACCACGATGCGCAAGGTGTTCGACGGAAATCCTCAAAGGTATGCGTCGGTGCCGAATTTCTCTTTCCATGATTGAAATCGTAGTTGTACTCAAATAAGTGACATTTTTGTATAGATATATGATTCGTCCGAGAAAGAATGGGACATCGAAGAGGAGGAAGACATATCCGTTCTTTTTCCATTGCGCGTCAGGAAGATGAGGAAGGATGGGGGATCTACTTCGGGTAGAGAGATGTTGTGGAGGGAAAGCCTCGATGGGCACAACAAGTTGATGCACAACTACTTTGTGGAGAAGCCCATTTATCCCGAGAGTTATTTTCCGCGCCGTTTTAGGATGAGCACCAAGTTGTTCAAGCACATATCTGTGGAGGTGATGAAACATGACCGGTTTTTCCAGTAACGGAATAATGCCGTCGAAGAACTTGGGCGTAGCACTTACCATAAGGTGACCGCAACCTTTTGTATGTTCACATACAGTATTACATCGGATCTAGTTGATGATCACTTGGCAATGGGTGAAACTCAAACTATCATGTGCGTGAAGCGCTTCATGGTAGCAGTTGTGGAAGTGTTCGGTACTAAATACTTACAATCCCCCAATGCTCAAGAAACAACTAGACATCTAGAGTTCAACAAAGCATGGGGTTTTTTCGGTATGCTTGGCAATATTGATTGTATGCACTGGAGTTGGAAAAAAATGTTCGACAACAACGATATGGACGATTCAAGGGCACAAAAAGGATTCCGTTATAATCTTTGAACCTGTGGCTGATTATCTCATAGAGTTTTGCATTATCCCATAGAGTTAAATAGTCCATTCATAGAAAGCGGAAGCACAGTTGTTTCATTGATTTGAGTGGAGTTTTTTAAAAGGATGCAATTTCCAAACATAAGTGGCTTAATTCTGTGGGTGATGGCTAGGAAGTACTCCTATGGGTGTTGCATGAGGCACTTGTTCTATATGGAGAGAATGTCGCAGAGGGGTACCATTCTTAATATATGTTTTTAATTTTTTTGCTCGAATCAGAGGTTGAATTGTAACATTTTGCACAAACATGTGTTTTTCGAATTTTAAATATTATGAGTAGCAAAGTTCTGCGTTGCACGTGCATGTTTACTACTTCCTCCGTATCAAAATGTAAGATGTTCTACCATTTCTTAGACAAAACGTACCTAGACATGTTATAGTGCAACATGCATATGAATATATATACTAAAATATATCTAGATACATTTCGTCTAGAAAAGTCTAAAACATCTTATATTTTGATACGGAGGGAGTAGTTTAGAGAGAAAAAATAGAGCAGAGGGCAGAGCAGAGCACCGCTACGCCCGCACTCCCCGCATGGCCTAGCCCAGTAGAAGCCCATCAACTAGGCGCGCGCCAGACTAAACCCTTGTCCTCGACCTCTCTCCGGCCTCGAAGCTGCAATCAGCACCAATACCCCGAATATTCGTCCCCACACCTACATGGATGTCCACCACCTATCTGCGCCGTCCATTCTTTGTTGGAGATGCGCGCGAGGAGTTGACCAGCTTAGCACGGGGCATCGAATCACCTCGCCATGGCCCACCATGACCGTACGGAAGTGTTGGTCGAGAAGCTTAACCCTGAACCCGCACAGACCAAAACAGAAGGGCGTTTTGGTCACTTCCTTCCTGCCTGTGGGGACGACCACCAGCGGACAGGAGCACATCTGCCTCACCGCACGGTCCTTTCTCGAGCAAGGCCTCTGCATCTGATTTTCCCCCTCCTCCCTCAACGGCATGAACTAAGCAGCATGTACAGCGAGATGCGTCTGAAACCGGCGGATATCCCAGTTGAAGCCATGGATCCGGTGTTCCCTGCCACAGATCTTCTGCTCCCGTGGCGGTGGAGGCAAGCACCTTGCTCCATCGACGGAGGATGATGGCAGAAGAGACGTTGCGGTTGGTGGAAGGCCGCTTCATGGGGATGGAGGCTGCCTCCTCCGACGGCCGGACCTTCATCGAGCTCATCATGCCCAGCACTTCCGGTTTCCACCTCTCCTCTATTTGCGTGGCCCCTTTTTATTATTTTTATTGGATCCATGTCCAAACAGTGTAGTAATTCTTGCATTGGATCCAAAGTTGCTTAAAGGAAGAAAAATTCTTCACGTATATTAATTTCTGATCCAGACTTTTCGGCGGCACATCCGGCGACCGGCGGCAGGAACGAGGCACGTCCGGCGACCTCCCGGTGTGGAGAGCTTAGATCGGTTCATTGAGGACTTGAATCTGAGATCCATGCCACCAGATCTGGCTGTTCCAACATATAATTTTCTTCATCTTCTTTTACTGTTGTAATTTTCTGGGGAGGCATTGGATGCAGCAGCACCGAAATTTTGTTCTTGGATGCGATCTTTTTTCATCTTCCTATCTTTTCTTTTCTATTTTTGCTGCGATTATTTTCATCTGTAATATAGAAAATATACGTCATGTTCTTCAATGTGATTTGATCTGTCCGTTTCTTTGATATGGAAAAGATGCTCTCTGATACTTTGATCTGTAACGTTTTGGATGATTTGATCTATCCTGTCATTTGATCTCAGATATTTTTGTTAATTCATATATTGAATATTAATGCATGGTCTGATTTCTAGATCGGTTCTTGGCATAAGTTGGTTGCTGCGAAATTTATTATTGGATCAAGATAATTTTTCTTGTGTATGAACTTATTCACATGCATAATCCAGAAAACATTAATAATTTGTTGATGGATCAAGATAATTTTTTGTCTAAAAACTTATTCGTGGATGCATGGATAAAAAATTCTTTTACTGCATCCATTTCTTTTTTATGAACAATTAAAAAATTATCTTGTTGATGAATTAATGGATCCAATAAAATTCTGTTAAAGCATAAATATCTTGTTAATTACATGCTTTGATATCCGTACGAATATTTCCATGATTATTGGAAATGCAAAAATCCCCGTATATCCATGAACCAAAGATTTTTATGTTTTTCCATCTCACACAAAATATGTTAATTCATGACCCGAAATATTCAAATGTGCATGGTTCATTTTTTGTCAATGCACAATCGGAATTTTATGTAAAAATGCATATTCCCATGAAACTATGCATGATCAATAAAAGTTTATTTTCGGCATAAAGATCCCCTGGGCTATAGATTTGCTGGGCTAGCTATGCGTCTACGGAGGAGGAAAATGTATAGAGGACATTTTCGGAATAGAAATCCAGGCTCGGGCAGTTTTGGTTAGGACAGAGTGATTATTAGGGGAAGTTGTGTCGGATTATTGCTAAAGAAAATACCCAACAGGGCCCGTGGTAGCCGCAGGGTAAGAGAAGGCCTAGGGGGGGTCTGGCTGGAAGATGTACCTCCAGACTTGAAGGAGGTTGAGCTACGAGAGCTTTTTTGCCTTGGCAGAGAGTGCCCCAGGGAGGGCGTGGAGGACGAGTTCCGCTAGAACTGGGAGGCTGGCTTCACGTACTCAGCTAGGTCGGCTTACAAAGCTTTGTTTGCGGGAAAGGTGGGCCTCGCTGGCGCAGAGCAAATCTGGAGGTCCCGGGCTCCAAACAAATGCAAATTCTTCATGTGGCTAGTTTTGAAGAACAGGTGCTGGACATCGGATAGGCTTGGCCCTCGTGGACTGCCGCACCCTACGGCCTGCCCTTTCTGTGACCAGCACGAAGAGAGCATCGACCACCTATTGCTAGGATGCGCGCTATCCAGGCAGGTGTGGACGGTGCTGCTGGGCGGTTGGGGGTTTGCTGGGTGGATCCCGAGTCCTCCGGACAGGGTTGCGAGCTGGCTCCCAGGACGTACGACGGATGTTAGGGACAGAAAGGATCTTTGGACAGCAATTACCCTCATTTGCTGGTGTCTGTGGAGACACCGAAACAGCGTGGTGTTTGAGGGGCAGCAACCATCAGTGGAGAGAGTGCTCAGTATGGTGGAGGCTGAGGCGGCCCTTTGGTGCGCCGCGGGGTTATTCCAGAGTAGTCTTCGTCAGGTGGACCGGTGGAGGTTTGGCGAGTAATCCCGTTTGTAAGATGGTGTGTGTGTGAGTGGGTTGCGTCCTGGGCGTCTGTGCCAGACGCGTTGTACTTGGCCTCGGCCTTTCTTCTATGAAACCGATACGTCTACTACACGTATCCTTAAACAAACCATTTTGGGCGGGGATGTAGCGTCCGCTAGCAGGCGTGTATCCCAATGAAGACGAACGGCTAAGATAGCTATGGGACATCCATGTAGGTGTGGCATCGCCACACTCCCAATACCCGGAGGAAGCATGGACGGCCAGAAAAATCGACTGCTGGGAAAAGTAATCGGTCGACTGGCAAATCTGTTCTTCTAAGATAAAACAATATCCGAAACACTACCGTATGTGTCTCACTAGGCTACCACACAAATGCATTTCAATTCCAGTCGGTAGATTGGTTGAACTCGCCACGAGCCACACAAGGCTCCATGAATTTTCCCCGCCGCAAACGCTGACAAAAAGAAATTGTCTCTGCACTGCGTGATCTTATTTATATACTAGTAAACATGCCCGTGCGTTGCAACGGGGTGAAACATTGGCATTAGAGAGGCACACAGATTAAGCTGTCGTGATTATGGTCAGGCCCGCCGCTTCATCCATACCACCATATTTGGTATTTCATCGTGTCGATGTCGTCTAGGCTTATTTGGTTTGCTGATAGCAATTTGGTTGCATCATAGTCATCATATATAAGTATGCAGAACACATTATTCATAACAACAATCTGTGATTCATTTCACCACAAAGCATTGCATAGTACTCAACTGAGCAGACTGATATATCCATGCTTATTTCCAATTCAATACTACACACAGCTAATCACACTACAACGACTTAGAAGATTATTAGATAATTATACTACTTGTCAATTCAGAGCAGCTTAGCTGTATCTTTGCAGGCAATTCTCTTTAATCAGCAAGTAGCTCGGTCCTCTACATTAGCTTCCTCAAATCTTCTACCAATAAAAAATGTTTGCAATGTTACACTCGTGACTCCAGGCAAGTAATAGAAGACAAGTTTTCAACCAGACTCTTGCTTCTGATCAGTCACCGCATGGTACAACAGCTTCAGGTTATCTTGTGAGCGCCCATTAAATGAAACTTCTCCAAGGGTATCATGCATATCATCATTGCCAAACTCTGCAATACCAAACCGCCGAATATCTAAACTTCTAGTAGGAAAATTTATGTGAGACTCAAAGGGAATTTCACTACATCAATTAAATTTCGTTTTCCCGGCCTCATCATACAGTTTACATATAAAAATTATCAATTGGATTACTATACAGGTACACAGAACGCCTCCATTAGCATGGCCAATGTCAAAGTCTATCTAATTGGTAGCAAGCAAGCAATTTCTCTACACATAATACTTCATTATTGTTAGGGGTAATACCAACTGACCTGCCAACGATGTGCCATGTACACTGTTGGATGTTGGCTCATAGTGCTCTCTACCAGAAACCGAGCATGAAGGAGCTGATCCAAGAAATTCCTCTGGAAAGTGAAAAAAAATTGGTCTTCTAGCACAGTTGCCGGTAGAGTAGAATCACACTAGCGCTTATTGAGTGTTCAGTGGTTTTGAATCATTCTCAATGGAAGTCCTAATTAGCTGCCAGCAGCTCTGCCAGACCCACAGCTGCACTTGTGGTACATAATTGATCATAGAAAGCATTCGACACATACTCAGACTGCCCTGCCTTGGCTGCTATTACCTCATCACAGTGGTCTCACACAATCACCTGAGATATATGCACCATCAATGTTGAATTTGAGCACCTCCTCATTACATTTTATATGTGCTGCACAACAATACATAACAGTCACCACATGCTCTGGCCATCTCTGACACTTGGCCACATCTAGTTTGTAGTTACTCAGCCAAATTCATCACGGTGATTTCTTCAATATGAATCTGCTCCATATAATCAGTGCAACATCAAGCTGTCCAAGGATGGTGCACAAATTCTCCTCCTGTTCCACCTTGCATCCCTGGGACAACAGAAGAAAATATTTCCTAAGGTGGGCCTTTGATTGAGCACTTAGCTATTTAATCATAGTAAACCATGAGAGCATCACATATCTTCCAAATCTCACACTCTAACACAAATTCGCACCCGTGAATGATCAAATTCAGCCTCTAGGAGGTTTACTTTACTACATCCTAATACTCTAAGTTGGAACTGGAGCTGCAATCTCACATCATCATCTGAATCCTCCGAATCCTAATTGTGTACTACCAAGTTGAGATGGGAGGTGGGCAGGGGAGAGGCGAACCTGTTGCAGGCTGCAAGGAAGGGGTGGCAGTGTCGACCGCCCTCATCGGCATCTTCAACAGAGTTGGCGGCGTCTGTCTTGATCTCAACGCTGCAGGTCGTGCGACAAGATGGGCGTCTTCGGCACGGCGACCAGCAATATGACGGTCGTGACCTACTCGTTGCACGTCGTACTTGTGCACCTGTGGCGTGCGGCCCCCAGCTGCTCCTCCCGTTGGTGGAGAATCACACGGCGGCGTCGGTAGGGGAGCATGATGGTGACCGGAGCTTTACCGCAGGCAAATCTAACGAACGCATGCAGGACACAGTACTGGCTGTACAGATGGATATATCGCGGCATGGACGCCGGCATCGCTGGCGGGGAAGTGGAGCAGGTGCGGCTGCTCGAGCGGCACACGGAAAGTCGTGCAGACCCTCGAGGGCAACCCGTCGAGCTCGGGTGTCGGGATGGCGACCGTGCAGGGGTACGGCGACGACCTTCAGAGACAGATGCATTCTTCGGTGCGACTCCGTCCTCCTCCCCAACGGCGTGTAGCTGATGTACCTTTCCGTGGGCTTTCTGGACAGCGAATGCCCGTGCGTTGCTACGAGTTAATGTTTTTTAATATATTTTTAGCACATGAAGAATTTCACCACAGGAAATCACTTTTTCTTGACGGAATGAATGTAAGCATTAATATGGTTATATCTGCAGCCAAAAGCACAACAGGATCGCTAGACTAAAAATCAAAAATCATTTCCTAGCAGGTCAACAGCCGGCATAGAAAAATAACACAATAGGCACAATTAATCAACTCAGCGTTACAAGAAAGTAAAGTGAAATCTTGCATTTTGAACTCTGAATATGTAGACATGATAAAACAATGTTGTTACAGGTCAGATTTCGTTTATGGGTGTGAAGTGCGACTTCCTAGGCCTAACAGCACATGGTTACATAAGTAATTCGCAAATCCGACAATGTTCTAAGTACAGCCCAACAGGATGTCAAAATGCTTATAAATATCAAGGAACATTTTCTTATGCCTGGACATGAGGTTTAAAGAAGCCATTGTTTATGCGGTTACACATTACATGAAACTCGGTTATTCCTCACTTTTAATTAGCACACTTGCAATTATACACTAACTTTGCAACAGCCCAGGCAATCTTGCATCTGCTACCTAATCTATAATAACTAAATAGGAGCAACCCACTAAGTGATTTCTCTTCACATGCAAGCTATCCACCTAGCAAACATGCCACCTCATCATTTTTATTTCCATCATTTTTATCCCTGTCCATTTTTCCTCCCTCGCGTTGGTTGTTCCATCTCTTCACATCCCAACTTACTTCCACTGTTCCACCGGAACACATCTCTTCACATCGCAACTTACTTCCACCGTTTCATCGGAAGACATTCTAGAATCTAAAACTGAAGAAAAAACCCAATGGTTGCCCATCTTTATTGCCACGTAAATACAGAATAAACCAGTGAAGGAAACGAATGGCCATGTTTGACTTTAAATAGATAGCACAGTTGTGTGCCGCTGGTCACATTACTTATGACCAAACCTACGAGCTATCTCAATATTCTGCACTTTGCCTTGAATCCATGCTCTATGGTCGGTGTTCATTTTCTGCAATTACCAGCGATTGATTTTCCTCATGTTGTATACGATTTGCCCACATGGTCATACAATTAACATCCTTCACTTTGGCGTGCAGCTTCCCATCTAGCAAGCAGCGTCCAAATGAAAGGCATGGCAAGCATATTCCAATAAAAATCCGGCATCGCTTGTGATCCTGTCCCAGCAAGGTCGCTGCATTGTAGTCTATGATCCGCCCTTGGCTTCTTCCCTAAGCAGTTACGGATGATCATGTTGGATAAATATATTATAAGAGTAAAATCCTGGTGTCAATTAGGACTGAATTTCCATTTCAATGTCGTGTTTGACTCTTTTCATGCCCTCCCTATTTCATACAGATTATAAGACGTGATTTTTATTGTTTTGTTTTTCATTCGGAATTATTTTTTCATTGGGTGATATCAGTGTGACTTCCATTTT
Source organism: Alopecurus myosuroides (assembly GCA_028641055.1). Lineage (NCBI taxonomy): Eukaryota > Viridiplantae > Streptophyta > Magnoliopsida > Poales > Poaceae > Alopecurus > Alopecurus myosuroides. Next base: position 403,551,593 of record CM054059.1, on the reverse strand, counting down.
GATCACTAATATTTCAGATGTGTACAATATTAGTATCAGTAGCAAGAAATGATCTGTTTAATTGAAAGAAAATGTTCAGTGCTTATATCAGGTTTGTATGCCTCAAAGCTATGAATTTTATTTGTTCATGTAGCTTCTTCCGGAACACAGCTGGGATGCCGCATCAAATTTCTGAAAAGCGGCAACAAGGGAGCGGAAGTTTGCTCATCAATTGTCTTGGTCACAGAATAATGGCAAGTTGGCAACAATATCAGCAACTTTACACATGTCATGCGTTTCAGAAAAAAAGTCACGAAGGCAATGACCACCGTTAAGCGAAGGAGTAGCAATACATGTACTGATGTACACCTTCAATTAATCTTTACCATTCTGGTTGTTTCCATAGGTCAATCGAGCCTGCAACATATTCTTACATATATTTCTTACTCTCTCACGTTTTTGGTCATGAAACCATGCTACACTTTGCACTTTTCTTACTTTCTCGCAGTATTGTTCATGTAATCGAGTGTTAAAAGTGTGCTTCCGTCTCAAAGATGTACTTCATGCGAATATTCTAAACTTTCCAATTTATCTTCGCTCTTAAATTTTTCTGTGTTTTCTTGTGGGCTACTTGATTTTGTGTTTACTAAGCCATATAATGGTGTGCAGCCTATTTGCAACTATACTATCTATTTCGCCACCTCCGTTTAGTATTTCCTGTTTTGGTGTGGGCTTCTTTTCAAATTGACTAATTTTAATAACCAAATATTCCGCAGCAACGCGCGGAGTATCATCTAGTTTAGCAGTATGGTAAACATCACATGAATAAAAGTTCTTTACTCAGTAGTTAGTCAAACCTGATGCAATTCTCTACAGCATCAACCATTGTCTTTGTGTGGTGAGTTTCAGACATGTTAATTTGTTCACCTTCAGTTCCATTAAGGACAGCATATAGGTATGTACCAGATCCGTTTTATGTGGAGCAAAAGCAAGACGGCAGACACATGGGGACCAGACCATCGTATTACGGACAGAGATAAATTACCTTTTGCAAGCAGTGAGGGGCGTGGAGGAGCGGGTTACTCCTGCCTGCAATAGATGATCTTTGGGCAGAAGCACCACAACGTGGAGGCTCACCTGCACGGGATGGGCAGGCGGCGGAGCCGCTCGATCAATGTTGGGAGGGCCGAGTCCTGTACTGGGCGGGAGCACGCTGGAGAAGTTGTGGTCGGGGAGGACACATTGGGGGATTTTCGCTTGCGTCAGAGTCTGGGAGCTATGGTGGCGCTCAGGGGAATTCGCCGGCGCCGGATGCGGGAACCAGGGCGGTGGTATGCAGAATGTCATCGGCGTGCAGAGGAACGACTACACGAGTTTGGGCCGGCTGTCCGCTGTTTCCTATGCAGTATGCAGGGGAGCGAGGGAGGAAGGGGAGCCAGGTTGGAGGACGGGTCGTCCAAGGATTCTTCGCGGGTCTCGAGGGTGCGTCGCCCTCCCTGCCGGCTTCCTGCGGTTGTTGGCAGCCATCCTCCAGGCCGGCCGCCCACGCGCACTGGCCGGATGTAGGGCAAGTGGCTGAGCCGGAGATAGAAGATGGGGCAGAGGCCAGACTGGGTGCGTGACACCGACAGATTGAAGCGGGAAATCTCTCCGATAGCGCCTAATGGAGATAGAAGACGGGGAAGAGGCCAGGCTGGACCCGTGGATCCTGCCGGAGACAGGAGATAGGGCAGAGGTCCGGCTGGATACGCGACGCTGGCGGGAGGCCGAGGACGGCCGGGACCGACTGATCTGGCCGAGAAGAAAGAGGCAGGGAAGGGGATTTTTTTTATGTCTTACATAAAACGTTTCGTGGCAATGACAAAACGGCAGTATTATGTGGTTTTGTGGAAGGGCAAAATGGTAAATTTATGTTGGACGAAAATTTTGGCAGAAACCTTAATGCCTTTATTAGTAGGTATATAGATATAGACTAGGGATTGGCTGTATACAGTTTAAAGTTTTGAAGAAAACCTATAGCTAAAGAAGAGAAGACGTGTGTTTCACGATTTCTTATCGACTACCCACTGTACTGGCCATCCGGCCAAGAGCCATGTTTCTCGAGCATCACCACTTCGTCATTCTGCTCCTACTCCTCGTGTCTGCCGATCGCTACCTCGCGGCCACGGCTGGAGATAGTGGCGGCGGCTATGACGGTCGGCAGTTCACCTACAACGGCTTCGTGAATGCTAACCTGACGCTCGATGGCGGCACGGCCGTCACACCGAACGGCCTCCTTGTGCTTACCAATGGCAGCCTTCAGATAAAAGGCCACGCCTTTCACCCGTCCCCGCTGCCGTTTCGCGCCGAGGCGAACGGGACCGGCACCGTGCGGTCCTTCTCGACCACTTTTGTGTTTGCCATGTTCGGGCAGTACGCCACGCTGAGCAGCCACGGACTGGCCTTCTTTGCCACCGCGTCCAGGGAGGTGCTCGCAACTGCCCTTCCAGGCCAGTTCTTGGGCCTGCTCAACGGAACCAATGGCGGCAGCAACGGGAGCGCCCGCATCTTCGCTGTGGAGCTCGACACGCTCCTCAACGCCGATCTCGACGACATCAACAGCAACCACGTCGGTGTCGACGTCAATAGCCTGATTTCGCTCGAGTCCGCCGACGCTGGGTACTACGACGACGGCACTGGAAGGTTCCAGAACCTGAGCCTGATTAGCCGGAAGGCCATGCAAGTGTGGGTAGATTACGATGGGATGGCTACGGAGATCACCGTGACCATGGCTCCCCCTGGCATGGCCAGGCCCAAGAAACCCCTTCTGCAGGCCAAGGTCGACCTCTCGGATGTGCTGCAGAGCACAGCTTACGTCGGGTTTTCGTCGGCAACAGGCGTCATGTCCACACGCCACTTTGTTGTCGGCTGGAGCTTCGCACTGGACGGGCCAGCCCCGGCACTGGAAATCTCGGCGCTGCCGGCCTTGCCGCGTGCCTGGCCCAAGCCGCGGTCTAAGGTGCTCGTGATCGTGCTGTCCGTAGCCTCAGCGACACTGGTTTTCGTTGTAGGCATCGGAACGCTGCCGTTTCGCGCCGAGGCGAACGGGACCGGCACCGTGCGGTCCTTCTCGACCACTTTTGTGTTTGCCATGTTCGGGCAGTACGCCACGCTGAGCAGCCACGGACTGGCCTTCTTTGCCACCGCGTCCAGGGAGGTGCTCGCAACTGCCCTTCCAGGCCAGTTCTTGGGCCTGCTCAACGGAACCAATGGCGGCAGCAACGGGAGCGCCCACATCTTCGCTGTGGAGCTCGACACGCTCCTCAACGCCGATCTCGACGACATCAACAGCAACCACGTCGGTGTCGACGTCAATAGCCTGATTTCGCTCGAGTCCGCCGACGCTGGGTACTACGACGACGGCACTGGAAGGTTCCAGAACCTGAGCCTGATTAGCCGGAAGGCCATGCAAGTGTGGGTAGATTACGATGGGATGGCTACGGAGATCACCGTGACCATGGCTCCCCTTGGCATGGCCAGGCCCAAGAAACCCCTTCTGCAGGCCAAGGTCGACCTCTCGGATGTGCTGCAGAGCACAGCTTACGTCGGGTTTTCGTCGGCAACAGGCGTCATGTCCACACGCCACTTTGTTGTCGGCTGGAGCTTCGCACTGGACGGGCCAGCCCCGGCACTGGAAATCTCGGCGCTGCCGGCCTTGCCGCGTGCCTGGCCCAAGCCGCGGTCTAAGGTGCTCGTGATCGTGCTGTCCGTAGCCTCAGCGACACTGGTTTTCGTTGTAGGCATCGGAATTTACATCTTGATACAACGGCGTCTCAAGTACTCGGAGCTGCGCGAGGACTGGGAGGACGCGTTCGGCCCACACCGATTCTCTTACAAAGAATTGTTCCATGCGACCAAGGGGTTCAGCAACAAGAACCTGCTGGGGATAGGAGGCTTTGGAAGTGTTTATAGGGGCAAGCTCCGCAAGCCCCACATTGAGATCGCCGTAAAGCGGGTGTCCCATGAGTCGAGGCAGGGGATGAAGGAGTTTGTTGCGGAGGTTTCAAGCGTCGGACGACTACGGCACCGTAACCTTGTGCCGTTGCTTGGGTACTGCCGGCGCAAAGCTGAACTTCTCTTGGTTTACGATTACATGCCAAACGGAAGCCTTGATAAATACTTGTATGATGAGTCCGCGCGTACATTGGATTGGCGCCAAAGGTTTCACATAATCAGAGGGGTGGCTGCTGGGTTATTGTATCTCCACGAGGACTGGGAGCAAGTGGTGATCCACCGAGATGTGAAAGCAAGCAATGTTCTTCTAGACATCGATATGAACGGGCGGTTAGGAGACTTCGGCCTTGCAAGGTTGTACGATCATGTAGCCAACGCGCAGACAACACATGTGGTTGGCACCATGGGCTACCTAGCTCCTGAGCTAGGACACACCGGCAAGGCAACCCCTTCAACCGATGTCTTCCCTTTCGGAGCATTCCTTCTGGAAATCACCTGCGGGCGTAGGCCAATTGAGCAACACCAACGCAACAACCGCATCGTGCTTGTGGATTGGGTAATCGAGCAATGGCGTAACGGCATTATCATCGACGCGGTGGATACGAGAATTCAAAATGGGTTTAGTCCGGACAAGGTTTCACTGGTGCTGAAACTTGCCTTGTTGTGCTCACACCCGTTGCCCACTGCCAGGCCGACCATGCGGCAAGTCATCAAGTACCTTGATGGTGACATGCTCCTCCCAGACTTGTCACCCGGTTACCTCAGCTTCACCATGCTGGAGCGAATGTTCAATGGGGAGTTTAACCGGAACATGGGGGCATATGCGTCATCAACGAGCATAGGTGCCATTTCTGATCTATCGGGAGGAAGGTGAGGTTCGCGCACTCAGTTAAAAGATGTGACTGTATAATTGACTACTCCAGATGCTCCACACATCTATTTATTGTACTCATTTTACTAGAAATGTATATGCTACTCACTCCGTTCCGAAATATAAGCCTTTTTAGCAAACTAGTATAGGTTCCTAGAAAGGTTTACATTTTTGGAATGGAGGTAGTACTACTGTAGTTTACCTTTTCTATGACTTTAAGTATTAGAAATTTGATGTTTAAATTACCCGGTCTCCGGTCTCTACATCGATAGGTGCATAAATCTTTTTTTTTTAAGCTAGCGATGATGAGAAATAAAAACCTAATAAAAAAGTGTGGCAGATCACTAAAAATAACAATTCACCCAAAATAATGTTACACGCAATAGCAAAACAACTATGAAGTTTAATCAAGATCGAACAAACGGGGACACGAGATTTTAATGTGGAAAACCTTTCCAACAAGGAAGAGAAAAAATCACGGGCGCCAGCCAGCAATACTTCACTATTTCGGGTGAGGTTACAAACGCGCCGGGATTTACAATATGTGGCTTATCCCGTACGGCGGCTTACAAAATCTTTACCATTAAGATTACTGTGGCGGTGAGGCGGTGTCACACTTCAAACAAATTACGGGACAAATGCCACTGCCCACCTTTTCCGTATGTAGGCTACTCATGCGGACGATACACAACTGAATACAGGAAAACCGGAAAGATCGTTAACAAAGGAATTATATCAGCGTTACCAACAAGGTCAGTTGGGCTCTCGATAAAAAAATAAAACTTAGTTATCGGCCCTTTTTATGCGTCCGAGGTGAAGCATGCGGATGGGGCTTACCTTCTCCCGTTGTTTGCTTCTATCCCTCCCATCGTGACATCCATCCATCCGTCACTCAATATCCCGCCCCAGATTATTTTTATTTTCCTTGCAAAAAAACCGTGAACATAATTTGGCAACACTGCTGTAGGTGTAGGTGCACACGCTAGAGCAGGCTACAGCGTAGTTACGGCCTCCTATATTATTGAACTTAGAATCTACGGACGTCGTTCAACAAGAAATGAGGCAGACGACGGCGGTGCTGATGAGATAATTTTTTTCCTGTAACATGCAGATAACATGGAGCAAAAGAGTTGGGTTTCGGCCGACGCGGAAGATCAAAAGGCCAGACCGCCGCACTCGCCTATCACCGTGAAGAATGAGGATCTCAACAATAATGCACATCCCCAACTGCTTCTTTACCTATTCTCAATACCCAAGACTTGCTTGAAGTGTAGCATATATGGTGATCGAGTTGCGTACGTACATGGGTGCACCTCCTTCTAGAGAATAATAGGAGGAGCGACAGGTCGATGGTGGCCGGCCCTCACGATGGCGCGGCGTCCAGGCAGGACGCGACCAATGTATTTAATCTACGAACTATGTAATTCAACCTCGTTGGCAGGTGTTGTTGTGTACGTCAACTGAGAACATGATAGTGTGCTGAATCTGGCTGGAGGTGAATCGATCGATATTACTTAAATTGCCCACACTGTTTGGTATGGAAAAAAATGGTTGGTACATAGACTAGCTTTTGGGAACCCGATGTTTTCCCCTTTTGTATTTAGAAAAATTACTGGTGACTAGCTCCTGTTGAATACCACTAATGACAATGAATTAATGGACGTTACTTTTGATAAGAATATATTGGTCAAAACATGTTGCAAGAAAAAGAAGAAAGCGGGAGAAATACTTTGAAATTTGTTTAGAACATCTGCAGCCGCACCCCAATAGTATGTCCGGCAATTAGGGTCGGACGAAAGCTATTGGGGGGCCACACGCATGTTGCCGCGTATTGGGGGCGCATCTTCCCAGTCAAGCCCCCAATTCATTTTTCTTGAAGCCAAGTTTATACCGGAAGATAATGGGATTTCATCATTTTAATGGGAAAATTAAACATAAAAATCTAATACAACGCCAAGGAGCAGGACGAACACCTTCAGTACGAGCAGGTGCGTGGCGGTGCACATGTTGATGTTTGGCTGTGCATGTGCCGTCGGTGGAGGTGGTTGTACCAAGGACGCAACAATGGTGGTCTGCATGACACGCCATTCTATCGCGGGCCATTCCTCGTCTTCTATGAAGAGGGCTATGGACGCGAGTGGGCGCTATAGGAAGGCCTATTGGGGTCCCAAGTGAGATGTTGTTAAACCTCCTATCAAGATAGCAAAATTAAGCTATAAGTATGTGTGTACGTAAAGGAGACTTCATCAAAGTGGATAAGCTTGCAGGGTGGAGTCTGATGCATGCGGGTGAAAAAAGTGGGGCCAAGAAAGGAAATCATACAGGAACGTTTCAACAGGAGTATAGGGTAAAAGTAAAGACTTGGTCTAGCGATGACCATTGCCAAGTCTGACATGATGACGCAACAGATGTAAAGGATATTAGATAACTAACTACAAAGTAGAAATGTCTTTTTACTACGAGGTAAAGTAAGACACTGCCGTATAGTTTCAAGTTTTGTCGTAGAGAAAATCGGTTGCCTTTTTTGACCATGGGATCAGAAGAAATACATATGGTTTTGAGAAAATATAAAGAAAAACACTTGTATTTTTAAGACATTTTTATCAAAGTGATTGATAAGTTATGAAAAATTATATTCTTACCAAATATACTACATATTCTTCGTGGCAACGCACGGGCACTCAGCTAGTGTATATAAAGGCGGTCCTGACCAAACTAGGTCGGCAACGGTGAATCCAACTCAACTCGGTGACAACTCGTACCGTACCACGGGGGGCTGCCCCCCCCCCCCCCCCCACGCAGCCCCTCGTATCGTACCGCGGGGGGCTTCGCCCCTAAGCCTCCGGCGCCGGACCTCGCTCTGTTTTGTCCGAACTTTCCTTTATCTTTATATAAATTTGGATCACCAGAAAATACACAAATAACAATTCAGCCTATTGAGATAAAAATAAGTTTTGGAAGCTATCAAAGATGTCTTGATGGTGTTATTTGCCCACATGCAAACATGTGATTTACCTCTATTTAAATTGAACTTGGAAGTGATCGCTTTACTTTCTAAAAAGGATGATGCTAGCAAATACAACAATATAGGCCGATCTATCTTCTAAACATTCTACTAAGATTGCTACACTACTAGAGAATAGACCTTTAGTCACCAAGGTACTTGGTTGCTAGAGATCAACTATTGGTTGCTAATTATTTATTGTCACAAATATTTTCAGTTTCTTCGTGGTTGCTAAAATCTGTTGCTGAATGTATTTAGAAACCAATATTCTATTTGTTGGTTACTAAATAACAATCTTTAGTTACAACCCCTTGGTGACTAAAGGTTCAGTGGAGCAATAGTAACCAAATTATATGGTTATTGGTGACAAATGGTACACATATAGCCAACAAACCGGCAATTGCTTGGTGACTAAATGTCATCTTTCTTGTAGTGCTAGACGGACACAGTCTGCTTTTATGTCGGGTAGACACATTCATTAGGTGAAAGTGTAAACGCGCTTAAATCATCTTGTTTTGGTGTTTGTTAACAACATGTATATCCTTAAGCGTGTTGATGTTTTTCAGGGCTTATAATCATATTTGCAGTGGTGGTAGTGAGATACAAAAAGTGGCAAAGACTTTGTGTGCTGGAATTTCTGGTGTCACCCACTGGTCTCATACCGGAGACGCACCGCAGTCTCCGGTCTGGGGATTATCACTGGAACCAACCGTGTGGCACAAGTGGTGTCACCTCCTGGCGCCACACCGGAGACTTACCAGAATATGTCCGGAGTCTCCGTTCTGGTACTTATCCACGAGTTCAGTGACGTTGCGCGCACGGTGCACTTCGGAGTATCACCGGAGACTGTGCGGAGTCCCCGGACTGGCTCCTGTCTGTGTGCCTCGATGAACATCAGACAGGGTCTGCGTGAAGACGAAGGCCTTTTGAAGTTTTTCACCGGAGTCTTTGGTCCTGCTCCCCGGAGTTTCCGGACTGGTATTCGCGCTGAAGAATCAAGAGGTTGAGCGTGTGGTGTCACCTCCTGGTGCCACTACGGAGACTTACCGGAATATGTCCGGAGTCTCCGGACTGGTGCCTCTGCGAAAAGCTCAGACCAGAGTCTCTGGTGTGAGTTTGACAGAATCGTCTCCAACGGCTCCAAGACTTTATGAGGGGTATAAATACCCCCTCCCCTCCACCTACCTCCAGCTAGCTCGTCCCAAATAGATCTTACCATTGCTAGAGCTCACCCACCTTGCTAGATATCCTAACCCCTCCACCCAAACGCCTTGATCTTTGGAGGATTGGAGGAGAAGGCCCCGATGTACGTCTTCACCAACCGGATTTCCATTTCCCCCTCATTAGCTTGAGGGATCTTTGCCTAGGGTTTCCTCTTGTGGAGAACCTAGGCTTCTTGCTACTCTTGGTGATTTGTGATTCTTGGGAGCCCCCAATTTGGTTGTGGGTGTGTGCCCCAAACTTGTTGAAGGATTCGATCCCAGCCTCAAAGGGGATCAATGGTTGAAGGTGGACTAGGCTTTGTGGCAGGGTTCATCAGAGAATAGGGTGAGGCCTTTGTGGCGTTGAGCAGGCCTTCGTGGCGAGCTCACACCCCTCCAACGAGACGTACTCCCTTTACAAGGAGGAACTCGGGAATACATCGTGTCTCCGCGTGCTTCCTATCGGTTATCTCGTTCCTTTACCCTTTACCCACTTGTGTTGCATTTATTGGTGTACTAGTTGCATTAATTGCTATCCTTGTCATATAGGAAAATTCACCTTAGTTGCACTATCTAGAGAATTTACCTTTGTGTCAAGCCTAATTGTTAAGAAAAATTAAAATTGTCCGTAGCACCTATTCACCCCCCTTAGGTGCCCTTACTTTACTTTGAATTGGTATCAGAGCCTCGGCTCTTCTATCGGGCTTAACCGCCTAAGAGTTTAAGTATGGTCGATGATACAGTGACCGCCGCTTCCGAGGTGCATGTCTCTATGGATGATCTCATTGAGTTGAAAAATTCATTGACCTCATCCATGGAGAAGAAAATCGATGAATTGCGTCAAGTCTTGATGCAATTCATGAAAGCCAAGGGACCGGAGGCCACCGACTCATCTCCTCCCGACGAAAACCCGGAGGGCACCAAGAAAGGGGTAGATGGTGATCTACCTAAAGATGCTTTCGCTGAAAACACCACCGAAAATGGTACGAGTGGTGATGGAGAATTTCACTTCGTCAAAGGACGTTATTCTCCCGATCCTCCCTGTACCACATCCTCATATAATCCCTAGAGGAGATCCACCTAAAATTTATGCATACTATTTTAGTGAATGGCAATATTACATTGAAACTCACTTGAACTCTTATTGTATAGAGCTTTGGAGGGTCACTCGAGATGGATACAAACCATATGACCCCAAGAACTTTTTAAAGGATACGTCCTGCGAGACGTATCGGTTTCATAGAAGAAGGGCCAAGCGGCCAGATTACAACGTGTCTGGCACAGCCGCACAACACGCAACCCACCCCTTACATAAGTCGACTACTCACTCACTCTCCACCTATCCACGTGTCGAAGGCAACCCTGGAAAAGCCCCGCTGCGCGCCACAACAGACCTTCCTCCACTATTAGCGTTGAGGCTCTCTGCACCGATGGAGGTAGCCCATCAAACACAATCCGGTTGCGATGCCTCCAGAGGCACCAACATATCAGGTTGATGGCTGTCCACAGGTCCTTCTTATCCGGTCCACCCATCAGCCTCGCGGGTAACCAGTCTACCAGCATGTCCTCCGCCCTAGGGGTCCAATCTGGCCCACCCCATCTGGCGAAGAAAGAGTGGTTGATGTTTTCTCCTTGTTGGTCACAGAAGGGGCAACTCCCGGGGTGTGGTAGCCCCCTGCGCTCCAGTCTATCAGCTGTCCAACATCTGTTCCGCATGGCTAGCCACAAGAAGACCTTACATTTGTTGGGCGCTCGAGATTGCCAAAGTTGTTGCGCCCCTGTGAACCACGTCGACCCCTGGAAGAGCGCCCTGTAAGCGGACCGCGCTAAATAGCGATGGTTGGCTTCCCAGTTCCACCTGAGCACATCCTCCCTCCCCTCCGTGAGGGTGATCTCACCCACCAGTTCAGCCAGTCCTAGGAGCTCATGGATTTGTTGCTTGTTTAGGTCGGTGGGTACATCCTCCATCCAACCGCCTGCAAGGCCATCTCGTACTGTCCTGGATGTGCGCACACGTTTGGATATCTTAGCCAGGAGGTTCGGTACCAAATCCTTGATGCGTCCACTATCTAGCCATCTATCCACCCAGAACAATGTGGTCGCTCCATTTCCCAGGATAGAGCTTGTAGCGGCCTCAAACAATGCCTTTGCTTCGCGCGGTACTTGAATATTGAACTCCTTCCACGGCTTAGAGTCGTCTGTCCGACTGAGCCATAGCCACCGCGCCCTTAGAGCTAGGTTCATTAGCCGCAGGTTTGGCACCCCGAGCCCACCAAGGGTCTTAGGCATGCAGACCCTGTCCCATGCCACGAGACAATTTCCTCCACGGACGTCCTTGCGTCCTTTCCACAAGAAGCCTCTGAGGATCTTGTTTATGTCGGCCAGCGTTTTACTGGGTAGATCGAGCGACATCATGGAGAAGATTGACACTGCCGACAACGTTGTCTTGATCAACTCCAGCCCCCCCCCCCCCGGTTTAGGAGGCCCGCTTGCCAACCAGGGAGGTATCCCTTGACAGCATCTACCACGTATCGAGCTGCTCAGCCGAAGCTTCCTAAGGGCCAGGGGAAGGCCCAGGTAGCGCAGGGGGAAGGGGAGAATCTGGCAGTGCATTTCCCCTGCGACCAACTATGCCTCGTCGTCGCCACAGCGGATCAGGTGCGCAGAGCATTTGGCCAGATTGGTGTGCAGACCGGATGCCGCACCGAAGTCCTGTAATAGCATGGCGAAGGTCCTCAGATCCTGGGTGGTGGGGCGCAGGAAGGTTACGACATCATCGGTGTAGATGGCCGTGCGGTGGCGTAGGCCCTGTCCTGGCCAGCCTGTCGAGCAATCCACGAGCCGTAGCCCTCTCTATCATCAGATGGAGCACTTCCATAACCATGATGAAAAGCTGCGGCGAGAGGGGATCGCCTTGCCGGAGCCCACGCCTATTAAGAATCTTGGCGCCCGGTCGACCGTTTAGGAGGATCCTCGTTGTATCCGTAGATAGCAGTCCACAAATGGTGGAGAGCAGGTGGTCTCCGAATCCAGCTTTCCTCAGAACCTCCAGAAGGAAGGCCCGATTCACAGTGTCGAAGGCCTTGGTTATGTCGAGTTTAAGAAGGACCGCCGCCGTGCCCACGCTGTGGAGTTTGCGCGCGGTGCCTTGTACCGTCATGAAATTGTCATGGAGGCACCATCCACGCACAAAAGCACTCTGATGAGCTCCCACGATCTGCGGCAGGATTGTGGTAACCCTGCCCGAGGCCACCTTGGCCACCAGTTTGGCGAAGCTATGGATTAGACTGACCCCAAGAACTTGACAAGAATAGAAGCCGTAGATTGTCAACTCAACTACACCGCCTTGTCTATTCTTCAAATAGCCGTGGGTCCTAACCAGATGCCTCATCTTCAACAATATTCCACCGCCAAGGAAACATGGGACGCTCTTGTCGTCATGTTTGTGGGCAATGAGAACATGCAAAGGAATAAGTATGATGCCTTGAGCAATGAGGCCGAAGGGTTCTATATGCATGATGGAGAGAGCCATGAAGAAATGTACTGAAGGCTCAAGACCCTTGCCACCGCATTCAACAATGTTGGTGCCAAGTACATTGATGATGCTTGGATCAAGAGGAAGTACATGATTGCTCTTATGCCATTTGAGCCCACAGATTTGAAGAGCATTCAAGGAAGACATGATTTTTCTTCGTTGACCTCATATCTCAAGTTATGCAAGAGGTGCGCTCCTATCAAGTGCAAACCAAGAATGCTCTTGACAACCGTGCTAGGGCCATAGGAATGCACAAAGAAGCATCGGTTGCTTTGAAGGCCAAGGTTGTGTCAAGGGAGGTTGAGAATGAAGAAGAGTGCCATGAGGAGTTGGCTCCATTGAAGGATCAAGAATATGATCCCATGCTCAAAGACATCATTGCTCTCGCCGCGCAAAAGTTTTGGAGGAATCCTACCAAGGCCAAGGCATATGTGGAGGAGAAGACCAAGTCTCGCTATGGCAATGATGGGACTCAACGAGTGAGATATTGCTTCAATTGTCAAGATAAGCACCACTTCATTGCGGAGTGTCCCTATGAAAATAGAGAACTCCATGGTGGCAAGCTCATTCACAAGGAAAAGTCCAAGGTTGATTACAAGAAACCTAATTTAAAGAAGAAACCATTCAACAAGAAGTCTCCCACCAAGTTTGTGCTAGTGACTCAAGAGGAGTATGACTCCGGGAGTGATGAAGAACAAGAAACCACAAGTGAAGTGTCCGCTCTTGCTATTGCTTCTACTCCATCGTCTTCATCTCTCTTTGAATCCCCCAATGAAAATCATCCTCACACAACTGCCAAGTGCTTCATGGCTAAGGCCTCGGAGGTATCACCTTCTCCCAACTCTAAGACCCCAAGTGAACTAGAAAATCTTGCTAGTCTTAGAGTAGAAGATGAAATTCTCTCTTTGGAACGTTTTATGTCTAACATACAAGGGGAGACCAAGAAGTAATTCGATCACCTCATGAGCCAATTGGGAGAGTCCCATGAAGCTCTTGAGAAGAAAGGTGAGATTGAAAGAAGAGATGCGGATGAGATAGCATCCCTCTCTATGACTCTTGAGGAAGAGCATGATGGTAGAGTTTCTCTTCAGGAGGAACTTTAATCTATTGAAGAAACACATAATGAACTTGTTTCTAACATCACTAAGGAACGTGACCTTGCAATTGCTAAATATAAAAAGGCTAAAAAGGATAAGGTTGAGTTTGGTGTTGGTCATGGTAAACTAACCGAGGAGTTTGAAAAGCTAACCAAGGCTCAAAAAGCTTTGGAGAGCCAACACTCATCCCTCAAAGAGTTGCATGAAAAACTTCAAACTCAACTTAATGAACTTAACAACCCTAGCACCTCTACTTCTTCTTGTGATCATGCAAATATTATTGAGGAAAATGATAGGTTGAAGTATGAGCTAGCAAGGCTTAAGGGAAAAGGCCCTCAAGTTGAGAAGGTTGTGGTCTCTATCCCACAAGTGGGCAAGCAAGGTCTTGGCTATGTTGCCAAGAAGAAGAACAAGAAGAAGAAGAGCAAGAAGAAGGCCAACAATGGTGCTTCGAGTGGTATTGTCATTAGGGACAACACTACTCGTAGCATTCCCGCTCAAGCTAACAATGTTGCCTCGAGTGGTGGTGTCATGAGGGACTCCACTACTCGTAGCATTTCCGCGGGAACTAACAATCCACACCATTTCTTATATGTTGATTATTATAGTGTTGTGCAAGCTAAATATGTTGGTCCTATTGAGGGTTACCTTGACTATACCAGTTGGGTTCCAAAGGCCCTTGTTGCTAACATGAAGGGCCCTCCTCGGGTCCTAACTCTAGTCAATGATCTCTTGCAGGACTATGCTTCTGGTGGGTCTAAATGGATAATTGATAGTGGATGCACTGGACATATTATTGGAAGCAAAAAACTTGTGACGGAGTTGCACCCAAATTACATTCAAGCAACCGTCAGTTATGGAGACTCGTCCTCGTCTAAGGTATCGGGGTTCGGCAAGGTTGTGATTGCTCCCGATATTACTATCGTGAACGTCATGCTTGTCGAATCCCTTGGTTTCAATTTACTTTTCGTCTGTTCTCTTGGAAAGATGGGTTTCTCCGTCTTTTTTGATGAAGATATTGTGGTACTTTTGAGGAGAAAGACTCTTGACGTCGCATACGTGGGACATGTTGAAAATGAGTTGTTCGTGGTGGACTTTTCGAACTCTACCAACTCTCAATCAATGCTTCTTTTCGGAAAGGCGGACGTGGGGTGGTTGTGGCATCGCCGCTTATCCCATGTCAACATGACAACTTTGCAAAGTGTTCACAAAGGTGGCCTTATTCTCGGACTAAAAGAAAATGTTTCCTTTTCCAAAGATCGCGTTTGTAGGTCGTGTGTTGAAGGAAAGATGCATGATGCCGCTCACAAGGCCAAGACCATTATCTCATCAAATAGGATCTTGGAGCTTCTCCATGTTGATCTCTTTGGTGCCGTGACCGAGGCAAGTCTTGGTGGCAAGAAGTATTGCTTGGTAATTGTCGATGATTATTCAAGATACACTTGGGTTTATTTTTTCAAGTGCAAGAGAGAGACTCAACAAACCATCATCGACTTCTCCAACCAAGTGCAACGTCAACACAATGTGCTAATCATGGCTATTAGGAGTGCTAATGGCTCGGAGTTCAAGAACTACACTTTGAATGAATTCCTTAGTGATGAGGGTATTCGTCATCAATACTCTGCCACTTACACTCCTTAACAAAATGGTGTTGCCGAAAGGAAGAATCACACTCTGTTGGATATGGCAAGGACCATGTTGGTGGAGTATTCTTCTCCTCACAATTTATGGGCCGAGGCCATATCGACCGCATGCCACTCCTCCAACCGCCTCTACATCCGCAAGGGCTTGGACAAGACTCCATATGAGATCCTCACCAGCAACAAGCCCAACGTCTCCTACTTCCGTGTATTCGGCTGTAAGTGCTTCTATTTGATAAAGGGTGTTAGGTTGTCTAAATTTCAATCCAAAACTATTGAGGGTATATTTGATGGTTACGGTGCCGAATCCCACACTTATAGAGTCTTTGACAAAGCCTCACGGATTGTCATAGAATCTTGTAGTGTGGGTTCGAGGAAAATGATGGCTCCCAAGTGGCGCAATTTCATGTTTCTAATGTAGATGTTGAAATGCCTCAAGAAGCCATAGGAAGGATGGGTGTGGGATTTTTCCGCCCCATTGAGGGACACCTTATGACGACTCGAGAAGGACTATGCTCTACTCAAGTGGATCCCTCCTCTACAATAGAAGAACAAGCCAAGGAGCCAAGTGTTGCACCTACCCAAGAACATGTTGAAGACCCTCCTCTCATTGATCAAGTTACTACGCAAGATGCAACCACTCCTATCATTCATCCTAGTCAAGGTCAAGGCTAAGATAAACCATCCTCATCCTCTCCTCATCAAGTTGACGCAAATGTTGAAATTAATGATGATGATAAAGGCCAAATTGGTCAAGACGGGGACCCAAATGATCAAGATGATCAAGATATTCCTCCTCGCAATAATGAGGAGATCGAAGCCCGTCGTGCTAGAAGGATAAGAAGAGCTTTGAAGAAAATTGATGCCCAAGATAAAAAAGTGTTAGAAGATGTTCAAAATAGAAGATCCACAAGAAGGCAATTGGCTCATTTTAGTCAACATCAATCTCACATATCTATGGCGGAACCAAAGAAATCGTTTAAAGCTCTTGAGGACTCTGAGTGGGTTGAAGCTATGCATGATGAGCTCAATAACTTTGAGCGAAACAAGGTTTGGAGATTAGTTAAGAAGCCCAAAGATTGCCACAATGTCATTGGCACTAATTGGATATTCAAGAACAAGCAAGATGAGCATGGCATTGTTATTGGAACAAGGCAAGATTGGTAGCTCAAGGTTACACTCAAGTTGAAGGCATTGACATTGATGAAACCTATGCTCCCGTGGCTCGTCTTGAGTCCATATGTATCCTCCTTGCTTATGCTTCTTCGCATAATTTCAAATTGCAAGAAATGGATGTCAAAAGTGATTTCTTGAATGGTCCACTCAAAGAGGAGGTATATGTTAAGCAACCTACGGGGTTCGAGAACCTCAACTTCCCTAACCATGTCTACAAGCTCGATAAGGCGCTCTATGGACTTAAACAAGCACCACATGCGTGGTATGAGAACCTTAGAGAGTTATTGGATGACCGTGGTTTTGAAGTTGGGAAGATCGACCCCACTCTCTTCACAAAGAGAGTAACGGGAGAGCTTTTCATATGCCAACTCTATGTGGACGATATTATCTTTGGCTCAACTAACCAAGCTTTCAATAATGAGTTCTCTAAGCTTATGACTGACAAGTTTGAGATGTCTATGACGGGAGAGCTTAAATTCTTCCTTGGCTTTAAGGATGGCAATTTTAACCGTGGGTACGGGTATTCGCGGGTATTCGACCCGTATGGGCAGGGTATGGGTATACTTTTATACCCATGGGTAGTACCCGTACCCTACCCATCAAGTCATGGGTAGTTCATGGGTATCAGGTTGTACCCGCGGGTATACCCATACCCTACCCATTTATACTGACATATGGGCCACTTTGGCCATATGTAGCCTAGCAGGAATCAACCCACAAGGCCATGACTCCAGGGTTAAGGCGATGAGGAGAAGGTCGGTCAAAGCATACTCGTAATCCCCTCGTCTCCCAAATATCACCAAATTTCAATCACTTCTTAATCCTCTCATCTTCTAAATACTCAAACTAAGAAGATAAATTCCTAGCGATGAGGCATACAATTGATCAAATTGATATTTTTGTCAAATGTTCTATCAATGAATATAATAACTTGTGTACCTGTTGGGTATCCAATGGGTATGGGTATCCATGGGGTATGGGTATGGGTAGACTTTCATACCCATAGGTACGGGTATGGGTAGAGTTTTCTACCCGTTGACTATACGGGTATGGGTATGGTATTGCTCTACCCGCCCCATACCCTACCCATTGCCATCCTTACTTGGCTTTGAGATCAAGCAATTGGCTCATGGGACTTCTATTTCTCAAGCGAAGTATACCCAAGACATGCTCAAGAGGTTTAATTTCCATGGTGCAAAAATAAAGCCACCTTCTATGCAAATCAACTGCCACCTCAAGCGCAACCTGGATGGTAAAGATGTGGATCAAAAGTTGTATCGTTCTGTGATTGGTTCTTTGATTTACCTTTTTGTATCTAGGCCCGATATCGTTTTGAGTGTAGGTGTGTGTGCAAGGTATCAAGCGTCTCCTAAGGAAACCACTTAGTGGCGGTCCATAGGATCTTTCGGTATTTAGTTCATACCTCAAGGTTTGGTTTGTGGTACCCAAAGGGGGCACAATTCTCTCTCAACGGCTACACGGGTTCCGATTGGGACGGTGATCAAGATGATAGGAAGTCCACTTCCGGGGCTTGCCAATTCCTCCGGAGGTGTTTGGTGAGCTGGTCTTCCAAGAAGAAAAATTGCATATCTCTCTCCACCGCCGAAGCCGAGTATGTAGCCGCCGCAAGTGCTTGCACCCAATTGCTATGGATGAGGCAAACTCTCAAGGAATATGGCGTTCATTTGGATAAGGTGCCTCTCTTGTGTGACAATGAAAGTGCCATCAAGATCGTCTACAACCCCGTGCAACAGACAAGAACGAAGCATATTGAGATTCGCCACCATGTCATCCCAGACCATGTGGCAAGAGGTGATATTGCACTAGCTTATGTGCCCACCAAGGACAATCTGGTGTATATCTTCACGAAGCCACTCAATGATGCAACATTCCTGTTCTTGATGAATGAACTAAACATCATTGAAGCTAAGAGTTTGACTTGAGGATATTGCACACACCCCTATACATCAGACGTGGTTTGATTTAGGTGTAGGCATGGACATAGGGGGAGTGTTATCCTAACACATTGGGTTCTCCCTCCCCCATTATGACCATAGCAAAAATTCGTTGTTATCTCTCTTTTTCTAATGCTGAATTGTGAGCTTCAATGTCGAAAATTGGCAATGTACTCAAGATATATCTTCGCGGTGACATACCATCCTGTCTTACATGGTGTCTTAGGCCACCAACCTCTTCCTTTGAAGAGTTGGTTCTTGTTTGGTAGTATTTTGACTTGTTGAGAGTTATTTGCCAGTTTGAATAACATACTGAAAAATTTGATGTTCAAATGATTTCTTGCATTCCTTGAGTATGAAGTTCCCTCCCTGCTATTGTTTTTCATTTCCAAGCCCAAAATTTCCAAACAAACTAGTTTTATTTGCCGCGTACATGTCTGTCCTTTCCATTGGTGTTTTTGGCGTGTGGTCCGGAGACTCCGGTCTGCCACACCTGGAATCTCCGGCCAGTCCGGAGACTCCAATGTTTAGACGGGAGACTCCGGTGTGGGGTGCGGCACTATAAAAAGAGGGGGCTCGGGGAAGTTAGGGTTTTCATCCCCACTTCCCCCTCCCCCCCGCCCCCCCCCCCAAAAACTGATGTTGTGCCGCCGCTGTCGCCAAGGACGCCTCCGGCCGGTTTCCACTGCCGGAAAACCCCCCTCCCTCGAGTTCCCTTCACTCCTCCACTCTATGGGAGCCTCCATGGCAGACTTGGGTGGCAAGGGTACCCTCTCCCCCTCTTGTTTTTGGTCTAGATCTTGTTCTAGATAGTGGTTTTGGGAGAATGGTACCTTCTACTTGCAGTTAGAACAACTGTAGGATGTTTTGCACCTGTAGAAATCATCTAGACAACAATTAGAATAGGTTGTGTTGAATTCATGCCTCAGATCTGGAAACAGTCCAGAGACTCCGGTTTTTCAGTCCGGAGACTCCAGTGTGGGTCCGGAGACTCCGGTCTGCCAGACCGGAGACTCCGGTGTGAATTCTCCAGAACCTGTTCTGCTGCATCTGGTTGATTTCTGCCCCTTCATTTGGACATGTATGCTCACTGTTGCTTTGCTCTCTGGTTTTTTTGTGTATGGTTGCGTGTGTTTTCAGGGAAAAGGACCAAGTCATCCTCATGAAATCCGAATGTCCGTCCGAGGAAGTCGCACGGTCAGTATCGTGATTACTCATCACCGATCCTGAAACAGGGAGGGTTGCTCAGTGGAGTACAGTGGCTAGTGAGCGTCGCCAATAATAAGCTCTTCGTAAGCAACAAAGACATGAACTGGCAAAGAAGGCCAAGTATGACAGGATCACATATGTTGTGTCTATGAGCAAGAGGGAGTACATGATCATGAGGGCCAAACCATTCTTCAGCATGGCCCGCATTGCTGAGAGTTCTCATTACTGGAGGAGGGAGTCTGAGCCGATTCGGAGGGAAATTTTTCAGGCAGCCTGTTTGTCTTCAGAAAGTTCTTTACTTGGATGCTCTTGGCAGTTCAGAGTACTTTGAGGAGGCTGTGTGGATCACGAGGAAGCTAGGACTTGAGCATCTTGTTGGCATTCAGCAGAACTACAATGTCGCGGCAGTGCAGCCGTTCTTTGCCACTGTCACCTTCGGTGAGGAGGATGATGTTCCTCTTACCTGGATGACCGGGTCGTTACAGTGTAAGTCCTCCATCCGAAGGCTGGCTGAGCTTCTTGGTTACCCTTGGGGTGACGATTGCGGCAAGCGTATGCATATCCATGGTGTGGCCTATGACAAGAAGAGGATGGCTCCTATGTATGAGAAGATCTCGAACACTGGTGCCGCTGAGGATCTCAATAGAGTGTACAACATCCTTCTCCGCCTCTTCCGCAAAAACATTGCTCCCAAGGCAGGACAGGTGGATGCTATTCGTAGTGGTGTTGTCAACCTTCTCTACCAGGCCTTTAAGTGTCACTTAGCCGGTCCAGATTGTGAGGAGTTTGAGATTGACGTCATGCACTTCATCAAGGAGGAGATGTATTCTGCTATGATTGAGATCAAGAAGGTTCCAGTATATGCTCCTTATGTGATGAGGCTCATTCTTGATATATGCCCGGGATTGGATTGTGAGACTGAGCACACAGCTGTTACTCTTCAGGTTCTCTCTTCTCGCCGTGCTGACTCTGACACCGCCATGGGTGATGCTGAGGCTGCTCCTAGGTCCAGGAGGAAGAATGAAAACCCTCCCTCTCTCCGTTCTAGCAGGGAAGAGACTCAGGATGAGATGAGGAAGTTGTTATGGTTTTAGCGCAACATTCTTTGCCTGACAATTGTTGTCCACAAGGAGAATCATGTGGCCTATAAGGAGAGGTGTGAGCTGAAGAAGATGGTCTCCAAGATCCAGGACCATGCAGGTTGTGGGGCTACTCCTCCTGTTGGTACTTCTCCCACTGCTCCCACCGCGTCCGTGACTGCGTCCTATTAGAACTGGAACATCGACCTCTTCCCGTGGGGTGACTTTGAAGATTTCACTTCAGCTCCTTCCTCTTCGACCAACCGTGGCAAGGCCCCTATGACTGGGGAAGAGGAGTATGATGAGGAGCTTCAGTTCTTCAACATTGGCGATGAAGAGGAAGAGAAGATGAAGATGAAGATGGAGAAGAGACGGACCGAGTCGATGATGAGGACGATGATGACTATGAGGATGATGACTGATTCCTTGGGTTCGTGTAGTGCTCTTTGCCCTTTTTGGTGGCTCAATGCCAAAGGGGGAGAAGTAGCTTGTCTTCTCTGGGCTTTGCAAGGATTGCTTTGATTTGATTTGCTTTGGAACAAAAGTCTTTGAACTTGATTTGCTTTTTATGACTTGTGTTCCCTTTATCTTAGCTTATTTGATTTCCTAGTGAACTATGGATGTTATGTGTGTGGTGAGACTACGTGGTGAAGCTATCTATCATATTATGCTTAATATTGCTTTATCTATCATCTCTATGCATGTATGTATATTGTTCACTAGTAGTTGATCTAGAGGGCTTTGTTTGTAAAATATAGGGGGAGCTCACGACTTGAGTGTTCGAAAGCCCGTCTATCTTTTACAAACATAGCCTAGCTGTGATTTTATTGCAAATATGTGTGTTGTCATCAAACACCAAAAAGCGGTTGATTGAAAGTGCAAACACGCTTAAATCATCTTGTTTTGGTGTTTGTTAACAACATGTATATCCTTAAGTGTGTTGATATTTTTCAGGGCTTATAAATCATATTTGCAGTGGTGGTAGTGAGATACAAAAAGTGGCGAGACTTTTGTGTGTTTGAATTGTTGGTGTCACCCACTGGTCTCATACCGGAGACAAACCGGAGACACACCGGAGTCTCCAGTCTGGGGATTATCAGTGGAACCAACCGTGTGGCGCAAGTGGTGTCACCTCCTGGTGCCAGACCGGAGACTTACCTGAATATGTCCAGAGTCTCCGGTCCGGTACTTATCCACGAGTTCAGCGATGCTGCACGCACGGTGTCACCTCCTGGTGCCACTTCGGAGTATCACCGGAGACTGTGCGGAGTATCCGTACTGGCTCCTGTGTGTGTGCCTCGATGAACATCAGACATGGTCTGCGTGAAGACGAAGGCCTTTCGAAGTTTTTCACCAGAGTCTCTGGTCCTGCTCCCCGGAGTCTCCGGACTGGTATTCACACTGAAGAATCAATATGTGGAGCGTGTGGTGTCACCTTATGGTGCCACTACAGAGACTTACCAGAATGTGTCCGAAGTGTCCGGACTGGTGCCTCTTCAAAAAGCTCAGACCGTAGTCTCCAGCCTTTACACCGGAGTCTCCGGTGTGAGTTTGACAGAATCGTCTCCAATGGCTCCAAGACTTTATAAGGGGTATAAATACCCCCTCCCCTCCACCTACCTCCATCTAGCTCATCCCAAATAGATCTCACCATTGCTAGAGCTCACCCACCTTGCTAGATCTCTAAATCCCTCCACCCAAAAGCATTGATCTTTGGAGGATTGAAGTAGAATTCCCCTATCTAAGTCTTCACCAACCGGATTTCCATTTCCCCCTCATTACCTTGAGGGATCTTTTCCTAGGGTTTCCTCTTGTGGAGAACCTCGGCTTCTTTCTACTCTTGGTGATTTGTGATTGTTGGGAGCCCCCAATTTGGTTGTGGGTGTGTGCCCCAAACTTGTTTGTAAAGGATTCGATCCCCGCCGCAAAGGGGATCAATAGTGGAAGGTGGACTTGGCCTTTGTGGCGGGGTTCATCGGAGAATAGGGTGAGGCCTTTGTGGCGTTGAGTAGGCCTTTGTGGCGAGCTCACACCCCTCCAACGAGACGTACTCCCTTTACAAGGAGGAACTTGGGAATACATCGTGTCTCCACGTGCTTCCTATCGGTTATCTCGTTCCCTTGCCCTTTACTCACTTGTGTTGCATTTATTGTTGTACTAGTTGCATTAATTTCTATCCTTTTCATATAGGTAAATTCACCTTAGTTGCACTATCTAGAGAATTTACCTTTGTGTCAAGCCTAATTGTGAAGAAAAATTAAAATTGGTCGTAGAACCTATTCACCCCCCCTCTAGGTGCCCTTGCTTTACTTTCATTAGGGTGTAGTTGTACTCCATGAGACTATCCATGAACTCAAGACGAGGAATATGGATGGTGTAATGTTTAAGATTGATTTCAAAAAGGCATACTACAAGGTTAAATAGTCTTTTATGCAACAAAATCTACGCGTGAAGTGGTGTGAATGGATTGATAGTGCACATGTGGTGGTGCGGGGGGGAGTGGTTCTCAGAATCAAAGTGAATGACGATATAGGTGAGGGACCCACTAGAATCCTAGAAATCAACTTCCAAAAAAGTAAAATATGATGATTTAGTAAGCCTAAGGATGTTTAGAATGAATACCAAAATATTTTTGTATGTGAAAGAGGTTCTCTTTCATTTAAATTTCCTGGCATTGCGATTCATCATAGGAATCTTCTAAATAAGGAGTGAAAACATGTGGAGCACCGTTTTGAAAAGAAGTATAGCTTCTGGGTAGGTAAATTTCTCTCTTATAGAGATCGTTTGGTCCTGATAAATTCGTTTATGTCTATCTTACCTACGTTCCTACTATCTTTCTTGAAGTACCCAAAGGGGCGCAAAAAATATGAAATTTTTATCGCTCTCCTTTTTTGGTAGAGCGACCAAACGAAGAAGAAATATAGGCTTATCAAATGGAATATTGTTTATTTCCAAAGGAGCGGGGGTGGGTGGATCTTGTTATTGAAGTTTTAGAGTCAAAAAATAAAAGTTTACTTACCAAGTGGATCTTTAAACTATTAACGGAAGATGGTGTTTTGTATGAGTCGTTGACAAACAAGTATTTGATTCACAAGTGCAACCTAAACCCACTAATTTGTTGGATGTATGCCCAAGAGACAATAAAATACATCACTTTCATGATTAATATATTATGTTTTTATGCTATAACTGCTATGGTCACGGAATATGAGATTTAGACGAAAACCCATACGCACGTGTAGAAATATAAACACACCGTTATGACCCTTTGTTATGTTTCACAGACAAACTCGTTAATATTAGATGACCACATTTTCCTGATCATGGACATATGTTATGTCAATATTAATGGGAGCACAATGTTGTTTCAACGTTGTGGCTGAGTAGACCCAAGCAGTTGAGATACTATGAGATTAGTTTTTCTAAATAGTATCATCACAGAATGGTCGTTCGTTTGCTTCTTTAGACCATGAGAATATTCAATGATGTTTACTGTAAGGATCATTTTGGTATACTCAAGTATCACACCGTAAACTGGATGATAAAAAGGGCTATCACTGGGTGGTCATGAAAGTATTCATTCATTATGATAGTTCAAGATTCGGAATTAATCCTCTAGTTAATAGAGAGATATGTCTAGGATCCACTCGGTGAAATAGTATCGGTTAATTAATCTGCGTAGACAAGGATATGACACTAGTAATGGGGATACTATGTCACGGTAATGAGTAAAAGGAATCATAACGGATATCGGAAATAATGTGATAAGGTTATTAAAAAGTTTAATAAAGGTTTTACCATTTATCTCGTCCCGAGATATTGATTGGTATCGCGAAGTAATAGGAAATTACTTAACAACCAATAGGTTAAGAACATTTCTTCGTATAATTTGTAGGAATCAATATGAATGTCCACGGTCGCAATGATGATTATTTATTAGGAAAATGGTTGGAACTAGTTATCGAACCTGTAGGGGTCACGTACTTAAGGCGTCAAAGTATCTTGTTTGCATTGGATGGTCCGGAGGAGAGTAGGGTATCATTCGGGGTAACTTCGGCGTGATATAATTAATATTCAAGATAGATTACAGAGGACATGGGATGTTGGAAATATGTTTCTAACATCAATTAGTAATGGTTGATGTCGTTACGATATCACAGAAACAAGTCTGGTGTCAATCGGAGTCGTTTCGGGGAAGTTACTATGAGAGAAAAAAAATACTTTGCACTAGGAGCAAGTGCAGAGGGACATGAGATGTCCCGGGATGTCGGGAATATGTTTCTGACATCGTTAGATAAATTTTATGATTTTATTTATAGGGGTCACGAGATTCCGGAAGTGTTCCGGAGGACTTTCCATATAAGGGGGCAGTGTCGGAGGGGGCAGATTTCCTCCTAGGGGCAAACCCTAATTTTAGGGATGCCAGGTGGGACCCATGGTCTCAATGTGCATTAGCTTTCCCTAGAAATTTTCCCTAATTTATTTGAGAAATAAAATAGGTGGAAAAGTGGAAAAAGTAAAAAGAAAAGAAAAAAAGGGACGGGGATTGGACTCCATCTAGAGTCCAATCCAAAATCTCCGAGGGAGATTGGTGCGGCCAAGGGAGGTGAGGGAAAATCAACCTCCTCCCCATGGCAGGTGCCCTCCCTTGTCCCACTATATAATCCCACCCCTCCCTCATCGTTGAGACACGCAATTGACTTGATGTCTATCTATCTATCTATCTATCTATCTATCTATCTATCTATCTATCTATCTCTCCCTCTCTCTCTCTCTCTCTCTCTCTCTCTCTCTCATAATTAGAAATCTAATTAGAGACCCTCTAATTGAATTAGAGCCTCTAATTATAACATCTCTAATTGGATTAGACCTTATGATTAGAGACCCTATAATTTGTTTAGATCTTCTTCTAATTGTGAGATGATGATCATCTCTCGATTAGACCTAGTTTTAATCTCTCTCTCTCCTTCCCATGTGTTGGGATCTCTCCACCTCAATGTGAACCTGCGGTGCATAGTCCTAGACGGCGAAGCGCTCCAGGATTTTGATGAAAGTATGTGTGCAACCTCTCAGAGGGGTAACATGTGATACTCTCACTCTGCTGAATTCAGAAGGTGGGATACGGGGAATCGACAATTGTCCCACCGTGTCGATCTAGTGGATACCAGGGTTCCACGACCCGTCTGTTGTGGCCCAGCCCGATAGGCATCAGGGAGCATCCGCTAGGACGCCTCACGAGGAAAACTTACCTCATAAGTGTTTCACCCCACTCGGGGTGCAGACAGCAGGAGGTTGGTCCCTCTGGATACGTTGGATCCACCTTCCCTCGGAGAGGAGCTCTAACTCGAGCTCTCCGCTCCTCTCCAGAGGAATTTCACACACGAGGGAACAACCCATGTGCATGTGACGCGCGCACCTCTGTGCGCTGACGATGGCGCCGCAGGGCGACAGAGCAGTTTTGGCCACACTTGTCATTCCCATGTATAAAGTGTGGGCGAGAACTGCCCACACCAAAACGCCGCACGAAGATTTCCTCTTTGGTGCAAGAAGACCAGACCGGAACTACAAGATTAAGGAAACGTCACCGAGAGTCCCCACTTCCCTGCCATGGACTGTGGCGATGTCCTCGACGACCAAGAACGACAGGGGCTGCAGGGCGCTATCTGTCCACTCTTTGGCACCTTGTGGTGACCCTTTCCCGCCAAGAATGAGTAGGAAAGAGGCCCGGAGCCGGTACATTAGGATCCCATTGGCTCCCGTAGGAGGGACGGCTCAATTCACCTCGAGCGTCCCTACTCTGAACCGAGCACAAGTTCACATCTTTTATTTTTTTGGCAGTGCAATCCATCAGACAAGCTGGAGCAGAGTGTTACACCGCAAGGTGGCCCAAACCTGGGTAACACCTTGAGAGCAAGGATTTTACACCGCAAAAATTCACATCTTTTACACCGCAAGGTGTTACTTGCTCCGAGGTTTCCTCACGAGTCCTCGCAAGAGGTATAGAGAGCGTGGTTAGGCCCCACTGTTCGAACCTCTTGAGAGTCCTGTCCTAAAGCAGACCACTCTCCGATATTTGGCGCGCCACATAGGGGGCTAAGGCGATCCTTCACCTTCTCATCGCCATGGTTGCCTCTTGCGCTGAGCATCCCAGCCACAAGGCCCGGTCCTGGAAGCGTGCATCCATCAGCAGACCTCGTTGCTCAGGCTCCCCCGTGATGTGCCAAGGGCGTGACACGACGCCCGTCGGCGAGCCCCCCGCGGACCCGACCTGATTCCTGTAGTCTCCTTCCCAGGTGACGCTCGCCCTACAGCCGATGGCCCTTGAATGCAAGCATTTGTAACGGGATCCATGATCCGTGACTTATGACTTTACGGAGGGCAGAGCGATCACGTACCTACGAGGCCCGGGGGCGTCGACGTGATCCGCCATTGGAAGCACCCGGTGATAGCTGCTTCCGACTCACCAAGGTCCACTCACCGATGTCTGCTCCTTCCTCCATGAAGGTTGAAGGTTCCAAGACTAGAACTTGCAACCTCGACACAACAACTCCATCTTGGATCTTCCGAGAACACCCTCCAGACGATGCCGGCGACGACAATGGAATGCCAACAACCTCACCGCTTCCCGCTACGCCCTAGCCCGCTCGACGCGCTTAGTCTCCCTCCCTGCCACAGACGAGGACAAGTCCTTCCCCGGGATAGACAGGGGCGTAGAGCAGTAGTCAGAATACGCATGTACCTTAGGATTCACCTTCCCGTCGTCGGATTCATCGTCGGAGATCGATGGCGACGAGATCGCCCAAAATCGCCCCAACTTCTCACCTCTGCTGTTTCCGGACATGTTGGCCTCCTTCCTACCTTCTGAATACCTTCATATTAATAAAGAAGAAATTTAAAAAAATCTAGTAAATATATAATCTATGACCTTTGTTTCTTGTAAAACAAACAAAATACTACCTTTGATCCATTGAAAGTGTCATGAGAAATGAACATACGTAGCACTTACAAATCTAAACATAGCACTTACAAATCTATAAGTACACTACCGACACTTAGAATCGGAGCGAGTAATAGATTTCGGGCCCACTGGTGTTCTTTTCATCGAGTTTTCACTCTCCTTTATATATTTATAAGGCTCTAAGATTTTTTTAAATGGATCACTTCCAACATAAGACAGTTTTACTGAGATGACGAGTAATAGAATCTAAACCTAGCTCACTACAACGAAAGATTGGTTGGAAAATACAATTGTGAAGCGATAAATCTTAAAATCTGAGGGAAGATAAGAGAAAATCGTAACCAAGAAACGGCGTATGAGACAACTAGTCCGTGTAAAATGGCTGCATGATTTAGACCTGTATCGCTGTCAGAAGACTACATAGCAGCGAAAGATATACTAATGCCCCAAGAGCCGAAGACTAGAAAGAGCCCACAAGATCATGGAATTTTCCTTACAAAAGTAAAAGAGGTCTCAATCGCCCGTCGTTCCTTTCTACTACCGCGTGCAACGACAAACGCTCTCAGCCCACGCAACACGCTCTACCCAGCTCACAAATACGACACCTTGCAGTTTCAGAGGAGACTACTCCTAAGCATAATGCACAGCATTTCAAAAAGTTGAAATGCAACCATGACCCTCGCAGAATGGTCTTCGGTCGGAACGGCCAAGGCAAGGCCTGTGAACTAACTGCGCATTTGGTTGCTTGCGTCAGTTTGACGCATTTCGGCAACAATGGCACGTGGGAACAGAGTGGAGATTTGGTGCACCTCGCCACCCGTACTCTGGCTATTTAAAAAAATCGAAAAATATATTTGAAAGTTTAACAAATCTAAAACAAATACAGATGTATCCATTGGTAAATTCTAGAAACTTGCGAAATTTTATATACAAATGCAAAATATTATGGGATATATAAAAATGATAAAAGTGTGGATCTCATTATGCCTATTTTCAAATCTCTATATTTTAGCATTTTGGCATTTTTCTGTAGCTCATACTATTTTATACTTGAATATGAAATTTTGTACGTTTGTAGGATACACCGATAGCTACATCCAAAAAAAAAATCATAACTTTTTAAAACTTTTATATATATTTTTTAAAATTTTAAATAGACCGGAGCACAAGTGCCCAGGATCCAAATACATTTTCTGCGAACAGCTGAAGAGTCTTATATTGAATAATTATCAAGGAAAACAACCGGTACAAATGAGATATATCACTCAGTATAAAATTAAAATAATGTGAAACTCATACCGGTCATCTTCTTCCTCCTATTGATAGATGGTTGCCGAAACTTGTAACGTGCAGTGAACAAGCAGCAAAATATTGGGCCACCTGCAAAAGCCCTCGCCAACCAAGTCTTTGAAGACCACAATTGTCACTCTCCATGAATAACAAGATCGAGTACACACAGATGAAACATCGGTTGGGGACACACCCCAAGAAACATCTCAAGTTTGCAATACTATATCACCAATCCACGGGGTTGGGGAAACTGGACCTTATCTTAAAACTAAACGAAGAGATCGAACATGTCCCACCATAGACCAGAGAACAACTTCCCTTTAACGACACATCAACTGTCAAGATCCACTGGAGACCATATGATCCGACAACACCTGCCATCACTGGCCCTTTCCCGATGCCAAAAAAGTTGACGAAGTAGGGAGAGGTCGGACACACCTTATTCCAGTACGCCATCGTCGCTACCACCTCGTTGCTGTCGTTAGGGAGACAAAAACCAAAATCTTAACTTTAGGTACCTTGCAACAACACAAAGCACTTGTCCGAGGTCCCCACCCCCTCCCTCGCTACAGCGGCAAGCAGAGGAGGCAGGAAACCGTCAATTCCCAAACGTAGAAGGCAAAGATGACACGCGATTAGATTTAGGAGGCATGGGAGAATGTTTAGGGTTATGCAACTTGTTTTGTTGTGCTCATTGTAAAGAATTTATTTGCATGAGATAAGAAACGGTCAACCTGATTGCTTGCAGAAGAGGATAAACATAAACATGATTATTGGTTGCATGTTGAACTCCGTTCATGCAAAGTGTGGTGTTTGCATGTGTGGTTGTTTTGACCTCCCTTTAACACGGTAAACTTATCTGCTATTTGTGCCTATACCACCCATTCTTGTAAAGAACACATAGCCACTTGTGTTATGAGCCCGGAAATTAAAAACTTACAACTTGAGAGGTGTGTGGAACAGCGAGATAAAACTAGTGATCAAAACAGTTTTGAAAAGATTGATCACGTGTGATAAAATTTGGTGAAATTGATCTAAAACTCCAAACATAAATGAAAAATTGAATAGTTACAGTTAACAAAAATTGAAATCGATTCATATAATAGAAGCAGATCGTCGATGTGTAGATTTTAATTTTAGAGGGAGCTACATGGGAGAGGTAGAACCAGCATAGAAACACACATACATGACCCACAAAAGTGCACATTCACATAAACTCAGAACCACTATGAAGACGAAGAACTCACCACAAGTTCAACTAAATCATTTTTTCATGTAGATCCTTACATAAAAAGAAGACAATCAAATGTAGAAGGGTTAAAGAGATGCACATAAGAAGAGATGCATACGATGAAAATTCAAGTTTGTTCAGTGCACAGTTCGTTCAGTTCATGCTATCCAGATAGTTGAGTTCATGTACACCCACGAAGAACTCATAACCACTTTGCTTGTTATAGTCAAAACATAGAATTTCAAAGATGAGAGTTGTGTGAGACATGGATATGAAGATATTACTCAAAGTAATTTTGAAAAGATTGACTGTGTGCGTTGAATTGACAAAATTATAAAAAACTTTAAACGCAAAATTGGAATTGAAAAGTTAGAGTTAATGAAACTCGAATTAGATTGCTGGAATTGAAACACATAGTTGATCTGCATCTTTTCGTGTAGAATTCATCACAAATCAAAGAACTATTGTGGACATCAAAATAAACCCAAAAACTGCATAAATTAAGTTGTTGAGTGAAAGTACACAGTAATGAAGGGATTCGACAAGAGTGGCATTCTCTATTGACATGTCATTAGAGATTACCGCGTTGCCATGTCCCAATACCTTGAGCTTTATATTATTCCCAATTTCATTATATGTGAAATTAGATAATTGATGCATTAAGCTTCATCTCAAGTTTACTTTCTATCATATGATTGGATGCACCACTATCCACAATCCATGAATCTCCACCTGAAGCATATAGTCGTACAACAGATCAAGTGTTAGAGTTAATGAAACTCGAATTAGATTGCTGGAATTGAATCACATAGTTGATCTGCATCTTTTCGTGTAGAGTTCATCACAAATCAAAGCACTACAGTGGACATCAAAATAAACCCAAAAACTACATAAATTAAGTTGTTGAATGAAAGTACACAGTAATGAAGGGATTCGACAAAAGTGACATTCTCTATTGACATGTCATTAGAGATTACCACGTTGCCATGTCCCAATACCTTGAGCTTTGTATTATTCCCAAATTCATTATATGTGAAATTAGATAATTGATGCATTAAGTGCTTCATCTCAAGTTTACTTTCGATCATATGATTGGATGCACCACTATCCACAATCCATGAATCACCACCTGAAGCATATAGTCGTACAACAGATCAAGTTTTGGTCTTAGTAACAAGGATGTTTGAAACCAAGATGGCCCATTCACAATGTTCATAAGGAGAAGCAAAAAAATATAATATATACATTCCAATCCTTTGTGTTGTAAAAAACAATAAGATCGTTTATATTTTTCCGAAAATTCATTGTGAGTGGATTTTCCCCTTGTGGTCTAGTTCTTCTTGTCCTTAGTCAAATCCCCCTCCTTCCGAAAGTTGATATTTTTGTAAGGGGTTATAGGCTTTTTCTTTTCTTCTGTTGGACTTCTTGGACTTAGGAAAACACACAAGCCCTTCTTCACCAACATTGTACTTTTGGTTGCTCAAAATGTTCGTTTAGGTTCTTCCCCCGTTGGATACAAGTGGCTAGGAAGTTTCAAGTTTGGAATTAAACATATTGTTGTCCTCCACAGCAGATATATGCACACAACAAGGGTTAGTAGAGAAAGAATTTTCAATACAAATAGCAGGACAAATAGTAAGATCTTTTTTATATCCGAGATTGGAGTTGAGCATGAGATTCTAAGATTTTAGCGAGAGCACTCTCTAATGCTTTGTGTTACTTTTCGAGTTTCTCGTGATCAACAAGGAGTCTAGCAAGGAAACACCCATCTCATCACTTTCAGTTTTTAATTCATTAGCAAGATTTTGATCATGATCATGATATTTTCGTAATTTTGTAACTTCCAAATTATATGTCTCCCCAAAAACGAAATGTGTTTTCTCAGTGGTTACCCTAAAAGCTTTCTCTTCCTCTTGATCTTGCAAAAGATCTGAAATCTCATTGGCATTATAATGACTACCCACTTCCAACTTAATGATGGTCTCATCTAACTAATTAAGGATAGAATTGGCTTCAACTAGTTGTTCCAAGAGGGCCTCAAAACACCTCTTGGCATCGCCATTGATTTTGGACATGAATTTTCCAACTCGTTTTTCTTAAATATTTTTTCCGCACAATCAACCAAATATATGTTATTTGAAATGATAGATTTTGTAGGAGGTATTGCCTTAGTGCCTTTTTTCATAAGGCACATGTGATTTTCGTTCTTGTTCTCATTTGGAAAGTTGAAGAAGAATGTTGATGAAGAGGACATGGTAGCTATTGAAAATTGGACCACACCTACAACTTCATCTTCGTCACTGTACATATACTACTCGTGAATGACCAACACCTTGTGAGCGTTATTTGTGAATTTATTATGTTTTTTCAAACTTGGACTTATCCTTGCGAATAATATTGCCTCTATCGCCTTCTCTCTTCTCATACGGTCAATCCACGATGAAGTGCCTAATATTCACACAATTATAGCAAGTCCTCACACATTTCTTTGGCTTATAATCACTTGAGGTGTCTCTTCAGTTGTTTGAACTAAAGTTCCTCTTATTTCCGAAAAATATTCTTGAATCTAGGGTAATATGCTCACTTAAGAATAATTCGGAATCCTTGGGGAAATATTCCTCTTCTTCCATTTCCTCTCCTTCATCAACATGAATCATCTTGGCTTTCAACACAAGTTTTTTTTTCTTATTCACGCCTCTAGCATGATCAAGAACATTGTAGACAATCTTGTTCAAGATACCCTTAGAGATGAACCTTCTCAACACGTCATATGAGTTCAAGGTGTGGAATTCTGATATTTGGTGAATCATCAAAAACATGTTCTTATCAAATGTCAAGATTTCTTTGAGGAACTTGCGCTTGATAAAATTTTCGTGCACACCTTGCTTCCATGTCCTTGAGCATAACCGTAAGAGCCGTGAGCCCTCGATAGATTTCTTTGGGGGAATCATTTTCCATCATTACAAAGTCATCCTATTCATCTTTAATAACATCAAACTTGGACCGTTGTATGCTCGAGTTTTCGATGAACAACTTGTTGATGTGACCCCAAGATTTTTTTATGGTCAAGAAGGGGCGAATGTGAGAAAGTTTCTTCGAGGTCAAAGATATTTGGATAATGAACAAACCGGTTGCATTGATTTGATTGTCCCCATCTTCTCTTGGAGTCAAGTTCCTTGGATCATATGGTTTGAACCCATCTTCAATGATTCGACACAATTTTGTTGAAGAGCTATTGATCTGAGATTCCATGAGACATTTACAATCAGCAAAATGAGTGGCATCAGGCATACGTGGGGTGCTAAGAAT
Organism: Alopecurus myosuroides; assembly: GCA_028641055.1. NCBI lineage: Eukaryota > Viridiplantae > Streptophyta > Magnoliopsida > Poales > Poaceae > Alopecurus > Alopecurus myosuroides. The sequence continues at coordinate 403,518,065 of CM054059.1, read as the reverse complement.
TTATATGCGTGGCATAGGGACGGTTTGAGGGCCAAGATATTGCGGTGGTTTTTGATGGAATGTATTCCACTGGCATTATGCCCATTGAGAGGTTTAGATCTCTCATCACTAGCTTCACTCTTGGAGGAATCGGCCTCCACCTCCGTAATAGTATGACATAATTTCGTGGTTGTTAAGTATTTTTCGGGAAAGTCTCCACAAATATCTGATTTGTTTAAATCCATATTCTATCATATGAATATAACATAGTTCGAAAAGACTACTAAACATGGTTGCTTAAGACTTATTTATTATTAAATTCCCATCATGGTACGTTTGGCTTCATGGAATTTCATTAACGCTTTTTTTCACTTCCATACCGATGGTTAATCTAAATTTTGGAAACACATATTTTAGATCCTACATGGCCATGGTGTCACGGGAGCATCATCATCGATGGTTATCTCTTCATAATCCTTAACCTCGGTGTCATCGGACATTGATGTGGGGGTACCAGTGAGACCCTCCCTTAGGAGGGTACCCGGTGCAGCCCAATGATACGTTCATTTTGTATCACTATTTTCTATCGTTAATTTCTGCTATTCATTGATATATTTCATGTTATGATACATTACCTATGTTATTTCATCTTATTTCGCATGTTTAATAATTATGGGAGAAGAAACACCGGAACCAGAAATCTGATGGAAAAAGCACCGTCGAGATACCCTATTTCACAAGATCACAAGAAGAGCGGGAATACCGGAGGAGTCTTAGAAGTTCCGAGGAGGAAATGAGCCATAAGGGCACCCAGAGGGGGGCCACCTGGGGCCCACACCACGGGGTGGTCTAGCCCCCTGGCCGCGCCTGGGGGTGATCTGGCCCTCCTAACCCACTCCTCGTTGCCCCCTTTCGCGTACTTGACCCTCAGGGAACCCTAAGACCCAGGGGATCGTCGAAGAATTATTCCGCCACCACCTCAGGGCGTAAAACACTAGGGAGAAAAGCTCTCCGTCACGGAGAAATCTGCCAGAGAAATTCCTCCCCGGAGAGGGGAAATCATCGCCGTCGTCACCGTCATCACTCTGGGATTCATCGAGATCATCATCACCATCATACTCATCACCAGCACCATCACCGCCACCGTCCACTTTCATCCCTCTGTAACAATTAGGGGTCTTTATCGTTGCTCTTCATTCGATTTCTCTTTCGGTGTGGATTACTTGTTAGTAATTGATGCTGGTGAGATTTATCGGTGTTTACACTTTATGACCAAATTGTTATTATCCATTATATAACCTCTTATGATCCATATGATGTCTCGTGACTCGTTCCTTTAGTTCTTGAGGACATGGGAGAAGTCAGGATGCTAGTAGTGAAATTATGTTGAAGTAATATCTCTTGGTTCGATATTTAAGTTGTGGTGCTATTCTTCTAGTGGTGTCATGTGAACGTCAACTACATGACACTTCACCTTTATGGGCCTAGGAGGATGCATTTTGTATTTGGCTACTAATTTTGGGGTTGCCGGAGTGACAAAAACCTAAACCCCTGTTAGGAAACCAATGCACGAGGGAGTGTTGGGTCCCGATGTTTTAAGGTTGTGCTTAGATTTATCTAAATTACCTTCTTGTATTTGCAAATGCTTGCGAGGGGTATAATAAAAAAGTATGTATTAGTCCTAGTTGGGCGGGTCATTAGCGTAGGTTCACCCACACAACACTTAACGAACCAATAAATATTAATCAACTATATGAAGCAAAAGCACTTGACGAAATTCCCATGTGTCCTCGAGCACATTTGATAATCATAAGAAGAAAAACCGGCTTGTCCTTTTCTCTCAAAAGGATTGGTCCACTCACTACAATATTATTTACTGTATTTTATTTACTCGCATTTTATTTATCTGCCATATCGAAAACCACCAAAACCCCCTTTGCGAGTGTTTACAGTGAATCCTCTATCCAACCTGCTTGTCCACACCTTCTGCTCCTCGTTGGGTTCGACACAATTATTTATCGATAGTACTACGATACACCCCCTATACTTTTGGGTCATCAAGACTATTTTCTAACGCCGTTGCCGGGGAGTGAAGTGCTATTGGTAAGTGGAATTGGTAAGAGAAACTTATATTGTGAGTGTTGTTTTTATTTCTGTCTACTGTTTTATTCCATTACGGAGAACACTTCTGATTCTCTAGGGTAGTAGTTGACCTGTTATCTGCTGAATTAGATTCTTATAAAATACCTATGAATTTTTTTGGACGTGTTATGGATAACTACTACTCCCTGATTTATCAGTCAAAAAATAATTGTGTAAGCAAAAGAGAAAGAGGGATGACCTTCTACACCAGTTGCGTCCTTCAATGGGAGCCGCTCTTCTCAAGTCTAGTTGGCTTGTGATGTACTATAATTTCTGTTTGCCATTCGTTGACATAGACATACACACCTCTCTAAAAATTAGACACTCCTCCATGGTATGTGAATGTTGGCAGGCACCGTAGTATTCAGTTCGCCATGGTTTGTGTAAGATGGTTGGGAGGAGTGTCAAACATTTTATGCCTCTGTTAATTAAAATAAAAGCTCTATCACATGAGTGATCCATACTTCCCTCTACGAAGGGATTATTTTACTTTTATGTTGAGTGAGTAAACCTATTTCTTTCTGTCTTAAGAAGGCATTTGAGTGGTTGTGACTCATCCATCTATATGTTGATTTACTCAATCATGTTCTTTATTCTTCCTTGTTTAGTATAAAAGTTTTACCTGTTTGAATACCACTTTGAAAGTTATCAATGATCGCAAAGAAATTATTATGATTGAGCAGGTTAAACTTTCCAAATATAAGCTCTAATATAAAGACTCTGATTAAAATATGAGTATAATGTTAATTGTATTCTGACCAAGAACGAAGTTTGCCTTCACCAATTTTGATTTCCTTTTTGCACCTTTATTGTGACTCCATTTACTTGTTTCAAGTTGAATTATATGAGAAGGAGTTACTTGCTAGAATGACTAGTGTATTGATAGAGGTGATGCTTCTTGTCCATATTTTATTTATCGACACCTCACTCCATAAACTTGTGGTCATGTTTACCGAGTTTAGTTTCGCTTTGGGACAAGCCAGGTCTAAGCTTGGGGAAGTTTATACGTACATTTTGCATCACTATTTTATGTCATTATTTTCTGTTATTTATCGATATATTTCATGTTATGATACACTAATTATGTTATTGCATCTTATTCTGGCCCACTCATGGGTGCCCCCTTTCGCGTACTTGACCCCCACGGAACCCTAAGACCCAGGAGGTCATCGAAGAATTATTCCACCGCCACCTCGGGGCGTAAAACACGAGAGAGAGAGAGAGAGAAAAGCTCTCCAGCAGGGAGAAATCTGCTGGGGAAATTCCTCCCCGGGGAGGGGAAATCATTGCCATCATCACCGTCGTCACTCCGGGCTTCATCGATATAATCATCATCACCAGCACCATCACCACCACCGTCCACCTTCATCCCACTGTAACAATTAGGGGTCTTTATCGTTGCTCTTCATTAGATCTCTCTCCCGGTGTGGATTACTTGTTAGTAGTTGATGCTTGTGAGATTTATCGGTGTTTACACTTTATCACCAGATTGTTATTATCCATTATATCACCCCTGATTATGATCCATATGATATCTCGTGAGTGGTTTGTTTAGTTCTTGAGGACATGGGAGAAGTCATGATGTTAGTAGTGAAGTTATGTTGAAGCAATATCTCTCGGTTTGGTATTTAAGTTGTGGTGCTATTCTTCTAGTGGTGTCATGTGAGCATCGACTTCATAACACTTCACCTTTATGGGCCTAGAAGGATGCATTGTGTAGTTGTCTACTAATTGGGGGGTTGCCGGAGTGACAGAAAACTGAACCCCCGTTAGGAAACCAATGCACGAGGGAGTGTTGGGTCCCGAAGTTTTAAGGCTATGGTCAGATTTATCTTAATTACTTTCTTGTATTAGCGGATGCTTGCGAGGGGTATAATCACAAGTATGTATTAGTCCTAGTTGGGCGGTGCACTAGCATAGGTTCACCCACACAACACTTAACGAACCAATAAATATTAATCAACTATATGAAGCGAAAGCACCTGTCTAAATTCCCATGTGTCCTCGAGAACATTTGGTATTCATAAGAAGAACAACTGGCTTGTCCTTTGCTGTCAACAGGATTGGGCCACTCGCTGCAATATTATTTATTGTATTTTATTTACTCGCATTTTATCTATCTGCTATATCAAAAACCACAAAAAACCCGTTTGCTATTGTTGACAGCGAATCCTCTATCCAACCTTCTCGTCAACACCTTCTGATCCTTATTGGGTTCGACACTCTTATTTATTGAAATTACTACGATACACTCCCTATACTTTGTGGGTCATCACCCACTAAGGGGTATATTGGAAGACTCCTGAAGTATATACACGAAGGCTCATGAAGAATCAGGCCACGATAGAAGGAAACACTTTATCAGAAAGAATAGGAAAGTTTAGCGACCGATTCGAAGTCGAAGACCACCTCATGGACGACCCGTGCTACCTATATAAGGAACGGAAGGGGTTCATGATACGTCATAAACGTATCCTTATTTTCTGATGTTCCACGTTGTTTTCATGTTATTTGCTACATGTTCTCTATACACTTTATGTCATTTTTATCGATTTCCGGGACTAACCTATTGATAAGATGCCAAATAGCCAGTTCCCTATTTTCTGATGTGTTTAGTTTCAGAAAAGTTGTTCTGGAAATTTTCTCGGAATTGGAAAATTCAAAGCCCGGAAGTCTTAGAATTCCCGAAGGTTCCATGGAGTCCCGAAGAGGCCCGGAGAGGGGCCACAGGGGGCCACACCATATGGTGGCGCGCCCCCTGGTTGCACCCGGGGGTGGTGTTGGCCCCTCGGGTTTCCACCGGCATCGCCCTTTCGCCTATTTATCCCCCCCGATACGTTAACCCTAAAGAGAGACCTCTTTTCCACGAAAAACACCCGAGGCCGCTGTTATCGTCAAACCAAGATCAGGAGGGTTCTGGAGTTCTCTCCGGCGCCCTGTCGGGAAGGAAAATCATCATCAGAGGGCTCTACGCCACCATGACCGCCTCCGGAGTGATGCGTGAGTAGTTCATCCCTGAACTACGGGTCCATATAAGTAGCTAGATGGTTGTGTTCTCCACTTTATGCCTCATGTCTAGATCTCGTGAGCTGCCTCACATGATCGAGATCATCTTATTGTAATGCTACATGTTGTGTTTGCTGGGATCCGATTAATGTTGGATGCTATGTCTCTTGATTATCAATCTATCATGTTATCTTCATGCATATGTTATTTATGATCTTTCATTCTCTCTGTTGTTAGTAGATGCTCTGGCCAAGTAGATGCTAGTAACCCCAAGAGGGAGTATTTATGCTCGATAGTGGGTTCATGCCTCCTTTGCATATATGCTCGAGTGACAGAAACGTGAAGGATGGAGGATGTGTTGTTGCCATTAGGGAGAAAACAACGATGTTTACTTCGTTTAAATTGTTTACATTACACACTTTGCTTAATGCGATTATATGTTGCTTGCAACTTAATACCCAACGTTTATTCGGATGATATTCGGAGGCTGGATTATTAGTCATAGAAGCAGTTGGATGACGGTCTACATATTTTGTTGTAATGCCCGCGTGAATCACATAGTAATCATCATGTCACGCATTTGCACTACGGTGCAGCCTTCATCTCTATCAATTTCCCAGATATAATTTGTTCACCACACATGTTATTTATATTCTATGGAGAGACACGACTAGTGAACTGTGGACCCCGGTCCATTTTCTCAAACTGATAATACAATCACTGCAATTACTGTTTCCACTGTTTTCATACTACTACTACTATTGTTTTCATATTATTTTACTACTGTTTTTCACACCATACATTTAACCTCTTTGTTATCAGCAAAACCGGTGAGATTGACAACCTCACTTCTTCGTTGGGGTAAAGTGAATTGATTGTGTTGTGTAGGTTCCACGTTGCTGCTGAACCGATAGTGCGCCCTACCATCTCAACTGCATCAACCTTCTGAAGTTACTCTTTCCTCATACTGGTCGATTCAACCTTGGTATCTGAGGTATTATTTACTGCTGCACTCTTCACACCTTCCTCTTGGGGTTTCGCAATGAGTGCAAGACCTGCACCATCAAGACTTTTTCTGGCGCCCATGCCGGGGAGAAAGAGAATTTCTGCAAGGGGAGTCTCTCACTTACAATCTATTTACTTTGTTATTGTTTTGCTTAGTTTATTTTATCTTATCTTGTTTACTTCTCTTTATCAAAAACACAGACAAAATTAGTTCTTAGTCTAGCTGTTACTTTCATCCTATTTTTAATCTTGCTAAAATCAGTATTCCTGAAGTTGAGGTTCGGTCTTTTAAGAAACAAGGTGGAGAAAGTTTAAAATATGCTTGGTATAGGATAAGTGATGCTCATCATAGATGCACAAAAAAAAGATTCCACTTTAATCCTTCTTAGGAATTTTTATGTTTGCATTACTAGCTGGTATAGGCATATTTTAGACACTCTTACATGTGGTAATTTTCTGGGAAGACCTACTAAAATTATTAAACCTGAGATCACTCTAGATGATGTTTAAAAAAATATGAACTCTATGGAGAAAAGTTTGCGAGATCTTCTTGATAATGCTAGGAAAATCGGTGAATCAATAGTAAGCATCAATAAGAGAATTAGTTTTTAGAGTCTAGCAGTACTTTTGATAATCAAAATATAAGGATAGGTAAATTAGAGGAAGCTATTGAAACTTTAAGTGCAACTTTATATTCTCTTAAGTTTAATAAGGATCAAACTTCTATGGGAAAACAACAAAAATTCATATATGTCCCCAAGGTGTCTAAACCAAAATCCCACAATACGTCTAAAATTGATAAGACCTTTAGTGCATCTACAATTGATTTAAATATTGCTTCTTCCTCCGGGGGATCTAAATTGAAAATTTCTACATGATGTGTCTTAGAGGAATTTTTTTATTTGGATGCTTCTTCATTTGAAAACACTTGATTTCACTTCTTATGCCTTGCTAAAAGGCATTAAAGAAAAGCACTTCTTGGGAGATAACCCATGGTTTTATTTTTGCTTTGTTTTTCTCTGTTTTCTTTGAACCAAGGGGCTGTATACTTCTGTAGCAAATCCTTTCTATCTTTATTTTCATGTATTCATTGTGCCAAGTAAAGTTTCTGACGAAAGTTGGAGTTGGTTTTAAATTTCTGCGCAGAACACATATTTCTGCTGTTCACGGTAAAAAATATTATAAAATCCAGAAAGATCAAAATGACCTACAAATTGTTGCGCTCATTCCTCAGCTAATTCCGAAACTTTTTTGTTATTTAAGTTTTTTTATTTGAGAAACTTAAGGGCCCCGAAAAAATTCGTCATTACAGACTGTTCTGATTTTGGCAGATTCTGCCATTTTTCTTGCATTTGCTCTTTTACGATGTCAAGTGGATTTCTTTGCTTCACGAAACATCAATGGTTGTAGATAATGTTTAAAAGTATCAATAGAACTTGTTCCTATGCAGAACCATGAATTTTTTATTGATGCACTAACCCTCTAATGTGAATTACTCTTTGAGTGTGGTGTGAAGGAAGGTTTCAAGGGTAAGCAGAAGAGGGTGATATCATGTGATCAAGAAGAGTGCAAAGTAAAAGCTTGGGGATGCCCCCACAGTTCATGCCATAAAATTCTACAAACATTCAAGCGTCTAAGCTTGTATGCACAAGTCATCCCCTTCTTCATCAACAAATTATCACGTCACTTCAAGTGAAAGTATATTTTTATTTGGTCACATCATATGAAATTTACTTGGAGCGTCTGTTATTTTTCATTATGTTTTCTTTTGTTTCCTTGCTGCAATAAACATGATTGGAACCTAGCATTCTTATTTGGAAAAGATACACTCTCCGCTTTTTCATTTGAATACTTGGTATGCTTGTATTCTTAGTTTTTCTTCTAGTTATTGCAATCCTTTTAGCTCATGTTTTGTTTTTGTGCATCTATTATTCAGAGATTTTAGTTTTAGTAGAGCTATGTGAGTACTCTCATGCTTGCTTTCTGTATCAGTTAGAGAGTTTTTGTTAATACATATTTCGTATGGTGCTTGTTGGGAAAAGAAATTGCTGCATGTGGTAGAAATTATAACAATGCAAATGGAATCTTGTATAGACTGTGGCTAGACTTTTTATATCATGCTAAATGTTATTTTAATTCTAAAAACTAGTATTATTTTTGTAGCATGATTTTTCTCAAATAGCTGAGAGTGTTTAATGTGCCTTTGAAAGAATCATGAGTTGTTCTTGTTATATTGAAGCATAAATTTGTGGTGTTCTCCTTTCAATGCTTTATTTGGTTGACTTGGCGCATGCTTACACCATGTGTATGACTACAAACCAGTCACTTATAGCCTTTATGATCATTTAGTTTTTGAACTTTTAGTACCACTTATGCTTTCACTAATGATGTTTTTTTCGTTATGCATGATTATGGCCATTATGCTCTCTTGAATTCTCGCTCCCCGTCTTTTGCTAGCCTCCACTTGTACTGAGTATGAGCTCTACTCGTGCATCCAAATCCCCAAAACCAAAGTATGCCAAATGTGTATGATACGTCATAAACATTTCCCTAATTTCTGATGTTCCATGTTTGTTTTCATGTTATTTCCCACATGTTCGCTATACACTTTATGTCATTTTTATCGATTTTCCGGACTAACCTATTGACAAGATGCCACAGAGCCAGTTCCATGTTTTCTGCTGTTTTTAGCTTCAGAAAAGTTGTTATGGAAATATTCTCGGAATTGGAAAATTCGAAGTCCGGAAGTCTTAGAAATCCCGGAGGTTCCACGGAGTCCCGAAGAGACCCGGAGGGGGGCCTCAGGGGTCCCAGACCATAAGGTGGCGCGGTACCCCCTTGTCCATGCCAGGGGTGGTGTGGGCCCCCAGGCCTCCACCGCCTCTGCCCTTTCGCCTGTTTATTCCACCCGAGGCAAAAACCCTATAGATATATCACTTTTACCCGAGAAACACCAGAGGCTGCTGTCATCGTAATCCCGATATGGGGAGGGTTCTGGAGCTCTCCCTGGCACCCTTCCGGGAGGTAAATTCATCACCAGAGGGGTCTACACCACCATGCCTTCCTCGAAGTGATGCGTGAGTAGTTCATCCCTGGACTACGGGTCCATATCAATAGCTAGATTGTTGTTCTCTCCACTTTGTGCCTCATGTTTAGATCTTGTGAGCTTCCTAACATGATCAAGATCATCTTTATGTAATGTTACATGTCGTGCTTGCTGGGATCTGATGAATGTTGAATGCTATGTCTTTTGATTATCAGTCTATGATGTTATCTTCATGCATATGCCATTTATGATCTTGCTTGCTCTACGTTATTAGTAGATGCTCTGGCCAAGTAGATGCTAATAACTCCAAGAGGGAGTATTTATGCTCGATAGTGGGTTCATGCCTCCTTTGCATCTGTGCTCGAGTGACAGAAACGTGACAGATGGAGGATGTGCTGTTGCCATTAGGGAGAAAACAACAATGCTTTGTCTAAGGATGATGTTATTGTTTACATTACACACTTTTCTTACTGTGATTATCTGTTGCTTACAACTTAATACCCAACGTTTGTTCGGATGATATTCGGAGGGTGGATTATTAGTCATAGATGCAGTTGGATAACGGTCTAGGTATCTTGTTGTAATTCCCGCATGAATCACATAGTAATCTTTATGTCTTGCATATGCACTACAGTGCATCCTTCATTTGTCAATTGACCAGCTGTAATTTGTTCACCACACATGTTATTTATCTTTCACAGAGAGACAACACTAGTGAACTGTGGACCCCGGTCCTTTTTCCTCATACAGATAAATCACCTACTGCTTTCATACTGCGCTCATACTGTTCCTACTGTTTTCCACACCATACGTTTAACCTCTTTGTGTTCACAAAATCCTATGAGATTGACAACCTCACTGCTTCGGTTGGACAAAGTGATTTGATTGTGTTGTGTAGGTTCCACGTTGCTGCTGAACTGGTAGTGCGCCCTGCCACCTCATCTGCATCAACCTTCGGAGATTGCTTGTCCTCCTACTGGTCGATTCAACCTTGATTTCTTTTCTGAGCGAAATCTTGCTGCTGCACTCTTCACAACCTTTCTCTTGAGGTTTACCAACAAGGTCGTCTACACGCCATCAGTGTACACCATACCTACCTACATGTGGTATTTAACCGCCACTCCAAAGTAAATTGCTCATGTGTTACCTTTAAAATTTTCAAAATTACTCATGTTTTGTGTTCCTGTTTTAGCTCATGAGGACGTAAATAGAGAATGTTTATCTCACTTTTTTTATTGGATTTCACACCCTAGACTAGTGGCTTCATCCGCTTATCCAATTTATAGAAGAGCAGGCAGCGGGGTGCCCAGCCCCAAAGTAATACAAACAAATTTTCTTCACTATTTTTGTCCCCGATTTACCAGTTAAAGCATAATCGTGTAAACAAAAGAGAAAAAGGGATGACCTTCTACCCAGTTGCGTCCTTCAATGGGAGCCGCTCTTGTGAAGTCTAGTTGGCTTGTGACGTACTGTATTTTCTGTTTACCATTCGTAGACATAAGCATGCACCTCTCTAAAAATAGACACTACTCCACGGTATGTGATTGTTGACAGGCACCCAAAGATTCGGTTAGCCATGATTTGTGTAAGAAAGGTTGGTTGGAGTGTCAAACATTTTATACCCCTGTTTAATAAAATAAAAACCTCTATCGCATGAGTGATCCATGCTTCAATCTGCGAAGGGCTATTCTTTTACCTTTATGTTGAGTCTCCATCTTCTAACTGTATGCATAGTTGAGAGAGCATAGTTACCATTCCGAGTTTAATGTGCATTTGACCTAGAAACATTATTAATTGATTCATGATGTGTTATTACTTGCTCTCAAATTATTTTTTCTAGTCTTCCTCTTAAACTTTGATGGTGTCCTGGCATTTATGTTTTTTTCCACTCATAAGGACAAGCGAAATATCACTTTGCTATGTTTTCTCTATACTTGAAACAAACTTATAACTTTCGAGTGCATTATTATTCATGATCTTTTAGTTGTGTTACTTCTCATGATGCAAAGTGATTGCTATGTTTTATTTCTAGAATTATATCTATCATGCTTGTGTTTAAAGTACTATGATCTCAGCTTACATATGTTTTTACAATATTGATGATCAAGTTTATGTTGGCAGCATGTCACCTCAGAAATTATGTGTTTTTATGGCTTACCTCCTCGAGGAAGAGTAGGAACTAAGCTTGGGCATGTTGATACGTTATAAGCGTATCCTTAATTTCTGATGTTCCATGTTGTTTTCATGTTATTAGCTACATGTTTGCTATACACTTTATGTCATTTTTATCTATTTTTGGGACTAACCTATTGAGAAGATGCCACAAAGCCAGTTCCCTGTTTTTTGTTTCAGAAAAGTTGTTCCGGAAATATTCTCAGAATTTGAAAATTCGAAGCCCGGAAGTCTTATAATTCCCGAAGGTTCCACGGAGTCCCGAAGAGGCCCGGAGAGGGGCCACAAGGGGGCCACACCATAGGACGGCTCCCCCTAGCCGCTCCTGGGGGTGATGTGGGCCCCTCGGGCGTCCACCGCTATCGCCCTTTCACCTATTTATTCCCCCCGATACGTTAACACTAAAGAGAGACCACTTTTGCACGAAAAACACCCAAGGCCTCCGTCATCGTCAAGCCGAGATCGGGATGGTTCTGGAGTTCTCCCCGGCACCCTGTCGGGAGGGAAAATCATCACCGGAGGGCTCTACACCACCTTGCCTGCCTGCGGAGTGATGCGCGAGTAGTTCATCCCTGGACTACAGGTACATACCAGTAGCTAGATGGTTGTCTTCTCCACTTTATACCTCATGTTTAGATCTCGTGAGCTGCCTCATAGGATCAAGATCATCTTATTGTAATGCTACATGTTGTGTTTGTTGGGATCCGATGAATGTTGAATGCTATGTATATTGATTATCAATTTAACATGTTGTATTCATGCATATGTTATTTATGATCTTGCATGCTCTCCGTTGTTAGTAGATGCTCTTGTCCAAGTAGATGCTAGTGACCCCGAGAGGGAGTATTTATGCTCGACAGTGGGTTCATGCCTCCTTTGCATCTATGCTCGAGTGATAGAAACGTGATGGTTGGAGGATGTGATGTTTCCATTAGAGAGAAAACAACGCTGTTTACTTCGTTCACATTACACACTTTGTTTGTTGCGATTATCTGTTGCTTGCAACGTAATACCCAATGTTTGTTCGGATGATATTCGGAGGGTGGATTATTGGTCATAGACGCAGTTGGATAAGGTCTATGAAATTTTTGTAATGCCCGCGTGAATCACATAGTAATCATCATGTCACGCATATGCACTACGGTGCAGCCTTCATCTCTATCAATTTACAGCTGTAATTTGTTCACCACACGTGTTATTTATCTTCTATGGAGAGACGCGACTAATGAACTGTGGACCCCGGTCCATTTTCTCATACTGATAATACAATCACTTGCAATTACTGTTTCCACTGCTTTCATACTGCTACTACTGTTTTCATATTGTTTTCATACTGTTTTTTACACCATACATTTAACCTCTTTGTTTTCAGCTAAACCGGTGAGATTGAAAACCTCAGTGCTTCGTTGGGGCAAAGTGAATTGATTGAGTTGTGTAGGTTCCACGTTGCAGCTGAACCGGTAGTGCTCCCTACCATCTCAACTACATCAACCTTCTGAAGTTACTCCTTCCTCCTACTGTTTGATTCAACCTTGGTTTCTTTTCTGAGGAAAACGTGATGCTACACTCTTCACACCTTCCTCTTGGGGTTTCCCAACGAGTCCAAGACCTACACCTTAAGGTTACAAACGGGACAAACAACTCTAGATTCAGAGCTTCGGGATTCAATCTACGGAGAGCACCCCCTGTAATCATTACTTTTCACCTCGTAGGAATAAACACGGTGGGCAGCAACCTGTCAAGTCGAGTAGTCCACCAGCGCCCTCTTCCTTTATTAAACCTCGGGTCCCTAACCATGGGGATTGTTGAGTTCACCCCCTCGACATTGACGCGGTCTCTGGGAATCTTGGGCTCTAGATCCATGGCTCCTATGAACCCATCATCAACAACCTACAACTCAGAGATTTGGGAAAACTCGATCTGCTTTGGGTACTTCACCGAGCACTCGCCGGCATCACGCCCGAGGTTAGATTTCGTCAACATGGGGATTGATATGAAGATCAGTAACCTGAACTTTTGCGTGGGACGCTCGGGAGCGATACGCCAGGAAGATTCTGACCAACTTCGGCCTAAATAAGGAGTCGTGCCAGAACTCTCGCTTGAGGAAATAAGCTCTGAGTGCACTTACACTGCCAACCCCTACATGCAATTCGCCGCCATGGAAAGACGCGTCAAGTACTCGTCCTCGGAATGCGATGGAGAAAACAAAATATTTGACCCGCCTAAAAACCATCGAGACGATGCGTACGACCCAAGAAGATGAGGAGGATGAAGAGGAAAGCGAGGAAGATAGCAAGGAGGACCCGGTAAAGTCCCCGCCACCAGAAAACCACAACTCGATCAATAACGACGGCGAACTCAGAGAACTTCCTCCACCCGCCAACTCCAGATCTATGACTAAAAGCAAGAAAGGCTAAACCGAAAGACCTCAGCTATATGCGTCGAAGGATACAATGGGGCTATGATACGTCTCCAACGTATCTATAATTTCTGATGTTCAATGTTGATATTATGCCAATTGCTATATTTTTTCTATACACTTTATAGCATTTTTATAGATTTTCTGGGCCTAAACTATTGACAAGATACCACAATGTTAATTCTTGTTTTCTGCTGTTTTTGCTTTCCGAAAAATTGTCCTAGAAATGTTCTGGGAATTGGACGAAACAAAATCCCAGGGTCCTATTTTTCTGTCACGTACACGGAGTCCGGAGGAGACCCGAAGGGGGGCCACGAGGTGGCCACTGTCGGATATATACCAAATAGGGGTATAGAAGATGGTAGGCCAAGTGCCGGATTACCAGGGTGGCCTAAGTGGTAGTGGGCTTAGGTCCATTAGGCGGCCCAGTAATCCGACGCGCAGAAGCCGGATTCTAGAAGAACCTGGATCACAGCCCATGTGATCTGGCTTGGAGGATAAGACGGATTCATTGCTTTCCAAGTTACAAGTTACCATAGTTTTCTAGGTTTCCTATTCTGTAAGCCCTAATCCGGCTATTATATAAAGGCGGACGGGAGATAAACAAAAGGAGAGAAAAAGAGAGAGGCTCTACGCCAACTCGCCGAGAAGCTCATCCTCGTCGAGTAGCTTAGATCTGGAACCCTCACATTGTAACCCTGTTTACGGGCTTTAGTCCCAATTAGTGAGAAGTGCAGGAGTAGGCACGTCGTACTGTCGCGACGTACCGAACCTGGGTAAAATCCTGTGTTCTGTGTTACTACGCTATCCCGTTACCCCACGTCTCTACCGTAGTCTCATGGCACCCCCGTCTATGAAAACTACTACGATGTCTCGACAGTTGGCGCCCACCGTGGGGCAAACGACGTCAGGCGTAAGATTCCGATCTGGGATACTTGGCGGAATCGGAAGATCAATCACTGTCGGAAGCTTGGAGTTTGACAACGACGTCGGGCGCTTCCTCGACAACGGATCCTACATACCGGCGCAAAACCACCTGGTAAGTGCCTGCGTGTTACCGATAGGATCTGCTAACATATTTATCGGGCTAACTGCAGAAGCAATGGGGTTTTGCGGTGGAAGAAAATTTATCCCACCCGCCCTATACCCAGTCGAAGATGACTACGACGCCGGATTCTGCTCAGATCGCCGACAAAAAAGTGATACACACTTTATCGGCATGGTGCAATCCGAAATCGCCGAAAACATGGATGACGGAAATCTCGTGCAAAAGGCAGACAACAACGCACCCGTCACAGAGACGGAAGATCAAACACCCGTCACAGAGGCGGAAGATCCGACATCCGTCAACAAGACGATGAACTCGGAAGCAGAATCCGTGCTTGCCGCCATTGAGGCGAGATTGGAGTCGGAAACCGGATCGGATAACTTCGACTCCGAAGATGAAGATGAGGACGCCTTTGTAAGAAAGGTTAAGTCCTTTCAAGAGGGATTCCACGAAGTTCTAATGGCGAAACCGGCTGATACCACGGACGCCGGCAGCCAGGAAAGCCCTAAAACCCCTCCGCCAGAGGAAGAGAGAGAAGACGGAGAAACTTCTCCGGTATTTCCCAGTGTCAAGGAGATGACAGAAGATGAGCCTGTCAAAAAACCTCCCTCTTCCAAGAAAAAGCACCGTGCTGCTAAAAAACTCCAATACAAAATCCGGAAGAAAAAATCAGCCGATCTCGCTGATGAAAACCTGGAAGTTGGAGATGTTAGCGGAACAAAGACTGCGGAGAAGAAATCCAAAGAAATCACTGCTCCGCCAATGACGGAACAGGAAGAGCAAGAGCTATTGCAAACACCAGTGGGACCAGACGAACCCCCTGAGATGCTGGAAGCCAGGAGACATGCTTTCCAACGGCAACAGCAACATCTACTCAGATCGCGGCAACATCTCCAACAAACACATAATGACATCAAGGTCATGAAGGAAGAAATAGAGGAGTACGAGAGAAAGAATAGATCCGCGTTAAAACCTACTAGGTTACCCGGAATCGCAAGACCGGAAGAACTGCCGCCAAAAGAAAGTTTCCATAACCCGTCTTGGCAAAAGCAGGTAAACGGCAAAGATGCCAAGGGCGAACCAATATACAAGACCGCAACAGAAAACGCGGAAGCAGCATTCGCGATTCTTAACAACGATCTGTATTCCAACGGGGAAAAACTCCAAGGGGTGTATGCTTTCCTAGGAAAAGCATTGCAACAACAACAGCGCGCCCAAGAGCGATCAGGGAGGCTGCATGATAACTCCGCCCTATGCAAGACAGCTACTTGCGCTGCTGGAGCACCTGGACCGGAAGAACCTGGGGATTCAGACAACTCAAAAGATAAAAAAGAGGATCCGAGAAAAGACAAGAAAAACCCCGACAACCGGGATGCAGCGTCTAGGACCGGATCCCATCTCCCAAAAGATGGGTATAAACCCCATGATCGGGAAGACAAACACCGGAAGGACGGCAAAATAATGCCACCTCCGAGAAACCCAGCTGAGAAAGCTGGAAGATAAGATATACCTCACAGGCGTGAGATATCCCGGACACCGCCTAAGGACAAAGAAAGGCACATGAGTAGAACTCCGCCTAATCCAAAAGGGCGCGATCACGGAAGAGATAGAAACAATCCCGGAAAAGCGCGTTCGCGCAACAATGGAAGAGAAAGGAGCAGGTCCCCTTCTGTTCATTCAGCCGGAAGATATTCTGCACACATTGACAGAGCAGAAAAAGATGATCTATACTTTGGTCCTAAATGTTTTACCAACAGGATCCGGAGAATAACGCTGCATTCTGGCTTTGCCAAGGTTGGTCCAACGTACCAGAAATACACCGGCAGCACAAACCCGGATACCTGGCTCTCGGATTACTATACAGCCGTCCAGATCAACAATGGGACAGACTTGGAAGCTGTCAAGTTTCTTCCCCTAATGCTGCTGGACGGAGCCAGAGATTGGATCAATGGATTACCGTCACGAACAGTCGACAGCTGGGACGATATGGCTAGAGTATTTACTCAGCATTTCCGGGGAACATACAAACGCCCGAATAGCATCAACCAGCTAAACCGTTGCACGCAATTTGAGGATGAACCATACGTGGATTTCATCTCCAGATGGACAGCAATGAAGAATAGTTGCTCTGGAGTAACTGACGTACAAGCAATGCATGCTTTCGTCAATGGCCTAAAACCCGGACTCGTACCGTTCATGGTTGGTTCCAAAAAGCACAAGGATCTCGGATCCATGCTTACAACCGCCAATGAGCATGCCGCAGCCGAGGATGACATCAGAGCAAGAGGAGGCAATATTGAATCATTGATACTTGCCAAGAAAACCCCTCGTTCTGACAAAAAAGCCACTCCAGAAACAACGACGAAGCCCAAAGAGGTGAACATAGCCTTTGGAGGAGAAAAGGGAAACAAGTGGAAAGGACGCAACCCAGATCCAATCAATTACACTCCAGAGGAGTGGGAAAGGATTAATTCGGAACCTTGCGTTCACCACTCGCAATTTGGGAAACCCACCCATACAAACGCGCAATGCCGGCTGAATAAGCACATGAAAGGCAGTGCAGGAGCCGGAGGCAAGGAGAAGGGTTCCAAAAGGAAACCCGCCAAACAAAAACCAGAAGCTGACAAAGAAGACAGTGAATCGGACACTGACGAAAAAATCCAGGAACAACAGCGTAAAGGCGAACCCAAGTTTCCAAGAGTTGATGGAGAAGCAATGCTAACTTCCTTAGCAACCCCGTCAGCAAAGGTGGCAAAAAGAACACTTCGAGAAATAAACGCGGTTGTTCCGGCAACCCCGAAATTCTTGAAGTACTCCAACACACCGATAATCTGGGATCAGTCTGATCATCCCGGAAATATCCCTGAACCCGGCACACAAGCTCTTGTTGTAAGTCCTATTGTTCAAAATACTAGGCTAAGAAGAGTGCTGATGGATGGAGGATCCAGCATTAACATAATGTACCTGGATACACTGAAGCATCTGAAGATTTCCGAGTCTCAGCTCAACTACAGCAACATACGCTTCCATGGTATCATCCCTGGCAGGCAAGCACGATCCCTAGGAGAAATTTCCCTAGATGTCACCTTCGGAGATAAAGATCACTTCCGGCAGGAAAAAGTATCCTTCGAAGTAGTGCCGTTCGAAAGCGTCTATCACGCAATACTCGGACGTCCAGCTTTCGCCAAATTCATGGCAAGATCCTGTTATATTTATAACAAGCTGAAGATGCCAGGACCCAAAGGAGGAGTAATCACTATAGCTGGTGATTTCAAGCTGGCAAACGAGTTGGAGAAAGAAAACGCCCTTTGCGCTCAGAGAGTCATAGCGAAGGAAGAACTGAAGGAATTAGCCAAGGAAGTATCACCGTCAGAAATGCCGGCAGGAAAAGAAACTCGGAAGCCAACAGACAGCTTCAGGGCATCCGAGAATACAAGACAGGTAATCCTAGATCCCAAAGATCCGACAAAATTTGTCGTCGTAGGGACTGGGATGACTGACAAATAGGAAGGCGAGCTCATCAAGTTCCTCCGTGAGAACTGGGATATTTTTGCCTCGTGTCTAGCTGACATGCCAGGTGTACCCAGGGAACTTGCTGAGCACCAACTTAAGGTTATTCCTGGATCAAAACCCGTCAAACAAGGTCTCCGTCGATTTGACGGAAGAAGACAGAAGGCTATTGGCAAGGAAATTATCCGGCTTTTAGCAGCGGATTTCATCAAGGAAGTGATCCATACTGACTGGTCCGCAAATCCGGTATTAGTACCGAAGAAAGACAGTACTGCTCTTAGAATGTGTATAGATTACACAGGCTTGAACAAATTGTGTCCGAAAGATAGGTTCGCATTACCGCGAATCGATCAAATAATAGACGCCACAGCAGGCTCTGAGCTTTTGTGCTTTTTGGATGCATACTCCGGGTACCACCAAATACGCATGAAAAAGGAAGATCAAATTAAGACTTCTTTCATAACCCCATACGGGACGTATTATTACGTAACCATGCCGTTTGGTCTAAAGAACGCAGGTGCAACCTACCAGCGTTGCATGCAACGTTGTTTGCATAGTCAGATTGGAAAAAATGTCCATGTTTATGTGGACGATATTGCGATCGTAACTAAGGAAAAAGATACACTCCTTGAGGATTTGCGAGAAACTTTCAAAAACTTACGCACCTACAAGATGAAGTTGAATCCATCTAAGTGCGTATTCAGGGTTCCCTCAGGAAAACTTCTGGGTTTCATCGTTTCTCACAGAGGAATAGAAGTTAACCCGGAAAAGATCAAGGCAATCTTGAACATCACAAAACCTACCTGCGTCAAAGATGTCCAAAGATTGACGGGTTCCGCAGCCGCCGTTAGTAGATTTATTAATCGGCTGGGGGATAAAGCATTACCACTCTACAAGCTGCTGAAAAAATCCGACAAGTTCGAATGGACAGAAGAGGCCGATGCGGCGCTGACTCAGTTGAAGGAAACTTTGATGAAAGCTCCGATTTTGGCATCCCCAAAAGACGAAGAGCCCATGTTATTGTACCTTACGGCTACAAATCGGGTTATTAGTGCGGTAATCATTGTGGAACGGTTAAAGGAAGAACAAAGCATACCAGACCAACATCCGGTATATTACATAAGCGAAGTTTTTTCCGAGTCAAAACAAAGGTACCCACATTACCAGAAACTGGCGTATGGTGTATTTTTCGCATCTAGAAAACTACGCCATTACTTCCAAGGGCATTCCATAACAGTGGTTAGTAAAGCACCACTAGGAGACATTATAAACAATGCAGAGGCAACCGGACGAGTAGCCAAATGGGGCATTGAGCTAGCAGCCTTCGACATTAAGTACCAGCCAAGGACGGCCATAAAATCCCAGGTTTTGGCAGATTTCGTTGCCGACTGGACAGAAGCAATGGAAAAAACACCAATGCCGGAGTCCGAGTACTGGATCATGCACTTTGACGGATCCAAGATGAAGGAAGGAGCTGGGGCTGGCGTAGTCTTAAAATCTCCTAAGGGAGACACAATGGAGTACGTGTTGCAAATACACTTCAACGCCAGTAATAACGTGGCAGAATACGAAGCTCTGCTTCACGGCTTGCATATTGCAAAAGAAATAGGAGTAAAGCGCATCATGTGCTATGGCGACTCGGATTTGGTGCAGCATCAGCTCAACCAAACCTGGGACGCAAAAAGCCCTATAATGGCTGAATATCGGAGAACGGTAGACGAGTTCGCCATCTGTTTCTTTGGATTCGAGGTCCTTCACATCAAAAGGGAGGAAAACTGGAACGCGGATGCTCTAGCCCGCATGGGATCAGAAAGGGTAAAAACCTTACCGCCAGGAGTATTCGTTCAGCACTTACATGAGCTATCCATAAAAGGTGGAGACGTTGATTACCCTCTGGCGTCTGAATCGATTGAAGTCATGATCGTTAAACCGGACTGGACAATTCCGTACTTAAACTTCTTAGTCAATCAGAAGTACCCGGAAGGAGCAGACGAAGTCTTGCAAAGACAAATACAGCGTCGATGCAAAGGATACACAGTAATTGACGGCTGCTTATATAAACGCAGTATTTCTGGAATTTTTCAGCGGTGCATCTCACCAGAAGAAGGAAGAGAAATACTGGAAGAAATCCATGCCGGCGATTGCGGACATCATGCTCAATCAAAAAGCATAGTCAAAAAAGCATTTCGCGCGGGTTTTTTCTGGCTAACAGCCAAGACAGATGCCGAGCATACAGTTAACACATGTGCAGGATGTCAATATTACGCTAAGCAGACCAATTTGCCGGCCCAAGCACTTAAAACTATCCCCATTACGTGGCCGTTTGCGGTCTGGGGGCTAGATATGATGGGACCGTTCAAAACTGCAAGAGGTGGACTTACTCATTTGCTAGTAGCAGTGGATAAGTACACCAAATGGGTGGAGGCCAAACCCATCAAAAAGCTGGATGGTGCAACTGCTAGAAATTTCATCATCGACTTGGTGATGAGATACGGTGTGCCACACAGCATAATAACCGACAACGGGACAAATTTCTCCATCGGAGAGTTGGCAAGATATTGCCGACAAACGGGAATTCGCCTAGATCTAGCATCTGTGGCACACCCGCAATCCAATGGACAGGTTGAGCTAATGAATAGCTCAATCCTGCAAGGAATACGCCCAAGACTCGAAACTCCTCTTCACAGAGCGGCCGGAGCATGGGTAGAAGAGCTACCTTCCTTGATTTGGAGTATAAGAACGACGCCAAATAGGTCAACCGGGCAAACCCCGTTTTTCCTAGTTTACGGCGCGGAAGCTATTCTCCCAACAGATATGATCCATGATAGTCCAAGAGTGCAAGATTTTGACGAATTAGACGCCGAAGAGGCACGACAGAATGCCGTTGATCTCCTAGAAGAGGAACGAGAGCTTGTGCTTCAAAGATCCGCCATTTATCAGCAGGGTTTGAGACGTTACCATAGTCGGAAAATCAGACATCGCTCTTTTAAAGAAGGTGACCTAGTGCTGAGGTTGGTGCAGCAAAGGAAGCACAAATTAGCCCCAGTATGGGAAGGGCCATTTGTCATAAGTAAAGCCATGAAAAACGGATCATACTATCTTGTTGACATTCGAGATACGGAAGATGATCCCGAGAAACCGAATCGCAAAAGAAAGAGAAAGATAGATGATGAGCTAGGAGAGACAAAGAGGCCTTGGAGCATCCAGCAGTTACGTCCCTTCTATACTTAGTTCAATATCTATGTAAACAGCTTTTGAGATCATGAAATAAAGTCATTGGAATTCTGATATCCATGTTTTTTACAAGTTTTGCTATAGTAAAAGCATGTTTCCACCTTTTCTATTTCCCAATGATCTTACAAAATACTCAATGTTAACCCGAATTGTGCCTGCGTGCTCGGCGTTAAAAAACTGAATGATTTCAGCCTGTTAATGGCTAAAGGAAACTCGGATTGTGCCTGCGTGCCCAAGTTTCAAGAAAGTTCCTTACAAATCTTTAAGCATTACCTGATCGAATGTATGTTGGGTCAATTACCTGATCGAATGTATGTTGGGTCACTGGATCTGGTTAGTAAAAATGCCTTTAGTATGGTCCATGTTTCCGAGTTTTAACTGATTGGTTGTACCCAGTTACTCGTCTTGACGATCATAATGCTATCGAGTCATTTCAAACACTAAAGACAGTCAAAACACATATGCCAGAGAACTTAGTAGATAAAGGAGTAATTCAACCCGACAAACTTGCAAGGAATTTCATAATTCAAAGCTGCAAAAGGCGGAGTTCTTGTTTCGACAAATGAAATAGAAGCGTTACAGTATGAATTACAGTGTAAATAGCGCTCCTATTATACAAATCCATCATCCAGGTTAAAGGCAGTCCTTCAAGCATCCGAGTCTTCCTCGCTGCTTTCATCTTCGGGGACTGCGGGAACCTCTTCTTCTGGATAAGTGATAGAAATGTTAACCATGGAAGCAATCTTGGTGGCGTGGCCTTTGACTTCATCAAAGATGGCGGTTCGCTGATTCTCTGTATACCCTTGAGGGACACCAGAGGCCACGCGCCAAGATTTCGCATCAGGATAGTGCAGGCGCATAAGGCCTAGTGCCATGCACGTACCACCTCGTGCAGCGGAGCGTAGGATGAATTCCTTTGATCCCGCAACTTCCATGATGGCACCCGGGAGTTTGTAAACTTCCAAGAAATCTATAGTACTTGCGGGAAGGAATTTATTAATCAATTGCATTCCTGCATTTCTGATTGCGTTCCATACCTCTCCAAAAGCTCGGATTTTCTCAATCCGAGAAATGCCTGGAATATTCCCTGTTTTGATGGCAGAAACGGGTTTAGGCCACAAAATAAAGGAAAGTAAGACATGGAGAAATTGGTAAAAGGGACTAACTTACCAAGAACCTTATCAATTTCGGTGCCTTCTTTCATGCGCGGGAATAGCATACTTTCAAAATCATGGATAATAGATTTATTTTCCGCCGCTTGCAAAGAAGCCTGGGATTGAGCAATCCCAAGGGCCAGATTACTGGCTTCTAGGTCTTTTTGAACTTTCATAAGTTCCTGGCGAAGGCTCGAGTTTTCTGCACGGAGCCGAGATGCATTGCTAGCGTCCTTGGCTACTTTGTTGGCTTTTGCTAAAGCAGCTAGGGGACACAAAAACATTTCGAGCTTATGAAAATTCGGGAAAAATGTTATCCGGATAAAAACTGCAGAGAATACACACCTGTTGTTTTAGATAATTGTAGCTGAGATGACGCCGGCTCGTTGCTTTTCAACTCAATCATAGATTGAAGGGTTTTTACTTCTCTACTTTTGAGATTAAGCTTCTTAAAAACTTCCAAGTTTATGGCATCTGCGGAATGCTGAATACGGAAATGAAAGCCAAATGCTTAAGTATGAACAAGCATATGATGAAACATTAAGAAGAATTCAGGTTTTCAACTTAATGCTTGGGGGCTAGAGGTGTCACCTGGCTCATTTCTCGCAAGTCGGCCAAGTTCTCGTTGAATTCTTTGGCATATTCAGCAAAAAGAATCCCAACGTGATGAAGGCCATCTTGTAAGATCTGGCGAGGGGAAAATATAATATCATTGCGAACAACTAATCCGCCCTGTGGCCAAGGACGAATTAGAGGGGCAGGAGCGAAGAATTTTTTAGCCTCTGGACGAATATATCCGAGATCGTCGAACGGTTCTTCTTTTATCCGGATGTTACTGTCCAAATTGGAGACGGGTTCGTTTCCAGCAGAGGTCCGGAGATTTCCACCTGTCTGTGCTTCCGTTCTACTCCTCGGGCCCATGGCCGCGGAAGAAGATTCTTCTTTGATAGCAGTCTTATGTTTCTTCAGCTTCTTTGTTTTCAAAGGAGTTGGGGCAAGACTGAAAGAAGAATATCCGAGAGTTAAAAATCTCGAAGAACTGAAGGAGGATGGTAGCTAGGAAAACCCCGGTAAAATACCTGGATGTGGCGACAGGAATTCCGTCAACAGTTACCATTTTCTCGAAAGTCACCTGCCTTTTGCGCTTCCGGTCGTTGTAAAACCTAGCATGTAGTTCGCTGAGTTCGGCATCGGAAGCAAGATCATTTCCTCCGAGTTCGTTGAACTGGGAAAGAATTAACAACATGATTAAAAGGCGGAGATACAAGTTAATCTGAGGAAAACTCGGAAACAAGGAAAGTATAAATACCTTAGGAACTCGATTTTCCACGTGATAAATGGCTAGGTTTTCTTCGATTTGGGCGCTGGAGGCAACCAGCTGATGAAGCCGCTTTATAAAATCTTTCTTGGTATAGGCTTTATCTGTTCCCCTCATGCTATCTTCTGGCCCTTGGTATTCGCAAAGAAGCCGAGAACGAAATGAAAGGGGCTGAATGCAACGTCCGAACCAGCATAAAACAGTGTCTTTCCCAGTTAAGGAAGGTTTGGAAGAAGTAAGCTTGGCAATACGGCGCTTTATCTTCATTAAATTTTCCGGCAATGTCTCAACTGCTTCAACTGTCCAACTCTCTCGAGAAATGGCGGCGGAATTAACGAATGAAGGAACCCCGATTGCCTTGCCAGAGAATGGGATGTCCTGATGATAAAAGAAAGAACCCAGCCAGGATTTGGTGGGTTCTGGTATTTGTATTCTCAGGAACCAATCCTCTCTATTTTTCCGAAGAATGAAAGATATAGTTCCACAGATAGGGGAAATACCTTCTGTGATGTTATGTTTTACTTCAAAACAGTATTGCCAAAAATCTAGACTAGGAGTTATTCCGAGATATCCCTCAAAAAGGGCTTGGAAGCTAGCTAGATAGAGGATGGAGTTTGGAGAGAGGTTATGCGGTTGGACGCCGTTATAGTTAAGGATGTCTATGAAGAAGGCAGAAGGAGGTAAACCCATACCTCGCGTAATGTGAGATGTAAGGAGGACACATTCTCCGTCTTTTGGTCTGGGCTCGAGCTCACCATCTGATTTTCGCCATTTGCCTTTAACTATTAATCCCTCTTTTGACATTTGTCGAAGGAGGACAAGGGAAGAGTTACTCGGATTCCAGTCTCCGACAAATTCTACTTCTTCAGTCGCAGTGTGTTCGTTGACTTGAAACTGGATCTTCTCCTCCGCCGTTTCAGGGGCGAACGGCGGGGAGGCGGCGGAGCTAGCGCCCGCAACGTCCGCGGCGGCGGAAAGATTTTCTCCGCCCGCCACAGAGGCCGCGGATTTCTCCGGCTCATCGCCGGCGTGCTTGGGTGACCCAACTTGGGGATCTAGGTCGCTGATGATGTCGTTGATGGCGGCGCGAGTGGGCGAAGACGGTGAGCCTGCCATTTTCGGGCGGCGCGGTTCGTTTCCGGGGCTTGGAGGTGAGGAGTGCTCGGGACAGTGCGTCGCTTGGGAGCTTGTGCGCGTCAATGGCGAGAGCGGTGAGAGTGCGGAAGGTTTTCGTTGAGGACGAGGATGGCTATTTATAGCTAGAAATCCGTCAAGATGCGCGCCAACGGCTATTTTGACCGTTGGATGTTTGCCGCGTGTCACTCGCCGGAAAATCCGGGAAATGAAACGACGGGGTAATGATGGTTATCTCCTCGTTTCCCGCGAGAATCTGTCAGAGATATGTTTCTGGGTTTTTCCGAGTAAAACTCAAACGTCGCTTACGTCAGCATGGTTGAGTGCGCTGACGTAAGAAGTTTCTTCTCCGCGAAGGATCGTGAGAGAAAAGCCGGATTTTCAGGATTCCGAGTTTCATGCCACCATCTTTTTCAAAAGAAGAATAAGAAGAATCAAGACTGCTGAATCAATATTTCTCGGACAAAGAATATTTGGCGAACGGCGGAGAATCAGAGTTTTGATCCTTCTTGGGGGCTACTGTCGGATATATACCAAATAGGGGTATAAAAGATGGTAGGCCAAGTGCCGGATTACCAGGGTGGCCTAAGTGGTAGTGGGCTTAGGTCCATTAGGCGGCCCAGTAATCCGACGCGCAGAAGCCGGATTCTAGAAGAACCCGGATCACAGCCCATGTGATCTGGCTTGGAGGAGAAGACGGATTCCTTGCTTTCCAAGTTACAAGTTACCGTAGTTTTCTAGGTTTCCTATTCTGTAAGCCCTAATCCGGCTATTATATAAAGGCGGACGGGAGATAAACAAAAGGAGAGAAAAAGAGAGAGGCTCTACGCCAACTCGCCGAGAAGCTCATCCTCGTCGAGTAGCTTAGATCTAGAACCCTCACATTGTAACCCTGTTTACGGGCTTTAGTCCCAATTAGTGAGAAGTGCAGGAGTAGGCACGTCGTACTGTCGCGACGTACCGAACCTGGGTAAAATCCTGTGTTCTGTGTTACTACGCTATCCCGTTACCCCACGTCTCTACCGTAGTCTCATGGCACCCCCGTCTATGAAAACTACTACGATGTCTCGACAACCACACCATAGGGCGGAGCGCACCCCCCTTGGATGCGCCACCACATTGTGTGGGCCCCTCGGGTGCACACCGATATTTCCCTATCGCATGTATAAAGTCTTCCTCAGGAAACCCCTAAACACCCGAGCCTCCATCGACAAAACTTTCTGTAGCCGCCGCCATCGTCAACCCTTGTTCGGGAGGATTCTGAAGCTCTCCCCGGCACCGTGTCGGGAGGGGAAATCATCACCGGAGGCTCTACATCACCATGCCTGCCTCCCGAGTGATGCATGAGTAGTTCATCCTTGGACTTCGGGTCCATAGCAGTAGCTAGATGGTTGTCTTCTCCTCCTTTGTGCTATCATGTTTAGATCTTGCGAGCTGCCTAACAAGATCAAGATAATGAATTTGTAAGGCTACATGTTGAAATTGTTGGGATCCGATCGATATTGAATGCTATGTCAAGTTGATTATAGATCTATCTTTTATATGTTCTTTGCGATCTTACATACTCTCCGTTACTAGTAGATACTTTGGCCAAGTTGATGCTTGTAACTTCAGAGGGAGTATTTATGCTCGATAGTTGGTTCATGCCTCTAGTAATCTAGGAGAGTGACAATAACTTCTAAGATTGTGGATGTGGTGTTTCCACTAGGGATAAAATAACAATTCTTTTTCTAAGGATAATTCATTGTTCACATTACGCACTTTACTTAATGCAATAATTTGTTGCTTGCAACTTAATACCCAGAGTTTGCTCGGATGACGTCCTGAGGGTGGACTATTAATCATAGATGTAGTTGGATTACAGTCTATGTATAACGTTGTAATGCCTAAATGAATCTCAGTAATCATCATGTCATGCATATGCACTACGATGCAACCTTTATTTCTGTCAATTCCCAGCTGTAATTTGTTCACCCAGCATGTTATTTATCTTTTATGGAGAGACCCCCGGTCCATTCTTTTACACTGATAATACAACCTACTGCAAGCACTGTTCTTTTGACTGTTGTAATTGTTCTCATTTCATTCACTGAAATAAACACCGTTTTCCACACTATACGTCTAATCCTTTGTTTTCAGAAAAACTGGTGAGAGTGACAACCTCATTGCTTCATTGGGGCAAAGTATCTCGGTTGTGTTGTGTGCAGATTTCACGTTGTTGGTCAGCCTAGTAGTGCGCCCTGCCAACATCAGTTGTCAACAACCTTGAGAAGTAATTTCTTTCTCCTACTTGTCTGATTAAACCTTGGTTTCTTTCTGAGGGAAATCTTGCTGTTGTACTCTTCATACCTTCCTATTGGGGTCTCCCAATGCACGTGTGTTCTCACGTCATCAAGCATATTTTCTAGCTCTGTTGCCAGGGAGGAATAGTATCAATGCAAGGGGATTCTCTCGCCTCCAATCTTTTTTACTTTGTTACTGTTTTTCTTAGTTTATTTTATTTTTTCTTGTTTGCTTCCTTATATAAAAAACACACAAAAAAATAGTTGTTATTTTTTCTACCTTTCTTTTAATTTATTGTTCATCATGTTACGCCCTAAGTACACCCTAAAGGACTTATCAATAGGTGTATCTATAATTGGAAAGGATAACATTGAAGAATTATTTAATCATGTTAGTAAGTATGATGATTTTGAGGATAGATCCATAGTAGAACTTGCTCCAAATTATGAAACTGCTGCAACTTCTTTAGTTCAGATGTTAGAGGCTAGGTTTGTTAACCTTAACCCCATAACGAAGCAAATGTTTCTTAACCTAAATGATGTTGAGGATATTAAAATGAGATATTTTATTATGGAACCTTTTCTTAAAGAATTTGGTGATGTTGCTCATGTGTAGATGTGATTGGCGCTCTTGAGAAATTGGAAAAAACCAAGCCTAAAAATGAGGAAGAGATCAAAATACCAATACCTTTTAAACTCATAGGAATGCATGAAGCTTTGGAAAAGAATTTCAATTGGATTGTTCCTGAAAACCCATTTGATGAAAGTAGTGAACCTAAAAGTATTGAGAGAGAGACATCTGAAACTTATATAGATAAAATAAAATTCATTGTCGAGGAGGATTCTGGTCTCAATTTGGATGCTTCTTCATTTGAAAACACTTGATTGTTTTTTTTCTGTGCCTAGCTGAAAGGTGTTAAAGAAAAACACTCTTGGAAGATAGCCCATGTTTCATTTCTGTCGGGGGGCTATCCCCGAGTAGGGGTAAGGCAAGTGTTGAAATGAAGGTCAAAGTGTTGTTGACCGGGTAGACGGCTACCTGGGTACCTGCTACCCGGTAGATTCTATCCGGACATATTCACTGAAGACCAGGAGAAGATATTGAGGAAGATTATACTCGTCCGAATAGAAAAATTGTGGTCTGAGTAGAGGAGCTACTCGGGCCAGAAGTCAATGGAGCCGTTCTGATAGAGATCCCGTGTATCCCGCAGCCGTACCGGCGTGCGGTTCAACTTACAAGGTGCGTGATCATCAGTGACGCGGCGTGGTGACGGAGAGGTGGGCACCTGTCTTGTCTTGTCACTGACAGAGGGGACAGGACAGGATGGGGGCCTACGCTGTGAGGATGACAGAGTGGACAGGCCCTGTCAGCCGTACGGTGTGGCGGCTTCTCGCGCGGGCGTCAGCGCGAGATCCCGGAAGCGTGCTCTGTGTCACAGTGCTTAGGTAACATCAGTTGTACCTTCTATTCGTTGTTTATTCGGCTGGGCACCAGTATATAAGGTGCCCTGTCCGCTCCTGCGCGAGGGACGTTGCCCTAGATCGTATTTATTGCAAGGACTAGCACTCGAGCGAGAGAGAACAGCAGAGTGGCTACTCGGTTGAGAGGCAAACTTGTAGTGTGGCTACTCGGAGATCGTACATACAGAGAGATAGGTAGGAGTGGGGGTGTTACCTCCACACGAGGGACCTGAACCTGGGTAGTTCTTGTTGTTTGCAGTCTTACCTGAGCGCGGTTACACGCCGTGTGATCCCTCCCCGGATGCCCCCACCGTCCATCGGCCCCAACTTTAGCCATCCCATGGCATCTGTCTTCTCCACACCACGACAGTTGGCGCCCACCGTGGGGCCAGCAGCGGCGCTGGCCGGGGTTCACATTCGGACGAGACCAATTTCTGCTTCGGGAGAGCGCTTGGTCTGTGGCCTTGTCCATAGATTCGGCTCTTTCGACTTCATCACCGACAACGCCGGCGATTTCGGAGGCAGGCCCGTGCCTGCAGGTGGCTCGGTGCTTTCCTTCGGCGCGCATCTGGTCTACATCGCCACCACCATCATCCGCGAGTTCCCGGAGGTGGTGCTCGTCGCGGAAGATCCTCCTGCTGTACTCGCTGCCCGCGGGAAGCCAACTGGCTGCTCTGCGGACAGCACGGAGGTGATGATGACGGGCCCGGCTATCGATGCCGGGAAAGGCGCGGCCGCTACCGCGGGCGTCATCGAGGAACCGGCGGGTGCAAGGGTCCACAAGCCCTACGACATGCCCCACAACATTCCAGGTTATGTGGCTCCTTCCATGTCAGCGGCTATACCAGCCGCTCGCGGAGACGCCACCGTGCAGCTGGGCATGCCACGACCCAACGAGGAGGAACTCGCCGCCTTGAGGGCGCAACTTGAGCAGCAGCGACATGCGCTACTCGTCGAGTCCCAGGAGCTGGAGAAGGTTAGGCTTGAGCTTAACCTAGACCAAAATGAGTACAACCGAGCACACGGTTTTACTCCTGTTTCTAGGATGCCTAGCAACTTAGGCGCTATCCGTTGCAACTTAGGCGCTGAGCTAGCTAGAGATGGTAGGGCTGCTAGCCAAACTGCTAGTTTGAACACTGCTAATAGGCCCAGATATAGCACCCCCGCCAAAACTCTTAGGGCCGCAGAGGCAGTTGTTGCAGAGTTGCCGCATCTCACTGGCGACGCGCGCGCTAGGCAGCAGGATAGACTCAACGAGCTGGTGCTAGAGGCTGGCAGGCAGAACGAGGAGTTCCGGAAAGCCAATCCGGGAGCTTGTGCTTCTCAGGTTGTCCATTCGCATGAGATCTATGGATCAGGCATCATGGTCGCTTCCCGGCGGTGATAGAGCCCAGAGCGTGACCTCTGGGAGACACAAACAGATGCAGGTGTACGACCCGGCTGTCGCTGCAAAACAGCACGCTGTAGAGCGGCAGCCCAGCCATAAACACAACTCTGCAGGAGCAGGCTATCAAGCCACTAAAGCTCACAGCAAGGGGCAAGGAGGAAACCGAGAGGGAACTTCTAGGCGTCATGCTGCCCAGCCAACTCAGTAGAGGGTGCAGCTGCAGGCGGTTGTGCAGCCACAAGCAGTTGCGGTAGCAGCCGATCCGGTTGTGCAACCCGCAGCTGTGCAGCAAGACCGCTACAACGACGGATACTCGGCAATGGAGCAAGCCGGGTACGCTGACCCAAGAGACGTCACTGACCGCCTCGGTGACCGGATGCTGGAGCCCACTCATGCAAGGTACAAGCTGGACCGGATCAACCGGTCTGCGCAGCTCGAGACGAAGGGGCCACCCGGCCTGGATTGCTTTGGCCGCCGCATCATGGAGGATCCCTCCGTGAACAAGTTTCAGCTGGCTAGAGGGACCAAGTGCTATGATGGCAGCACCAAGCCGGAAGACTGGCTAAGCGACTATGTTACCGCTGTGCACATTGCAGGCGGCAACCGGAAATGGGCAGTGCGGTATGTTGGCTGGACTTCTCGGAGGCGTTCATCAGCAACTTCACCAGCACGTACAAGAGCCCGAATAGGCTGCAGCAACTGTCCGCTTGCAAGCAGCGAGAAGAGGAGACTGACCGAGAGTACCTTACTCGGTGGAGCACATTGAGGAACACATGTGAAGGTGTGAATGAGGCCCAAGCCATTACCTGGTTCGCTCAAGGCTGCAGGCATGGCAGCATGTTGTGGCAGAAACTGTAGAGCGAAATGCCGAGTACGCTCGCCGAGACGATCAAGATAGCTGATATGTATGCACTCGGTGACCCTACTCAGCCTCTGCTCGATTCTTTCGAGCCGAGAAGAAGAAACCAAGATGGCAGCAGACGCCAAGATTTCCGCAACAAGAGCAGAGGTGACCGCATAGATACTCGGTATGATCCCGAGGAAGTGAATGATGTGACCCAGGGTCCCGCGGCAGCTGGGGGTAGCCAAAGGCAGAAAACTGCTGGAGCCTAATACGGGCAAAACCAGAATCGGGGCCAAGGCATCAAGAAGCCATACAATGCTCCCCAGCAGCATAGCGGCAACCCGGATTCAGGAGGTGCTCAGAGTTTTATTTTTGAGAACATGAAGGTTGGGCCATGCTGCTTCCATACTCGACATCCGAGTAGGCCAGCCAACCACATTACCCGGCAGTGCAGCTGGTGGGACCGCATCAAGAATGAAGGCGTTGGTCAGCTGCCCCCTCCTCCTCCTCTGCCGCCCGCGAATGCAAATATGCAGCCTATTCGGGCAGCTGCTCCCAGGCCAGCAGTGAATCCAAGAAGGGAGAATGTGAACCAAGTGGCTCAGGGAGCCAACCGCAACTACAACAACCGCAACCGCAACTACAACAACAACAACAACAACAACAACGACAACAATGGTGGTGGAGACCGCAACCAGTACCAGGAGCACCATGAGAGCTACATGATCTTCACCACCGAGCCGGATGACAAGCAGTCGCAGCGTAGGCGTGCGATGTTGGTGAATGCAGTGATCCCGGCTTTGCCTCACTACCTGCACTGGTGCGAACAAGAGATTACTTGGTCCAAGGATGATCACCCCAAGGTGATGCCTAATCCGGGTACCTACGCATTGGTGGTGGATCCCACTTTCTTGGGAACCCAGAAGAATGCCAGGTTCAGTAAAGTGCTGATTGATAACGGCAGCAGCATCAACATCATGTACCGGGATACACTGGAGAAGCTTGGCCTTGCCGAGAACATGCTGCTGCCCAGCAGGACCACTTTCCATGGCATTGTGCCGGGAGTATCTTGTGCTCCAATCGGCCGCATCTGGTTAGATGTGCTATTCGGCACCAGGGAGAACTGCCGCACCGAGTGCCTGCAGTTCGAAGTTGTTGATCTTCAGAGCCCCTACCACGCTCTACTCGGTAGGCCTGCCCTCACCAAGTTCATGGCCTCAACCCATGCCGCTTACCTGAAGATGAAGCTACCTGGTCCCAATGGTGTCATTACCATCTCGGGTGATTACAAGCGTTCTTTGGAGTGCACGTCTGCTAGCTCTCAGCTGGCGGAGTCCATGGTCATTGCTGCCGAGAAGAAGAAGATACACGAGGTGGTGGCTACGGCTCAAGCAACACAAGGTGGTGCGCCTGGCATGCCGAGTTTCCAGTATGGAAATGCTTTCCAGGCGTCCCAGGAGACAAAGAAGGTCCAGGTTGATCCTGAGTTTCCAGACCGTGTTGCCATCATTGGCGCCGGGTTGGGAGAGAAATAGGAAGGCGAGCTCATCCACTTCCTCCGTGAGAATCGGGATGTCTTTGCATGGTCCAATGAGGATCTGCCGGGTGTCCCGAGGGAGTTGGTTGAGCACTCGCTGCATGTGCGTCCTGACGTCAAGCCAGTCAAGCAGGCTATGGGCCGCTTTGGTGATGAGAGGAGAAAATCCATCGGTGATCAGATCACCAAGTTGCTGATAAGCGGATTTATCATGGAGTTATTGCATCCGGATTGGCTGGCCAACCCGGTTATGGTCGAGAAGAAGAAAGAGGACCCCAGGGCCGATACTGCATGGCGCATGTGCGTGCACTACACCGACCTGAACAAGGCCTACCCCAAGGATCCATTCCCGCTACCCCGCATAGATCAGGTGATCGATTCCAGTGCCGGTTGCGAGCTTTTGTCTTTCATTGATGCCTACTCTGGTTTCCATTAGATAGCTCTCAACCCGGATGATCAAATAAAAACTGCCTTTATTACCCCGTACGGGGCTTATTGCTATCGTGTTATGTGCTTTGGGTTGCCGAATGCTGGGGCTACCTATCAGAGATGCATGCAGAAATGCTTGCATGATAAAATTGGCAAGAATGTGCAGGTGTACGTAGATGACATTGTCATCAAAACGAATAAAACACATACTCTGCTTAGTGATATTGAGGAAACCTTTGCCAACTTGCGCAAGTATAGGATGAAGTTGAATCCAACTAAATGCACCTTTGGCGTCCCGGCTGGCAAGTTACTCGGTTTCTTGGTATCTAGCCAGGGCATTGAAGCCAATCCTTCAAAGATAAAAGCTATAGAGAGCATGTCTTTGCCGAGATCACTGAAGGATGTGCAGAAGTTTACCGGATGCCTGGCTTCTCTGAGCCGCTTCCTGGGCAGAATGGGCGAGAAGGCATTGCCTCTCTATCAGCTGATGAAAAAGAGTGACAAGTTTGTCTGGACAACACAAGCTGATGTGGCATTCAAGGAGCGGAAGGCCATGCTGGGTAGCGCTCCCATCCTGGCAAGCCCGCAAACAGCCAATACTGCTCTATATTGCAGCTACAAACCGGGTAATCAGCGTGGTAATTGTGGTGGAAAGAGAAGAAGAAGGAAAGACTGTGCAGCTTCCAGTGTATTATCTCAGCGAGGTGCTATCCAACTCCAAGCAAAACTACCCGCACTACCAGAAGATGACCTATGGCGTGTACCTGGGTGCCAAGAAGCTCAAGCATTACTTTCAAGAGCATCCCATCACAGTCGTGAGTTCTGCTCCCATCTTGGACATTATGGGCAATAAGGATGCAAGCGGCAAAGTAGCCAAGTGGGAGATCGAGCTAGCCGCGTACACTCCCCTGTACGCGAGAAGAGAAGCCATCAAGTCACAAATTCTGGCAGATTTTCTAGTGGATTGGGCTGAGGTGTAGTATGATCCTCCCTTGCCGGAAAACAACTACTGGAAAATGCATTTTGATGGCTCCAAAGTGAAGGAAGGCCTTGGTGCTGGCGTAGTGCTTACGTCACCCAAGCGAGATCAACTCAGGTATGTGCTACAAATCCATTTCAAGGCGTCCAATAATGTGGCCGAATATGAGGCAGTGGTGCATGGCTTGAGAGTAGCCAAGGAGATTGGGGTGCAGCGCATCGTCTGCTATGGTGACTCGGACTTAGTGGTGCAGCAAGTATCTGGCACTTGGGATGCCCTGGATGCCAATATGGCGTCTTATCGGTTTCTGGTGCAAACCATGACTGGTTTCTTTGAAGGGTGTGAATTTCATCACATACACCGAGCTGAGAATGATGGAGCGGATACTCTGTCCAAGTTGGGGTCTTCTCAGAAGTTTAACCCGCCTGGGATTGCCTTGGAGCATTTGAGAAAGCCATCCATCAAGCCATCCCCCAACTCAGAGTCTATCTTTGTTCCATCCCTGCCAGGAGAGGAAGCTTTTCCCATGTAGATTGATTGGGAGGCTGCAAAACAGAACCCGGGGACTGGCACCTGCAACCCGGGGACTGCTCCATCCAACTCGGGGACTATCGCATTCATCGAGGGGGTCATTTCCGAGTACTCGGGAATCGGGGCCTTGCCCTCAACTCAGAAGAGGTCTTGGTAGCTGATCCAATGGAAGTGGACGAACCAGTGTTTCCCATCCGGGAGACACTGAGTTGGGCTCTGCCCATATTATCCTTTCTAACGGATGGCACGTTGCCGATTGATGAGGTTACGGCCAGGAAAATACAGAGAAGATCCAAGGGCTACACCATCTTCAATAAGGTACTGCACAGAAGGAGTCCTACTAGTGTGCTGCAACGCTGCGTTGAGCCAGAAGAAGGAGAAGAAATTCTGATAGAGATACATCAGGAAGAATGCGGGCATCACGCCTTTTCTCGGGCTCTAGTCAACAAGGCTTTTCTGCATGGCTTCTTTTGGCTCACTGCCCTACGGCAAGCTGAAGATATTGTGAGAAAGTGCAACGGGTGCCAGAGGTTTGCAAGAAAGATCCATATGCCAGCTTCCGAGTTGAAGACCATTCCCATTACTTGGACATTTGCAGTTTGGTGCTTGGACATGGTAGGCCCCTTCAAGCCGGCTAGAGGCAACATGACTCACATCCTGGTCATGGTTGAAAAGTTCACCAAGTGGATTGAGGTCAAGCCTATTCGGAAGTGTGATGGAGTCATAGCTGTGAGTTTCCTGAAGGATGTGATCCTGAGATACGGCTACCCACACAGCATCATCACCGATAATGGCACAAACTTTGCTGAGGGTGCTTTTGCAAGATTCTGCAGAGAGAAGCGGATCCGGCTAGATGTTGCATGTGTTGCGCATCCGGCCTCCAATGGGCAAGTTGAGAGAGCAAATGGCATGGTCCTATCCGGGATAAAGCCAAGGCTGATTGAGCCATTACAACGAACCTCTGGTTGTTGGCTGGACGAGTTGCCGGCGGTGTTGTGGAGTCTAAGAACTACCCCTAACCGATCAACCGGATACACACCATTCTTCCTGGTATATGGAGCTGAGGCCGTGTTGCCCACTGACCTAGAGCATGACTCCCTCCGAGTAACCCTCTACACTAAGGCGGAGGCGAGAGAAGCTCGAGAAAACGACATTGACCTGCTAGAAGAAGCAAGAGAGTTAACTCTGTCACGTTCAGCTGTTTATCAGCAAAATTTGAGGCGTTATCACAGCCAGAAAGTAAACCCAAGGGTTTTCCGGGAAGGAGACATGGTCCTTAGGCTCGTGCAGCGCACGGCCAGGATGCACAAGCTGTCCCCTCCGTGGGAAGGGACCTTCATTGTGAGCAAGGCTCTGCACAACGATGCCTACTATCTAGTTGACGCACAGGCACCCCAGAAGAACAGGCCGGATAAAGCTGGAGAGGAATCTAAGCGCCCCTGGAATGTAGCTCTACTCCGTCGTTTTCACTCATGAGCAAAAAAGTTGTATGTATCTCCTCAAACCGAGTTAAAATTCTAGTCAGCACACCGAATTCAAACTCGGGGACTGCCCTTGTCCAATTTGCTCCATGTGTTTCTACTCTGTTTTACTTTGACTACTCGGTTGAGCCACTTAGAATTTCATAAGCATATGTAGTAATGTGTTTAAACCCAAGGGCCAACTCTTCGACTCTGCTCTTGTCCGCAACCCGGCTTCATGGCAAGCAAGAGAACAAGCCAAAGGTCAATGAACACACGAAAAATTGCTCAGGAAAGGAAACATGTGGCAACCGAGTAGAGTGTTCTTTACTGTTTTCTCTTTTCGGCGGAGTGGTGGGCAGCGTTACCATGCAATTTTCTAAGTGGCTAATTATTTGAAACTCAAACTTTGAAATCTTGTGACTCGACTACCAAAAAATCCACAAGTGGCGGGTAAGAGCTAAGACAAAGGGAATGAGCGGATAAGAAATGCAACTCGGGGACTTGCATAGAAACGCAACCCGGCATTGAGCTAGAGTTGCTAAAACATTAACTGACATAAAAGTTGAGTTTCAACAGACATAATTGTTTCGATTACATATGAGCCCGGCATCCCGGGGATCTGATAAGTGTTTGAGATAGAGTATGCAGGAATTACTAGAGAGTGGAAGCAGTGTTGTCCGCATCGGTATTGGTAGGTGCAGTCGATTCGGAGGCAGTAGCCGTGGAGGTCGCTGTAGCCACGGATATTGGGTCCGTTGCAGAGTTGGAGGACGGAGTAGACTGAGTGCTGGGCAAAGGGTAGACGCCAGTTGGCGCAGCCCCAGTCGCACCCAACTCGGGAGCTGGCTCCTCGATCACCATCTCGGTGGTGATGGTGGCCTCCTGAGCGGCGGGCTGCGGCTGCTCGACATCCATGTTGGCTGCCAACTCGGAGTCCTCCGCGTCGCCTTGCTGCTCGGTCCCCTCAGTCTCCTTGGCCTCCTCCTCCTAAGCACCCTCCTCTCCGGCACCCTCCTCGAACGCGGCCAAGTCTTCGCTAGCAATGTCATCATCCGCATCATCATCCTCGTCATCGTCCTCTTCTCTGACATCCGTGTCAGGCTCGGTGGGGCCATCGATAAAGATGCTGGTATCGGCGTAGGAGGCGAGCTCGTAAGCCACCTCTTTTCGGGGAGCGACGCAGTCAGGGTCTTCAGTCCACTTGGAGTCTTCGTGGCGCGTACTGATCCTGTCGAGATCCAGGTTCTCGTACCAAGACAGGACGAAGTGCAGCAACTCATCAGCTCCTTCCCGAGCTGCGGAGGCACGCCGCTTCTTGATCTCCACCTTGACCTCATCCAGGTGCTCGGCGATTTCGCAGAAGGTTTCCGGGACTTCCCTTTCAGGCCAGAATAGCTTGTGCAGTTTGAATCCAGTGGACACCATGGAGGTGCCCAGGCCCTTGAGGGAGCGGATCTGCGTCTTGATGTTGAGGAGATGGTCGTTGATGCTGGAGGTGTTGTCAATATTCAGACTAGATGCGGCCCTGAGCTGTCTTGCCTTGTCCAGAGCAAGCACCCCAGCAGAACAGAGTTCCGGGAAGATATCAGCATAAGGAACTAAGTTGGATCAGGGATAGTGACCGAGAAGAAGTGAAACCAGGTAGAAGAAGGCAGAGAAGAGAAAACCAAGCCAAATACAGGATAGAGGCAACTCACATTCCAAGTCTACCAGTAGGGCTCCCAGCTTGACCTTCCAGTCCTCTGTTTCCTGGTGATGCTTGTCCTGCAGGCGGCGCGAGTCACTTATTTGGGTCTCGAGAGCCGAGTTCCGGTCCTTCAGCACCTGGATCTCCAGCTCAAGGGCCCGCTTCTCGGCATTG